>OY740786.1:8252559-8752406 GCA_963514005.1 Raja brachyura | reverse complement strand
CCTGCGGCTTTGCGTGGGTTGATGCTGGCAAAGGCCTTTTTAACTCCGGCTGCGGACAGTCTGAGCGACTGGTCACTGGGTGATGGCAGTAGTGCACGTGTCTGGGCGCTGTTTTTAACCTCAAACCGTGCGTAGAACCCGTGCAGTTCATCTGGTAGAGAGGGGTCATTTTGGCATATCTGCAGTGGGGGGGGGGGGGGGGCTTGTAGTCAGTGATGGTATGAAATCCCTGCCACAAGCGACGTGTATCTTTGTCATTTGTGAAGTGGCTAGTAAGTTTTTGTCCATACAGCTTCTTCCCTTCCCTGATCCCCCGGGATAAGTTACTCCTTGCCAGTTTGTATGTTGCGTTGTCTCCAGATTTAAATGCAGCATTCCGGATTCTCAGTAGAGAACACAATTCCCCAGTTAGCCAAGGTTTCTGATTGGCACGCCTCCTGACGGTTTTTACCACCGTGACATCCTCGATGCATTTATTGATGTATCCGATGACGGATTCTGTGTATTCTTGGAGGTTGATGCCACTGTCATCTGTTGCTGCCTCTCGGAAGATGGCCCACTGTGTGGTTTCGAAACAGTTCTGTAGTGCCTCGGTAGCTCCCTGTGGCCATGTTCTGACTTCTTTGACCTGTCCTGATTCACCCTGGGTCTGTATGCAGGGTGATACACTTATATACTTAGACTGTATGTGTGTGTATATATAATACACTTATGTATTACTGTTATACTGTATGTGTGTGCATGTGTATATATATATATATATATATATATATATATATATATATATATATATATACACACACACAGTATAACAGTAATATATATGTGTGTACAGAACCCTATATATGTGTGTAATACTGTTTTATATGTCTGACTGTATACTAAATATAGATATATAACTGTACACACACATATATCATTATGTGTGTAGGAAAGAACTGCAGATGCTGGTTTAAATCGAAGGTAGACACAAAATGCTGGAGTAACTCAGCGGGACAGGTAGCATCTCTGGAGAGGAGGAATGGGTGATGTTTCGGGTCGAGACCCTTCTTCAGACCGATATCAGGGAAGTGGGCGGAACAAAGATAGAATGTAGTTGGAGACAGTAAGACCAGTGGGAGAACTGGGAGGGGGGAAGGGGATGGATTGAGAGGGAAAACTAGGGCTATTTGAAGTTAGAGAAGTCAATGTTCATGCTGCTGGGGT
Source organism: Raja brachyura (assembly GCA_963514005.1). The sequence continues at coordinate 8,751,200 of OY740786.1, read as the reverse complement.
GTAAGCTACCCAAGCGAAATATGAGGTGCTGTTCCTCCAATTTGCGCTGGGCCTCACTCCGACCATGGAGGAGGCACAGGACAGAAAGGTCAGATTGGGAATGGGGGGGGGAGTTAAAGTGCTGAGATCAGGTGGGTTAAGGCGGATTGAGCGGAGGTGTGCAGCAAAGCGATCGCCAAGCCTGTTCTTGGTCTCGCCGATGTACAGGAGTTGACACCTGGAACAGCGGATACAGTAGATGAGGTTGGAGGAGGTGCAAGTGGACCTCTGCCTCAACTAGAGTCGAGGGGGACAGGTTGCAGTTGCAGGAGAAAGTACCTGGAAGGGGGTGGTTTGTGTGGGAATGGACGACTTGACCAGGGAGTTGCGGAGAGAACGATCTCTGCGGTAAGCAGAAATGGGTGGAGATGAGAAGATGTGGCCAGTAGTGGGATAAGTGCTCGTTCTTTAGATCATCGGAGATGTCCTCATTCGTTAGGAAATAGGGATTCCCCTCTTCCATTATAGATGAGGCTCTCACTAGGGTCGCCTCGATATCGCGCAGCTCTGCTCTTGCTCCCCCTCCCCCCATTTGTAACAAGGACAGAGTCCTCCTTGTCCTAACCTTCCACCCCATCAGCCGTCGCATACGGCATACAATCCTCCAACATTTTTGCCACCTCCAACGGGATCCCACTACTGGCCACATCTTCCTATCTCCACCGCTTTCTGCTTTTCATTCAGTTTAAGGGACCAATCGGGATGGACAATAAATGCTGGCATTTTAGCTGTGCCCAACAACCTATAAATAACTGGTTGAATGTTGTTTTCTCTCATTTCAACGATGTTCCTTGTGTTCCCGCTCTCTCGCTGACTCCCCACCCTAGTCCTCTTGCTAATTTCACCGTTTGTATTCCTTCATTATCACCTCATCCCCAGCCAACAATGGACCATTGTGGGCTCCACTTTTCCTGAGTCATCGATGCAGGCTCTGCTTTGTTTTGTCCCTCCCCTCCCTGACTCTCAGTATGATGAAGGGTCTGGATGCGAAACATCACCTATTCCTTTTCTCCACCGATCCCGTCTGACCCCTTGAGTTACTCCAGCATTTTGTGTCTTGTCTTCAGAGTAAACCAGCGTCTGCAGTTCCTCCTTACGCCATTTATAAATGAATAAATACATATGTAAATTATTTTGAAAATGAACCACAAGGTGCTCCCGGGTATTTAATTTAATATTTAAAACCTCCGCCAACATCACTGAAACAAATTATCAAGAGATTTTTCTGTGCACCTGAGAGAGAAGATTAATTTTACATCAAAAGAACTATCTTTAAATTGAATTCTGTGTTTCTTAACAGCGACAAGGCTCCAAAATGTCTTCAGTAAAATGGAGACTTGTGGCTGCAGATACTAGAATCTGGAGAAACAGAAGGACCATCTCTCCACCACATCTTATACTCCCCCTCTTTATCTCCCCTCTTTCTCTCCACCTGCATGCTCATGACCGAAACACCTGTCCAATGCCCTCCAATCAATCAATCAATTAAAACTTTATTGTCATTCAGAAATACATCAAGATATGCAATTCTAAACAGAATTCCGTTGCATTTGGCTCCCCGTGCAACACAAAAATAAACAGAAGGATAAAATGGGTAAAAAGATCAAATAGATAATGGTGGCGGCCCATTACATGGCATTCAAGAGTCTGATGGCTCGTGGGTAGAAGCTGTTGCAAAACCTTGACGTTCTGCTCCTTATGCTACGATATCTTTTGCCCAAGGGCAGCAGAGTGAACAGTCCATGAAGGAGATGTGTGGGGTCCTTTATAATACTGCTGGCCTTAGACAAGCAACGTTTGCTCGCAATGTCCCCGATTGCTGCTGTTAATATTAGTCAACATTAATATTGCTGCTGTTAATATTTTATCATAGTAAAGTTATTATAAAATGGAGGATCTTTGCATTTGCAAGGCCTGCTTGGTCTTTTTCTGTGAAAAGCTACAAGCTGCAAGCCGGTGCCGGAAAGTCTAGGTCCTAGATTGATATGCAGGATAAGGAAAGATCCAGATGTCCTCCACATTGTTAATATGTATGAGGACTCTTCCGAAAAGCTCAGAGGCATTGCAGATGCATAATCAGGGTTGGCCAGCTGCAAAGGGATTGTAAATACTGTTAATAATGTTGCAATGTGTTTGTGCTGCTGTTTGGTGATTAGCTGAAGTGTGAAGCCTTGTTTGAATTGTTTATGTTACCAGGGAAAATGTTGCATTACTTGAATAACTGACTTCCTTCCAGAAGCTTCTGTAGAAACATTGCAATGGGGTACTCTGTAATTGGGTTAGGGAACTGTCAATAACACTTGAATGTAATCGATAACTGTGATTGGTTTGTAGGGGCTGCCACACCCATCTAGTTTTGCGCCACTAGGTCCGATGACCTATAAAAGATTGAACCCCACAAAGGTCATCATCGATCTTCTGGAGGGGCACTTGGGGCTGGGTAACCTTTTGGAGGTGTCTGCTTGCATGAGCCTGAAGGGCTTGGACAAGCAGAGACAAGGATCGATCCTGCGGTGGTTTGGTATTGTATAGGGAGTTCATTATTGTTTCAAAAAGTAAAGTTTAGTGGTCTAGTGCTTGACTCAGTGTTTTACTGAACTAGACCAAGGGTGGTTAGCTCTAGGAGCATAATTACATTGGGGGCTTGTCCGGGATCTCAACGGACCCCCAGACATAAGTTTGTGATCAGGGTGTTGAGCCGTTCCAGATTGTGAGGGAGAAATCAGCGCCATGGTGCAGTTTTCGCATCGGTTTTCCCACTTCGCTAGTCGGAGCGGATCGATCATTTGCGTGCTTGTGTTGGGGTTCCCAACGAGATCTGGGAACAGTAGTCTAGCCAGAACTGAGGGCATCTTTGCCTTTTGGGGTGAAAGGCTCTTCAGAATTAGTCAGCAATTGTCGCAAAATCCAAAAGTCAGGTAACATTAAGTTGGCCTGACACCCAAAAATGTTGCCGAGGGGTTTAAGGCCCTGCACGGACTGGGATATCCGATTGGCAGGATATTTGTCTATGCAGGACTGGGTCAGAGCAGTACTAAGAGCGAAGTGCTGCTTCGTTGCTGAGGGTGCAAATTGGAAAGGCACTTTAATGATCGGCATTGACTTCCAGCATGAAGCGGATACGCGCTGACGTCTGGTACCAAGCAGGTGGAAAGGAAGAAGCCAGCCGATGAGGGTTTGAGTCCCCGCCTGTGTGAGGAGTATCTGGAACACTGAAAAGATGGGGGAGGAAGGTGCCTGGAACTCAGTGGTTAAAGTATAATTGGCAGAAAATACTTTTAACTAATTCTGAGAATTTAATAATAATAAAGACATTTGCTTAAAAATTTAAATTCGAACTTGTGTACTAAACCTCACCTCCTCCACTATAACACTGAACACCGGCGTGCCACAGGGCTGTGTGCTCAGCCCTCTCCTCTACTCCCTCTTCACGCATGACTGCATCCACAAGTATGGCTCCAACGCCATCATAAAATTTGCCGATGACACCACGGTGGTAGGACTGATCAGTGATAATGACGAATCAGCCTACAGGGAGGAGGTCCAGCACCTGACTACCTGGTGTGCCAACAATAACCTCGTCCTCAACTCCCAGAAGACGAAGGAAATAATTGTTGACTTTCGGAAGAACAGAGGGGGCAGACACACCCCCATCCATATAAACGGGACTGAGGTGGAGCGGGTCTCCAACTACAAATTCCTCGGGGTACACATCTCGGAGGATCTGTCCTGGTCCCTCAACACCTCAAAGCTAATCAAAAAGGCACAGCAGCGCCTTTACTTTCTGAGGAGGCTCAAAAAAGCCCACCTGTCCCCCCAGATCCTGACGAACTTCTACCGCTGCACCATCGAAAGCATCCTGACCACCTGCTTTACGGTATGGTACAGCAGTTGCACCGTGGCAGACAGGAAGGCACTACAGCGGGTGGTGAAAACCGCCCAGTACATCATCGGTGCCCCGCTCCCTGCCTTGGATGCCCTCCACCGAAAACGGTGCCTGAAACGGGCCGGGAAGATCATCAAGGACCCCTCACACCCCAATCATGGACTGTTTGCCCTCCTCCCATCAGGGAGGCGGTACAGGAGCCTCAAGTCCCGCACCAGTAGGACGAAGAACAGCTTCTTCAACTACACCATCCGACTGCTGAACTCGGAGCCCAGCTGATAGATTTGTCTGTACCCTGTATTTATTTATTTCCATATTGCTACCACTGCACTCTGTATTTATTTTTCTATATCGCTATCACTAAGAACGACGCTAAACTGCATTTCATTGTACCTATACTTGTATTTGTGCAATGACATTAAACTTGAATTGAATTGAATTGAATTAAAAAAAGACAATTGGATAAGAAAGTAACGAGATTAAAAATTTTCGATCCAAATTTACCAAATTCATGACCTCATATTGAAGTGCTGGTTAGTTCCTATTCCAGGCTTTCATATTGGAAGCTGGATGTTGTAAAGTGTATATATTTTCTTCCAGGTTAACATTATAATAAATACTTTGTTAAAATTGTTAATAGTTAAAATTTATTAAACTGCAGCTTACAGTGTATTCAAGATTTGCCGTTGTTTCATTGTATTTACTATGTATTCCTTTTGATTTAAAGTTTTGAATTGTATTCACTGGGGTTTAGAATGATGAGGGGGGATCTTATAGAAACATATAAAATTATAAAAGGACTGGGCAAGCTAGATGCAGGAAAAGTGTTCCCAATGTTTGGCGAGTCCAGAACCAGGGGCCACAGTCTTAGAATAAAGGGAAGGCCATTTAAGACTGAGGTGAGAAAAAAAATGTCACCCAGAGAGTTGTGAATTTGTGGAATTCCCTGCCACAGAGGGCAGTGGAGGTCAAATCACTGGATGGATTTAAGAGAGAGTTAAGGGCCTGTCCCACCAGCATCCAATTCTATGCAATGAACGCGATGAAACTAGAAGTGGGGGCCGCGCGGAGGTCGGGTGATCCCCTGTACAGGGCCGTTCCCACCAGCATGCGCCTGCATGTGGCAAGCGCAACCAAACTGGCAGTAGGGGCCGCGCGGAGGTCGCGTGAGTGGCGCAACGCGGCGCAAAGTGAGGCGACCTTGGAGCGAAGTCTAAGGTAAGTTCGCCAGGACAGAGAGGGGCACACAGGCACACACACACACAGGGCCACGGAGCCACACACAGAGGGTCACGGAGGCACCTACAGATATGTTCACGGAGGCACGATGTCGGGGCGGTGTGTAAACGTCGAGGCGACTGCGAGCCGACAAGCCGTTGCCGCGCGATGCCCCGCGATGCCAGACGGCTCAAGCGACCACGTTAGGTCGCGCTAATCGCATTGAGTTGCATGCTGGTGGGACAGGCCCTTTAGATAGAGCTCTAAGGGCTAGTGGAATCAAGGGAAAATGGGGAGAAGGCAGGCACGGGTTATTGATTTGGAACGATCAGCCATGATCACAATGAATGGCGGTGCTGACTTGAAGGGCAAATGGCCTCCTCCTGCACCTATTTTCTATGTTTCTATGAATGTCAGATACACTGTTGTAATAGTGGCATGATTTCCCTTTCGTAAATCCACGCTGACTCGGACCGATCCTGTTACTGCTATCCAAATGTTCGGCTATCTCATCTTTTATAATTGACTCCAGCATCTTCCCCACCACTGATGTCAGGCTCACTGGTCTACAATTACCTGTTTTGTCTCTCCCACCTTTCTTAAAAAGTGGCATAACATTAGCTGCCTCCAATCCACAGGAACTGATCCTGAGTCTATCGAACATTGGAAAATTAATACCAATGCATCCACGATTTCCAGAGCCACTTCCTTAAGTACCCTGGGATGCAGACCAACAGGCCCTGGGGATTTATCAGCCTTCATTCCCATCAGTCTATCCAACACCATTTCCTGCCTAATGTGCATTTCCTTCAGTTCCTCTGTCACCCCAGATCCTCTGGCCACTTCTACAGTAGCCACTACTATAATAGCCACTAATATAGAGCCTAAGGCTAGAAGAATTAGACGAGTAGCTAGAGAAGAAAGGGAGTCATTTGGAAGGTAACATGAACCTCCTAATGAAGAGGCAGATGTATTTGAGAGTGAGACAATAATTGAAGATACCGAGATAGATCCTGATTTGGCAGAAAGTACAAAAGCAAAACCAGTAACTCGTAGGCAGTTCCCCGTTAGGGAAATGCCTAATCATTCTTTTGATCCGACCAGTGCAGTAAGTGCAATGAATCCCCGTACAATAAAAGTCTATACCCCATGGAAGCCCAATGAGATGATGGCAATTTTGAGCCAGATACCCGATCGTAGAAAATCACCTGCTTCCTTTGTGGATCACTTAAGAACTACAATGCGCGTATATCACACAGATTTCCGAGATTCATGGGCAGATAATTACTCCAACTGAACATACTAGGACACTTGACACATGAAGCACTGGCAAACATAATAGCAGACAATAGTGCAAGGGAAGAGGCAGTTCTAACTGCCCTTGCGAATACTCTACAGAAACCAATTAACCTAGCTAGAATCTTGGATGTAAGACCGAAAAAGGGAGAGGGAGCAGAAGAATTCTTAGAACGATTTTCAGAATTGTACATGGATCAATCGGGTGACCTAAATTATCAAAACAGAGTATATTCTGCACAATACTGTGCCATTTTGCTGAATTGCCTTCCCACTAATGTGGCTGAATCCATTAAAGCTAATAACATGGACTGGACAGAAAATAGTGCCTGTCAGATGGCTCGGGCAGTAAGATACCACTGGGAAGATGTAAAAAAGCAGGAGAGTCCACCTGCAGCGGAACCAAAGGCCGGGTATGTAATGAGTGGTGGGCCTCATCAGGGACGACAATGAGCTGGCTTACAGGGAGGAGGTGAAACAACTGGTGGACTGGTGCGACACGAACAACCTGATCCTGAATGTCGAAAAAACAAAGGAGGTCATCGTCGACTTCAGGAAAAACCAGCACAGTCCCGCACCACTTCACATCAATGACAGCGATGTGGAGGTGGTCAGTAGCACTAAGTTCCTGGGGGTGCAGATCACTAACAGTCTGATCTGGTCGAATAACATCTCATCAACAGTTAAGAGAGCACAGCAGCGGTTGCACTTTCTGCGCCGGATGAGAAGAGCTCACCTCCCCCATCCCATCCTCACCACTTTCTACAGGGGCACCATAGAGAGTATTCTGACCAGCTGTATCTCTGTCTGGTTTGGGGACTGTAAAGCCTCCGACTGGAGGTCCGTGCAGAGAGCGGTGAGAACAGCGGAAAAAATCATCGGGACCTCTCTCCCCTCAATCGGGGATATTGCGACCAAACGTTGCGTGTCTAAGGCCAGCAGTATTATAAAAGACCCCACACATCTCCATCACGGACTGTTCACTCTGCTGCCCTCGGGCAAAAGATATCGTAGCATAAGGAGCAGAACATCAAGGTTCTGCAACAGCTTCTTCCCACGAGCCAGCAGACTCCTGAATGCCATGTAATGGGCTGCCACCATTGTCTATTTATCCTTTTATCCTTTTTATCCATGTTATCCATGTTTATCCTTCTGTTAATTATCGTGTTGCACAGGGAGCCAAATGCAACGGAATTTCATTTGGAACTGTATATATCGATGTATTTCTAAATGACAATAAACTTTGTTTGACTGGACTTTTTGACTTTTGACTAATTAGGAAAGAGGCGCCAACATCTGACTCTGAAATCATGGATCCCCAGAGTACCAGCAAACTATGGATTGGGAGAAATTAGGGTTCCAGAATATTTTGATCGATATCATAGAGAAATACCTGCCCTGGAGCCAATGCCACAAAGACCAAGTTTGAGAAGACACCGAACATCAGGATTAGGCCAGTGTTATACTTGTGGGGGAATAGGTCACTGGAGTGGGGGGTGTCCAACCAGAGGGATAAATGAAAGAGGGGGGGGGGGGGGGTCACAGAAGACATTTCCAAGATCAGAGGGAGTGGAGAGATCCCAGAGATCAACGAGATCACAGAAAGCAAAGAGTGAACTGGCAGGAAAATCAAGAGGGAAAATATCATTTTCCCAAAATAACCCATTTACACACCTATGATTAGCAAATGTTATGGTGACTGGATGCAAGTCTGACAAAGAACCTATACTATCACTACAAGTAGAAGGGAAAACCTGCACCTTCTTGGTAGACACAGGCGCGTCCATGTCATCTTTCCAATCAATTTACAATCTCCCCAAATCAAAAGACGTTCAGAGCCTGTCTGGTTTTCAAGGACAAGTCTGCCAGTATCCCATCTCTGAGCCAGTTGACGTAATATATAGAGGAGAGGCATTCGAACACAGATTTGTGATAACAACCGGATTGGATTGCAATTTGTTTAAGAAGGAACTGCAGATGCTGGAAAATCGAAGGTAGACAAAAGTGCCGGAGAAACTCAGCGGGTACAGCAGAATCTATGGAGCGAAGGAAATAGGCAACGTTTCCGGCCGAATCCCTTCTTCAGACTGATGTAGGGTGGGGGGCGGGGGGGAGGGGGGGGAGATGGGGAGAAGAAAGGAAAAAAGAAGAAGGAAGAGGAGGAGCCCGAGGGCTGAGGGAGAGCTGAGAAGGGAGGACACAGCAAGGGCTACCGGAAATTGGTGAATTCAATGTTTATGCCACTAGGGTGCAGACTGCCCAAGCGGAATATGAGGTGCTGCTCCTCCAATTTCCGGTGTTGCTCACTCTGGCCATGGAGGAGGACAGAGAGGTGGGATTTAGAATGGGATGGGGAGTCGAAGTGCTGAGCCACCGAGAGATCAGGTTGGTTAATGCGGACTGAGCGGAGGTGTTCAGCAAAACGATCGCCAAGCCTACTCTTGGTCTCACTGATGTAGATCAGCTGACATCTAGAGCAGCGGATGCAATAGATGAGGTTGGAGGAGGTGCAGGTGAACCTCTGTCGCACCTGGAACGACTGCTTGGGTCCTTGAATGGAGTCGAGGGGGGAGGTAAAGCGACAGGTGTAGCACCTCTTGCGGTTGCAAGGGAAAGTGCCCGGGGAGGGGGTGGTGCAGCAGGAAAGGGAAGAATTCACCAGGGAGTTACGGAGGGAGTGGTTTTTGCGGAAAGCGGACGGGGGGGAGATGGGAAGATGTGGCGAGTGGTGGGGTCACGTTGGAGGTGGCGAAAATGATGGAGGACTATGTGTTGTATGTGACGGCTACTGGGGTGAAAGGTGAGGACAAGGGGGACTCTGCCCTTGTTACAAGTGGGGGGATGGGGAGAGAGAGCAGTGTTACAGTGCAGGAGTTAGCTCCAAAGCAGTTGTCAAAGTAGCGGAGGTAGAGGTCGGGGATGGGGCCCAGGTACGCCTCGAACAAGGATTGTTCGATGTACCCGACAAAGAGGCAGGCATAGTTAGGGCCCATGCACATAGCTAGTGCCCATAGCTACGCCTTGTATTTGGAGGAAATGGGAGGAGTCCAATGAGAAGTTATTGAGGGTAAGGACCAACTCCACTAGGCGGAGGAGAGTATCAATGGATGGGTACAGGTTGATTCTCTGGTCGAGGAAGAACCGGAGGGCTTTGAGATCATCCTGGTGGGGGATGAAGGTGTAGAGTGACTGGACATCCATGGTGAAGATGAGAGGATGGGGGCCTGGAAATTGGAATGTCCGGAGCCGACGGAGAGTGTCTGAGGTGTCTTGAACATAGGTTGGGAGGGATTTAACCAGGGGGGATCGGATGGACTCAAGGTATGTGGAAATAAGTTCGGTAGGGCATGAACAGGCAGAGACCATGGACATTCAGTGACCAGGACAGTCAGGTTTGTGCATTTGGGGGAGAAGGTAAAATCGGGCCGTACGGGGCTGGGGAACGATGAGGTTGAGGTTGGAGGCTCGGGGGGGCAGGGAGCCGGAGTTGATGAAGTCGGTTATGGTGCTGGAGATGGTGGCGTAATGCTCGTCAGTGGGGTCATGGTCCAGGGGTAAGTAGGAGGAGGTGTCCGAGAGTTGGCGCGTGGCCTCCGCTTTGTAGAGATCGACGCGCCAGACTACCATGGCACCTCCCTTGTCGGCGGGTTTGATAACCCAGTCTGGGTTGTTGCGGAGTGAGTCGATGGCTGTGCGTTGGGGGGGGGGGGGGGGGGGGGAGTGATTGGAGTGAGACAATGGAGTGGAAAAGTTGAGGCGGTTGATGTCGTGCTGGCAGTTTTGGATAAAAAGGTCTAAAGCCAGAAGGCCACGAGGGGAGGGGAGGGGGGGGGGGAGGGGTCCACGAGGAGGGCTAGAGATTTGCTCAGCGCTTTCCAATTGAAGCTAGAATGTAGCGATAGAGGAATAGTAGTGACCCCCTCGGCTCCCGTACGACAGTGTTACTCCATAATAACCCCTCAATGGTGGTCCTTAGATGTTGATGAAGAACCCCCACTCCATATTACACTGGCTTACGACATGAGTGGGAAGAATAAAGAGCTGGAGGCCTTCTTTAAACCACATGAAGGACAGGACTGGGAGGTAAATGTTTTGGCACTAGTTGAAGGAAATGAGGGAGCTGCAGAATACGCTGAGGTACCATAGAAACATAGAAACATAGAAAAATAGGTGCAGGAGTAGGCCATTCGAGCCTGCACCGCCATTCAATGTGATCATGGCTGATCATCCAACTCAGTATCCCGTACCTGCCTTCTCTCCATACCCCCTGATCCCTTTAGCCACAAGTGCCACATCTAACGCCCTCTTAAATATAGCCAATGAACTGGCCTCAACTACCTTCTGTGGCAGAGAATTCCAGAGACTCACCACTCTCTGTGTAAAGAATGTTTTCCTCATCTCGGTCCTAAAGGAATTCCCCCTTATCCTTAGACTGTGACCCCTTGTTCTGGACTCCCCCAACATCGGGAACAATCGTCCAGCATCTAGCTTGTCCAACCCCTTAAGAATTTTGTAAGTTTCTATAAGATCCCCCCTCAATCTTCTAAATTCCAGCGAGTACAAGCCGAGTCTATCCAATCTTTACTCATATGAAAGTCCTGACATCCCTGGAATCAGTCTGGTGAATCTTCTCTGTACCCCCTCTATGGCAAGGATGTCTTTCCTCAGATTTGGAGACCAAAACTGTACGCAATACTCCAGGTGTGGCCTCACCAAAACCCTGTACAACTGCAGTAGAACCTCCCTGCTCCTATACTCAAATCCTTTCGCTATGAATGCTAACATACCATTTGCTTTCTTCACTGCCTGCTGCACCTGCATGCCTACTTTCAATGACTGGTGTACCATGACACCCAGGTCTCGTTGCATCTCCCCCTTTCCTAATCTGCCACCATTCAGATAATAGTCTACCCTCATATTTTTGCTACCAAAGTGGATAACCTCACATTTATCCACATTATACTGCATCTGCCATGCATCTGCCCATTCACTCAGCCTATCCAAATCACCCTGCAGCCTCCAAGCATCCTCCTCACACCTAACTATACCCCCCAGCTTGGTATCATCTGCAAATTTGGAGATGTTGCATTGAATTCCCTCGTCCAAATCATTAATATATATTGTAAATAGCTGGGGTCCCAGCACTGAGCCTTGCGGCACCCCACTAGTCACTGCCTGCCATTCTGAAAAGGACCCGTTTACTCCTACCCTTTGCCTCCTGTCTGCTAGCCAGTTCTCTATCCACATCAATACTGAACCCCCAATACCGTGTGCTTTAAGTTTGTATGCTAATCTCTTATGCGGGACCTTGTCGAAAGCCTTCTGAAAGTCTAGATATAACACATCCACTGGTTCTCCCTTATCCACTCTACTAGCTACATCCTCGAAAAATTCTATCAGATTTGTCAGACATGATTTACCTTTCGTAAATCCATGCTGACTTTGTCCAATGATTTCACCACTTTCCAAATGCGCTGCTATCCCATCTTTAATAACTGACTCTAGCAGTTTCCCCACTACCGATGTTAGACTAACTGGTCTGTAATTCCCCGCTTTCTCTCTCCCTCCTTTTTTAAAAAGTGGGGTTACATTAGCTACCCTCCAATCCTCAGGAACTACTCCAGAATCTAAGGAATTTTGAAAAATTATCACTAATGCATCCACTATTTCTGTGGCTACCTCCTTGAGTACTCTGGGATGCAGACTATCTGGCCCTGGGGATTTATCGGCCTTCAATCCGTTCAATTTACCCAACACCACCTCCCGGCTAACCTGGATTTCACTCAGTTCCTCCATCTTATTTGACCCCCGTTCCACTGCTATTTCCGGCAGATTATTTATGTCTTCCTTAGTGAAGACAGAACCAAAGTAGTTATTCAATTGGTCTGCCATGTCCTTGTTCTCCATGATCAATTCACCTGTTTCTGACTGCAAGGGACCAACATTTGTTTTAACTAGTCTCTTTCTCAGTCTCTTTACCAGTAAAACTATGGGAGAGAACTGCAGGGTTTGCTCCTCACATTACCCGAAAAGTATATTACCTAGTGAGTGCTAAAGACCTCGGTGCAATGATGAAAATGGCAATCACCATGGCTGACCCGAATAGTTATCAAAAGCAAAATGTGTCTAACCAAGATGTTGTTGAATTCTATCAGGCCCCAAGGACAGTTGTTACCCACCTATTTCATCATCTTGAGTGAGGTATGAGTGTATGTGGACCCTCAAGTAGGGGTAGCTCAGGTAGGGTGTGTGAACATCAATCCCATCCAAGTAGCTCTCCAGAAAGGGGCAACACTTCCTTCAATACAACAATATCCACTAAAACCACATGCCATCAACAGCATTGACAAATTGATTCGGGGATTGCTGGAACAAGGAATACTTGTGAAATGTCAATCGATCTGTAATACCCTTATTCCAGCAGTTCCGAAACTGGGAAAAGAAGGCCAATATAGACTGGGTACAAGATCTAAGAGAAATCAACTCTGTTGTAGGACCGCTCCATGCCCTGTTGCCAAATCCTGCCCATATCCTAGTCAAAATGCCGGCTGAAGCAAAAGTCTTCTCGATAGTCGTCTTGCAACATGCATTCTTTTCCCTGCCTCTCCACACGGACAGACAATATTTGTTTGCTTTCACATATAAGGGTCAACAATACACCTGATCCAGATTGCCACAAGGGTTTATCAATTTACCTACTTTGTTTTTCAAATGTCTACAAGAACAATTGAGTACTTTAAATTTCAGGAAACAGTCTACATTAGTGCAATATGTATTAGTGCAGTGTGTATTAGACTTATTAGTGGCCAGCATAAATGAATAAAGTAACTGTGAAGATACTGCACAATTATTTAACTATCTAGCTCATTCGGGATATGTAGTCTCCCAGTCAAAGATACTAATGGCCCAGAAGAAAGTAACATTTTTAGAGATCACTAGACCAAGTGCAGACCGAAAGGAGTCTAGAGAGAAGCAGACTCGCACCCATCTGCAAATTCCCAGTTCCTGGAAAGGCCAAACAAATGAGGCATTGGCTTGGCATGGTCCATTGTTGTAGACCTTGGATCCCTAACATAGCTCTAGGAACCAAGGAGCTAATGCCCTAATTGAGCAAGGAGGGTGAATTTAAACTAACCAAGAAAGCACAGGAGGCCTTTGAAAACTTAAAGAGATCACTGATGCAAGCTCCGGCGTTGGGAGGACCATTACATGATAGACCTTCCCAGCTCTACTGCACTATTTTACCCGAGTGTACAACCTCAGTTCTGACCCAAAAAACATGGGGACAGACATAGACCAGTTGCCTATTACGCTTCTAAATTAGATCCTGTAGCTAGGGGACACCCACTCTGCACTCAAATTCTAACTGCTATATATAATAGTTTACAATCAGCTGCTAATTTGACACTCCAGCAGGAGATTGCAGTATATAGCTCACATTCAGTAGCGGCATTGTTGGGGCAGCTCCAGACCCAGCAATTGACAATGGCTCGCCAAAATAAGTATGAGATCTATCTCTTAAACAATCCAAAACTTCAATTTATACATTGTACATTAATTAACCCAGCCTCTTTTCTTGACTCGCCAACAGAAGAGCAATCAGAACATGACTGTTTATTTGTCATCGAGGAGGAAACATCTGTAAGAGAGGAATTGAGTGACGCACATATAGAGGACTCTGACATAACATTGTATGTAGATGGGAGTGCATCTATTGGACCGTGGGGAGAGAAATTGTCTGGGTAAGCAATTGTTGATCAGAATGAGGAAGTTGTAGAAGTAGCTGCCTTTGAGTCACCTTATTCAGCACAACAGGCTGAATTGTTTGCTTTAATTCGGGCTTGCATTATTGAGGAAAATTTAAAGGTAACTATTTAGACTGATTCTCGGTATGTATTTGGAGTGGTGCATGATTTTGGACAATTATGGAAAGATAGGAGATTTCTAACTTCAGCAGGGACTCAAATTTCAAATAAACAATTGGTGACAGATTTATTGAAGGCCTTAATTAGGTATGTTACAAAACTTAGCTTCACCGGCGCTGCCGTTCTGTCACTGGCCGTGTGCGTGACTTTGGCGCCTTTTGAGGGGGGGGGGGGGGGTTAATATGCAGTTTTCCCCTGCCTTCCGGAGTTATATTTTCTCAGGGTGCGAGCTTTTGCTGAAGATTCGTTACGACTGCCGGTATGTTCATTTTTTTTTAAATCACCCGACAAGTTCAGCGCTGGAGTAAAATAAAAATTAACTTCTAATGCCGTGAACGCTGATAACGGGGAGGAATTTCATGTACGGGACAAGGTAAAGGAAAGCCATTTATTTTATGTATAGATGTATGAATATACTTTTTAAGATGCCTTTAATCCACATTTTACATTGCGAAACAATGATTTATTCCCCGAACCGGCAGTATTTTTCCTGCCGATATGGGGTTTAAATTCACTGCAACCGCAACATTCCAATCCATCGCGTTCCAGAAAAACCCACTCGCAAGCTGATTTAAATGCCCATTAATTTACATGAGTTAAACATTAAATTCCTTCCATTTGGCCTATAAATGCATGACAATGAGATTTAAAAATCATGTTCTATTGTGAATTCTTGTGTGAATGTTATTTGAACACTTAGGCTATTTAAAAATGTTATTTTTTTCTTAAGAAATAGATAGATGTTTAGATCTACTAATTGAATTTTGTAATTAGCTACAATTGGGTAACTAACTAATTATATTCTTTAATTTCAGGTCGTCCAAGCAAGATTCTTTCATATTTGTTTCAGAATGCTTCAATCTATAATAACTGAACATTTCTTTCAGTTCTCTTAATTTTTAAGAAAGTTATGGGCTTTTGACTGTCCTTGGTGTTAAGTCAATGAAAAGCAATAGCGAACAAGATGCTAATTTCCGAGTGTGAAAATGGCCATAACTTTTTTAATACTGAAGATATGAAAGCGAATTAGGTGTCAAATTAAACTTATTTGTATGCTTTATCTGATGGGATAAATTGCAGACTAGATTTTTTAAATCTCAAACTTTTGTAACATTGCTACCTTAATTCTACCCGACAACTTTCTGTTATGAAATGTAGCACACACACAAAAGGACGGACTCCAATATATATCAGGAATCGTAATGCTGATTTAGCAGTAAAGTATCCCAGGAACGTAAGATGGTAGTACCAAAAATGATGAGGCAGACTAAAAGATTAAATAACAAGTCCCCCTCAGAGAGACCTATGCCAACCATCCAAGGAATTGTTCAGTTTGCAGGAGGAAGGGATAAAGAATGATGGAGACAACTTGGGTGTGTACTGGTTTGTTTGACTGGACTATGGGCCACTCCAGCAGGGCAAACTTGCATGACAGATTCTTTGGCAGTATGGGTCATAGAATGTATGCACTGTGGTATGCAACCCATTGTGGTGCAAGGGCAGTAGAATATTCTCTCTTGGCCACTTGGTGCATCCAAGATTACAAACTTTAGCTCAGAAGGTAAGCAGTAATTGCCTGGTCTGCCAGAAATACAATCCAGGGAAAGGAATAGGATGTGAAGAGGGAAAAACACCATTACCTTTGGGTCCGTTCGAGACATTGCAGATGGACTGTATCAAATTAGAAAGGTGCCAAGGTTATAAGTATGCACTTGTCATAGTCGATGTATTCAGCCGGTGAATCGAAGTTTGCCCTACCCTTCATAATAAAGCAGTTACTGTTGTCAAGGTGCTAATGAGAGAAATTGTCCCTAGATTTGGCATTCCTATTCGACTTAGTTCAGATAATGGTCCACACTTTATTGGACAAATTAATAAAGAATTTTGTGAACAGCTAGGGATCCAGCAGCAATTGCACTGTGCTTATCGACCACAGGCTGCTGGACTTGTAGAAAGGACAAATCAGGCCCTTAAAACTAAATGAGCTAAATTGAAGGTAGAGACTGGACTTGGTTGGATTAAATTACTTCCCATAGCTTTATTTCAGATGAGTCATGCCTGTAGGGAAATCTAGACTGAGCCCAGCTGAAATTGTTTATGGTAGACCCTTAAGAACACCTTGGTATCAGAATGCAATGAAAATAATTAATTTCCATCATGTGACTGCAGAGATGACTGACTATATTCTAGCTTTGTCCCAAGCATTAAGAGACTCACACTGCAGAGTAAGAGCAGCATATAGCGAGATGCCTTTGTTAGCTGCTTCAACTAAAGTTAAACCAGGAGACGATGTCCTTATAAAGAACTGGGTAAGGAAAGGATTAGAGGTTCACTGGGAAGGAGCTTACCAGGTCCTCCTAACGACCCCAACAGCAGTGAAAGTAGACGAAAGGAATGCATGGGTACATCTCCACCACTGCAAGAGTATCAGTGGAAGTATGGACTGCTAACTTACTTTATTCCAGGCTATTTTAGAAACTTCATACTCTACTATGGAGCAAGCACAGATTAATTATCAAGCTGGTTTGCACCCATGAAAACCCGGGAGGTGAAGACCCATTAGACGGAAATCATGAAGCTTTGCCCATGGAAACTCGGGAATCTTTTGTTAAGATATCTGTTAGAATGAAGCAGTTATCACTGTATTCTGGTTATTATTAATGACGGGTTATCATTAATGATAAAATGGAGGAATGTTAATATTGGCCAAAGTTGAGTTATTATAAAATGGAGGATCTTTGTATTTGCAAGGACTGCGTGGTCTCAGTCTGTGAAAAGCTACAATCTGTGAGCCAGTGCCAGAAAGTTTAGGTCCTAGATTGATATGCAGGGTAAGGACAGATCCAGATGTCCTCCCCATCGTTAATATGTATGAGGACTCTGCAGAAAAGCCCCAATGCTTTGCAGATGCATAATCAGGATTTGCGAGCTACAAAGGGATTGTAAATACTGTTAATAATGTGGCAAAGTGTTTGTGCTGCTGTTTGGTGATTAGCTGAAGTGTGAAGCCTTGGTTGAATTGTTTATGTTAGCTGGGGAAATGTTGCATTACCTGATTAACTGACTTCCTTCCAGGAGCTTCTGTAGAAACATTGTAATGGGGTACTCTGTAATCAGGTTAGGGAACTGTCAATAACACTTGAATGTAATCGATAACTGTGATTGGTTTGTAGGGGCTGCCACCTCCATCTAGTTTCGCGCCACAAGGTCCGATGACCTATAAAAGATTGAACCCCACGAGGATCATCGTCGATCTTCTGGAGGGGCGCTTGGGACTACGTAGCCTTTTGGAGATATCTGTTTGCATGAGGCTGAAGGGCTTGGACATGCAGAGACAAGGATCGAACCCGCGGTGGTTAGGTATTGATCGTTATAGGTATAGTTCGTTATTGTTTCAAAAAATAAAGTTTAGTGTAGGTATGTTGCAAAACTTACCTTTAGCGGCGCTGGAGTTCTGCCGCTCGCCGTGTGCGCGACGTTGGCGCCTTTCAGAGGGGGGCGGGCTTAAAATGCCGTTTTGCGACAGACTGGGAAAATCGATGAATGTCGGGCGATTTTGTTGCGGAAGAAAAATCGCTCGGACATTTCATCAATTAAGGTATTTTTAAATTACTCTAAATTATTTGTTAACTAGAGTAATTTAAAAATCACCTTCAAAAGCCGTGACCGCAGACAACTGGAAGGATTTTCCATAGAGGAGAAAAAAAGGTAGTTTATTTTTATATTAAAAGTTGGTTTTTCGGGAGGCTTTAATAATATTTTTATGTTGCGAAATGGGGTCCCAAAAAATGTATGAACAAACAATATTTTTCCCCCCGACTTCACCGCTAACCGCAACGTTCCAATCCACCACATTCCACTAAAACCCACTCGCTAGTTGATTTAAATGGCCATTAATTTACAGGAATCAAACACTAAATTCCTTCCATTTGGCCCAGAAATTCATGAAAATGAGATTTTAAAATTATGTTATAGTGTGGATTATTGTGTGAATGTTATTTGGACACTTAGGCAATTTTTTAAAAGTTTATCTTTTCTTAAGAAATGGATAGATGTTTAGATCTACTCATTGAATTTTGTAATTAGCTACAATTAGATAACTAACTAATTATATGCTTTAATTTCAGGTAATCCAAGTAAGATTGTTTAATATTTGTTTCAGAATGCTTCAATCTATAATAACTGAAAATTTCATTGAGTTCTCTTAATTTTTAAGAAAGTTATGGGCTTTTAACTTTTCCAGATCACAGCTTTTGAGTTAAGTCGATTGAAAGGCAATGAGGAGCAAGATGCTAATTTCCGAGTGTGAGAATGGCCATAACTTTCTTAATACTGAAGATATGAAAGTAAATTAGGTGTCAAATTAAACTTCTTTTTATGCTTTATCTGATGGGATAAATTGCAGACTTGATTTTTTAAATCTCAAAATTTTGTAACATTGCTATTTAGTGGTCCAGTGCTTGACTCAGTGTTTTACTGAACAAGACCAAGGGGGATTAGCTCTAGAAGCATAATTACACCGCCTGACATGCTAAGTTACTCCAGTAACTCTTTTTTGCTTCACAAAATCTTAGTTGGGAATAAATTGCATGGACGGCACTGTGGCACAGCGGTAGAGGAACTGCCGGTGAGCCGGGTTTGATCCTGACTACGGTTGCTGTCTGTACGGAGTTCGTACGTTCCCCCTGTGGACCATGTGGGTTTTCTCCGGGTGCTTCGGTTTCCTCCCACACTCCAATGACAAACGTGTTTGCAGATTAATTAGCTTTGGTAAATTGTCCCTATTGTGTAAGATAGTGCTAGTGCACACTGATCGCTGATGGATGTGCACACGGTGGGGGAAGGGCCCTGTTTCCATGCTGCACGTTTAGTCAAAACTAAACTAAAACTCTTTGAGACATCTAGGTGACATACAGAACACTAAATAAATGCGACACTTTCCTTGCCCTACAAAGGGTGGGCAGAATTTCTATCTCTTAAAAGGGTACCCCAAAAATCTTAGAAATTAATTAGGCTAGCGATGTCCAGATTGTTTTCTACTTTAGGTTAGTTTTACAAAAAGAAATCACTTAGAGCTGGTTGAATTCAGCGGGCCAGGCAGCATCTCCGGAGAACATGGATAATTTAATTTTTAGTTTAGTTTAGAGATACAGTGCGGAAACAGGTCCTTCGGCCCACCGTGTCCACGCCGACCAGCGATCCCCGCACATTTACACTATCCTACACACACAAGGGACAATTTACATTTACACCAAGCCAATTAACCTGCAAACCTGTACGTCTTTGGAGTGTGGGAGGAAACCGAAGATGTCGGAGAAAACCCAACAGGTCACGGGGAGAGCGTACAAACTCCGTACAGGCAGCACCTGTAGTCGGGATTGAATCCGGGTTTCCGGCGCTGTAAGGCAACAACTCTACCAATGTGCCACCGTGCTGTCGCGATAGCTGACAGGTCGGGACATTCTTCAGACTGATTGTTGTAGAGGTGGGAGCAGGACAGAGCCTGACAAGTGATAGGTGGATACAGGTGAGTGTGGTTTAGATGGGTGGTGTAAGTGACAAAGGCTGGAGAAGAAAAGAAGACAAAAGGATGTTAGGATAAGGAGAGACCACCATCTGCAATTCCATGTTTAGTTTAGTTAACTGTCACGTGTACCGAGGTACAATGAAAAGCCTTTGTCGCATGCGAACCAGTCAGTGGAAAGACAATACATGATTACAATCGAACCATCCACCGATTACAGGTGCATAGAGTGATGGAGCATGACAACCAGCCCTTCGGCCCAACTTGCCCACACGGGCCAACATGTCCCAGCTACACTAGTCCCACCTGCCCGCTTTTGGTCATTATCTCTCCAAACCTGTCCTATCCATGTACCTGGGGTTACACAAAAAAAGCTGGAGAAACTCAGCGGGTGCAGCAGCATCTAAGGAGCGAAGGAGATAGGCAACGTTTCGGGTCGAGACCCTTCTTCAGACCATCCAGACTATCCATGTACCTGTCTAACTGTTTCTTAAACATTGGGATAGTTCCAGCCTCAACTATCTCCTCTGGCAGCTCGTTCTATACACCCACCAGCCATTGCATAAAAAGGTTACTCCTCAGATTCCTATTAAGTCTTTTCCCCATCACCTTAAACCTATGTCCTCTGGTCCTCGATTCAATTACTCTGGCCAAGAGACTCAGTGCATCGACCTCTCATGATTTTATACACCGCAATAAGATCACCCCTCATCCTCCTGCACTCCAAGGAATAGTCGCAGCCTACTCAACCTCTCCCTCTAGCTCAGACCCTCTGGTTCTGACAACATCCTCGTAAATCTTCTCTGAACCCTTTCCAGCTTGACAACATCTTTCCTAAAACATGGTGCCCAATACTGAACACAATATTCTAAATGTGGCTTTTACGAGGATGTTGCCTTAATCATCTCATCTCCCTTCAACTTTAACTGACAAGACCGTATGCTTATCAAATGCGAACTGAACACAGTACTCTAAATGCGGCCTCACCAACATCCTATACAACTGCAACATGACCTCCCAACTTCTATACTCAATGCTCTGACTGATGAAGGCCAATGTGCCAAAAGCCTTTTGATCATCCTTTCCACCTACAATCCCACCATCAAGGAACCATGCACCTGTACTCCCAGATCCCATCTGCCCTACAACACTCCACAGAGCCCTAACATTCACCAAGTAGGCCCTGTCCATGTTAGACTTCCCAAAGTGCAACACCTCACATTTCTCTGTAATAAATTCCATCAACCATTCCTCAGTCCACCTGGCCAATCGATCAAGATCCTGCTGCAATCTTTTCCCAACCATCTTCACTTTTGTATCATCTTCAGAGGTCAGGTTGGCGGGGGGATCAGGTCAGGAGGGGGGGAGATCCCCCCCCACCACGGGTCGCATGTAATCCCGTTCTACCTGCTCCATGGTCGGATAGTCGGCGACTAAACCATCTCCCCCACCTGGTTTTGCCAGGTGAGGATGAGGCTGAAGACCCCCAGCAGGACCAAAAACAAGACCCATAAAAGGGCGGATGAGCTTCTAGTGAGCCACACTTCAGTAGAAGTTGCGATCACTGTCGTACACAGCATTGTAAAGAATGATGATAAAGCACACACACCAACATCCTATACTTCCACCGGCAGAAGTCCGCAGGAACTGGTGGACAGAGATGTGTGGTGCATCCGTCACCGTTTCCGTTGGAAACCAGCACCATGGCGTCGCTAATGTTTTGAACGATGATGAATGAATGAATGAATACTCCTGAATTGTATACTCTGGAATTGAGAAGGATGAGAGGGGATCTCATTGAAACATAAAAGGTTATTAAGGGTTTGGACACGCTAGAGGCAGGAAACATGTTCCCGATGTTAGGGGAGTCAAGGACCAGGGGACACAGCTTAAGAATAAGAGATAGGCCATTTAGAACGGAAATGAGGAAACACTTTTTCTCACAGAGAGTGGTGAGTCTGTGGAATTCTCTGCCTCAGAGGGCGGTGGAAGGGAGTTCTCTGGATACTTTCAATAGAGAGCTAGATAGGGCTCTTAAAGATAGCGGAGTCAGGGGATATGGGGAGAAGGCAGGAACGGGGTATTGATTGTGGATGATCATCCAAGATCACAGTGAATGGCGGTGCTGGCTCAAAGGGCTGAATGGCCTACTCCTGCTCCTATTGTCTATTGTCTATTGAATGCAGAGGATCCATTTTCGAAACTCAGAAAGCACAAGCTAAACTTGTTATGTAAAATATAAAGCCAATACTGATAAAATAATAAACCATCGCACGTCTAGCTATTATGCCGGAAAGACAGGTTTACTCTTTCTGTAATTCTGGGCTGAATATTTACAGCCAGGTGCGATTTTTCTTTTCATTCTAATCAGTGTTGTGATTCCTTACTTCAGACTTTCCCTTTCTGTGCATCCTTTTTTTTTCGTGTCGGAACGCCGTGACTCACACCATGTTATTGCTCCACAGGCGAGGCTGTACAGAGCGGCTGTTCCTCATTTCTGAGTGTCGCAACATGTCAAAAGAGACTCCTTTCAATGTCCCCGCTGCTCACAGCCGACACACAATAGACGAGGATTACTTTGCGTGAGACTGCAGCTGTTTATGACTCAGGGCACGACACAAGGCGATGTTCTACTCGAGTCGGGTCTGAAAACTCAGTTTAGTTTATTGTCAAGTGTACCGAGGCGCAGTGAAACTGCTTTTGTTGCCCGCTAACCAGCCAGCAGAAAGACAGTACATGGTTACAATCGAGCCATTCGCAGTGTACAGATACACGACAAGTGCTTACATGAATAATGTTCAGTGCGCGGTAAAGCCAGTAAAATCCGATCAAAGACAGACCCAGGATCACCGATGGGTAGATAGATCAGGACTGCTCTCTGGTTGTGGTAGGATGGTTCAATAGACAATAGACAATATGTGCAGGAGTAGGCCATTCGGCCCTTCAAGCCAGCACTGCCATTCACTGCGATCATGGCTGATCACAGTGAATGGCAGTGATCAAGAAGGCTCACCAGCGTCTCTTCTTCCTGAGGAGACTGAAGAAGGTCCATCTGTCTCCTCAGATCCTGGTGAACTTCTACCGCTGCACCATCGAGAGCATCCTTACCAACTGCATCACAGTTTGGTATGGCAACTGCTCTGTCTCCGACCGGAAGGCATTGCAGAGGGTGGTGAAAATTGCCCAACGCATCACCGGTTCCTCGCTCCCCTCCATTGAGTCTGTCCAAAGCAAGCGTTGTCTGCGGAGGGCGCTCAGCATCGCCAAGGACCTCTCTCACCCCAACCATGGACTGTTTACCCTCCTACCATCCGGGAGGCGCTACAGGTCTCTCCGTTGCCGAACCAGCAGGTCCAGGAACAGCTTCTTTCCGGCGGCTGTCACGCTACTCAACAACGTACCTCGGTGACTGCCAATCACCCCCCCCCCCCGGACACTTATTGTTATTTATTCAAATTATTTGCTGTGTCGCTCTTCCAGGGAGATGCTAAATGCATTTCGTTGTCTCTGTACTGTACACTGACAATGACAATTGAAATTGAATCTGAATCTGAATCTGAATCTGAATCATCCACAATCAGTACCCCGTTCCTGCCTTCTCCCAATATCCCCTGACTCCGCTATTTTTAAGAGGCCTATCTAGCTCTCTGTTGAAAGTATCCAGAGAACACCCTTCCACTGCCCTTTGAGGCAGAGAATTCCACAGACTCACAACTCTCCGTGTGAAAAAGTGTTCCCTCATTACCCCTTATTCTTAAATTTTGGCCCCTGGTTCTGGACTCCTCCAACTTCAGGAACATGTTTCCTGCCTCTAGCATGTGCAAACCCTAAATAATCTTATACGTTTCAATACAATCCCCTCTCACCCTTCTAAATTCCAGAGTATACAAGCCTAGCCACTCCATTCTCTCAGCATATAACAGTCCCGCCATCCCGGGAATTAACCTTGTGAATCTACGCTGCACTCCCTCAATAGCAAGATGTCCTTCCTCAAATTTGGAGACCAAAACTGCACACAATACTCCAGGTGTGGTCTCACTTGGGCCCTGTACAATGCAGAAGGACCTCTTTGCTCCTATACTCAACTCTTGTTATGAAGGCCAACATGCCATTCACTTTCTTCACTGCCTGCTGTACCTGCATGTTTACTTTCATTGACTGATGTACAAGGACCCCCAGATCCCGTTGTACATCCCCTTTTCCCAACTTGACACCATTTAGATAATAATCTTCCTTCCTGTTTTTGCCACCCAAGTGGATAACGTCACATTTATCCACATTAAACTGCATCTGCCACGCATCTGCCCACTCACCCAACCTGTACCAAATCACCGTAACTTTTCACACAGAGGGTGGAACAAGCTGCCAGAGGACGTAGTTGAGGCAGGGTCTAACCCAACATTTAAGAAACAGTTAGACAGGTACCTGGATAGGACAGGTTTGTAGGGATATGGACCAAGCACGGGCAGGTTGGACGAGTGTAGCTGGTGTGGTCATGTTGGGCTGAAGGGCCTGTTTCCACACTGTATCACTCTATAACTCTATGACCTGGCAGACTGGTGATTCCGCTCTTCAATTTACTTCCGTTTTTTTTTGCCTTTGTCATCTCGGCTGAAACTTGGGTGATGGGCAATCAATGGGCTTAAGGCCCTGTATCTTTCAATCAATGAAAGCAATCAGCTACTAATACCTCACTCTATATCCAGTTAATAAAAGCTCAACATCAAATTTGTTTCTTTGATGAAGCATCTTGAGATATTTTTAGTAAATTATAGGTGCTGCATAAATGAAAGTTATTGCTACTGAAATTGCTACTGCCCTTTGCAAAAGAGGATGAGCAAAGTTAACGTACTTTCAGGAATTTATTATTTTCATCTCTGCCCATTGATTTCTCCGAGTTTCGAACAATAACGATGATCATGAATAACAAGAAGTATCATAATTATAGGAAGGATGTCAACAAAATAGAGAGAGTACAGAGGAGATTTACTAGAATGTTGCCTGGGTTCCAGCAACTAAGTTACAGAGAAAGGTCTTTATTCTTTGGAGCGCAGAAGGTTAAGGGGGGGACTTGATTGAGGTCTTTAAAATGATGAAAGGGATAGACAGAGTTGACGTGGATAAGCTTTTCCCATTGAGGGTAGGGAAGATTCAAACAAGAGGGCATGACATGAGAATTAAGGGACAGAAGTTTAGGGGTAACATGAGGGGGAACTTCTTTACTCAGAGAGTGGTGGCTGTGTGGAATGATCTTCCTGCAGAAGTGGTGGAGGCAGGATCGATTTTAACATTTAAAAGTAAAGTGGATAGGTATATGGACGGGAAGGGAATGGAGTGGTATGGTCTGAGTGCAGGTAGATGGGACTAGGGGAAAATAAATGGTCGGCACGGACTGGAAGGGCCGAGAGGGCCTGTTTCCGTGCTGTAATTGTTATATGGTTATAAACACACACTCATAGAGCCGTAAAGTCAAACAGCATGGAGACAGGCCCTTCAGCCCAACTTGCCATGCTGACCAGGATGCCGCATCTACACTAGCCCCATCTGCCCATGTTGAGCCCATATCCCTCTAAACCATTCCTATCCATGTACTTGTCCAAATGCCTTTTAAATGTTGTTATAGTACCTGTGTATTGTTGTCTACAACCTCGCTCTGGCAACTCCCGCGATGGCGCTGGTGCCAAACTGTAACGGCCCTGCTGTTCCTTTGGATCGATCAGCGCCGTGGAGAGGGGGGGACGTGCTGCATGGGCAACAGCCTGTCTGCCCTCCATATGACATCGCCCTGGCTTGCATCCGACCAGGATGCATCACCCATGGTCAGTCATGACCGAGGGAGGCCTACTACTACTACTAGTACCGTGCCTGTTGTTATATTCAAGAGAGAGTTAGATAGAGCTCTTACAGACAAGGGATATGGGGAGAAGGCAGGAACGGGGTACTGTTTGTGGATGATCAGCCAAGATTACATTGAATGGTGGTGCTGGCTCCAAGGGCCGAATGGCCTACTCCTGCACCTATTGTCTATTGTCAATAGCTCCCAGGCAGCTTGTTCCATATAGAACCCCTCTTTGTGTATAAAAAGTTACCCCTTGAGTCCCTGTTAAATCCCCCCCCCCCCCCCCCCCTTCCCTTGTTCCATGTAGTTCAGTTTAGGTTTTTGTCATATGTACTGAGGTACAGTGAAATGTTTTACCCACCACTCCTCTGAATTAAATCCATTTGAATGATTGAATGAATGAATAGGTTTATTGGCCAAATATTTAGAAACCCATCAGAAGGGTCTCGACCCGAAACGTCGCCTATCTCCTTCGCTCCTTAGATGCTGCTGCACCCGCTGAGTTTCTCCAGCTTTTTGTGTAACCATCCCTTATTCACTATTTATTGTCTTTTTCCTCTTTCTCGCCTACATTTTGGGTCCGAGTGCTTCCATTCTCTGCCTCTTGCCCCTCACCCTGTCCCCTAGCCCCCTCTACCCGAGTCCCTCCCCCCAGCCTTTCTAGTTTAAAGTCTCCTTTGCAAATCTCCCCGCCAGGATATCATTTCTCATTTGGGTTGATGCAATTAGGCAAGAGAACACACAGGAAATGTCAGGATATTGAGGTGAAGTGGCTTTGGGATTTTGTCAAGCACCTTGCTAAAACTGATTTAGACTACATCATATCCACTGTTTCTCTGTTGTCTCCTTAAAAGTTTCAAGCTCGTGAATCAGACTCAATCTTCCCTTGATAATAAATGATAATCTAAAACTGCAGATCCTCAATGGGTGTAAGGTACTATGGGATTGAGTAAATGCAAGTTATATCTTGTCATAATTTCACAGTGTCTATTTTTCTTTATTCTAGAGAGGGCCACCAGCAGAATATGCAAATTTCCCGAGGAATTCTATGGGTTGGTTACAACAGATGTTTTAGTCAGCCTTTAATCAGTAGGTGGTGAATCTGTGGAATTCATTGCCACAGAAGGCTGTGGAGGCCGTCAATTGATATTTTTCAGGCAGAAATAGATAGATTCTTGATTGGTACGGGTGTCCAGGGTTATGGGGAGAAGGCAGGAGAATGGGGTTAGGAGGGAGAGATAGTTCAGGCATGATTGAGTAGACTTGGCGGAGTAGACTTGATGAGCTGAATGGCCTAATTCTGCTCCTATCACTTATGAGCTCATGTAGCTTCCTTTACCTTGGTGGAATGCCTGACAATTTTGTAACAAGAGGAGTTCAGTATCGAAGCAAAGAGGTCCCTCTGCAGTTGTACAGGGCCCTGGTGAGACCACACCTGGAGTATTGTGTGCAATTTTGGTCTCCAAATTTGAGGAAGGACATTCTTGCTGTTGAGGGAGTGCAGCGTAGTTTTATGAGGTTAATTCCTGGGATGGCGGGACTGTCATATGTTGAAAGAATAGAGCGACTGGGCGTGTCTACACTGTCATTTAGAAGGATGAGAGGGGAT
This sequence comes from Raja brachyura, assembly GCA_963514005.1. The sequence continues at coordinate 8,723,864 of OY740786.1, read as the reverse complement.
CTTATTGAAACATATAAGATTATTGAGGGTACACAAAATGCTGGAGAAACTCAGCGGGTGCAGCAGCATCTATGGAGCGAAGGAGATAGGCAACGTTTCGGCCCAAAACCCTTCTTCAAACTGATAGAAGTGGGGTAGAAAGGAAAAAGGAGGGGGAGGAGGGAGTGGTGGGAAGGGGAGGAGACAGCAAGGGTTCACAGAATTGTGAGAATTCGATGTTCATGCCAAGAGGATGCAGACTCCCCAAGCGGAATGGCCTACTCCTGCACCTATTGTCTATTGTCTAATTCTAATTCATCAGCGATGGTGGAACTTTAAGGGAAGGATTGATCTACAGATAGAGACCAAACACGAGTCACATTAATGGTGGGGTTTCGAGGATGATAGGAGAGAATGGGACGTGGTTGTAAAGCTTAAAAAAACAATTGCAGATGCGGTAAAGAGGAATAAAATGCAGAAAAGCTCAGTTTGAGGATAAGAACTGTATACCTAAAATACTAAACGATCTGGTTGAGGAATGTACGTTTGGTAAGTGAGCAGGACATCGGCAATGGCGGCGTAATGGCGCGGCGGTAGAGATTTCTGTCTCACGGTGCTAGCGAGGTTTGCTGTCTGCGTGGAGTTTGCACATTCTTCCTGCGACCGCGTGGGTTTACTCCGGGTGCTCCGGTCTCCACCCACCTCTCAAAGATGTGCGGGTTTGTAGGTACATTGGCCTCTGTACACTGCCCTAGTGGATGGAGAGTGAATGAGAAAGTGGGATAACATAGAACTAGTGGGATGGGTGATCTGGTGAACGAAGGAGCTGATCGTGGACTTTAGGAGGGCACATCATCCGAGGACGTACACACCATTGAGGATAAATGGGGATACTGTGGATAGGGTGAGCTGTTTTAAATACCTGGGAGTCCACATCTCTGAGGATCTGACATGGACATCGCACGCTGCCGCACTGGTGAGTAAGGCAAGGCAGCGCCTTTACCACCTCAGGCAATTGAGGAAATTCAGAGTGTCTCCGAGGATCCTTCAGCGCTTCTACTCTGCAGCTGTGGAAAGCATCTTGTCCGGAAACATTACAATCTGGTTTGGGAATTGCTCTGCCCAGGACAAGAAGGCTCTGCAGAGTGTAGTGCGTTCGGCCGAACGCACTATGGGGACTTCTCTCGCCCCTCTGCAGGAACTATACATCAGGAGGTGCAACTTCAGAGCCAATAAGATAATGGGAGACCCCTTCCACCCCTGCAACGGACTGTTCCAGCTGCTACAGTCAGGCAAACGCCTCCGTTGCCATGCTGTGAGAACGGAGAGGATGAGAAGTAGTTTCTTCCCAGAGGCCATTCGGCCTGTAAACTCCTATCTCACCAGGGACTAACTCTACTAACTTACTGTACCACAATACCGCCCACTATATTTTATTATGGAAAAGACCATGTGATTGTTTGAAGTATGTTGTTTGTTTGTCTGTTTGTTTGTTTGTTTTTTGCACAAAGTCCGCAGGCACGGCCACTTTTCATTTCACTGCACATCCCGTATGCGTATGTGACGAATAAACTTGACTTGACTTGATCAATGGTCGATGTGGGCTTCAGGCCCTGCATCTTGCAATCAATTAAATCAACGCTACTAATATCTCTGAAGAAGGGTCTCGACCCAAAACGTCGCCAATTCATTCTCTCCAGTGATGCTGCCTGCCCCGCTGAGTTACTCCAGCTTTTTTTGTCTACCTACTAATATCTCATTCGATATCCAGCTAATTAAGTCGCTCAACATCAACTTTGGTTCTTCGATGATGTGCCCGTGAAGCAACTTGAGATATTTTTCCTAAATTATAGGTGTTGTATAAATTAGTCATTACTACTTTTTTTGTAATAGTTTTAGAGAAACAGGGAAACGGGCCCTTCGGCCCAACGAGTCCGTGCCACCCAGTGATCATCATACATTATCACTATCCTGCACACACTAGGGACAATTTATACCAGACTGATTCCTGGGATGTCAGGACTGTCTAGTGAACAACTGCATGAACAAAGACTGCATAGACTCGGTTTATACTCTCTAGAATTTAGGAGATTGAGAGGGGATCTTATAGAAACTTACAAAATTCTTAAGGGGTTGGACAGGCTAGGTGCAGGAAGATTGTTCCCGATGTTGGGGAGGTCCAGGACAAGGGGTCACAGCTTAAGGATAAGGGGGAAATCCTTTCGGACCGAGATGAGAAGGACTTTTTTCACACAGAGAGTGGTGGGTCTCTGGAACTCTCTGCCACAGAGGTTAGTTGAGGCCAGTTCATTGGCTATATTTAAGAGGGAGTTAGATGTGGCCCTTGTGGCTAAGGGGATCAGAGGGTATGGAGAGAAGGCAGGTACGGGATACTGAGTTGGATGATCAGCCATGATCATATTGAATGGCGGTGCAGGTTCGAAGGGCCAAATGGCCTACTCCTGCACCTAATTTCTATGTTTCTACAATGATACCAAGCCAATAAACCTACAAACATGCATGACTTTGGGATGTGGGAGGAAGCCGAAGAAAATCCCACACAGGTCTCCGGGAGAAGATACAAACTCCGAACAGACAAGCACCCGTAGTCAGGATTGAATCCGAGTCCCTGGCGCTGCAGAAAAAGCAGCAACTCTACCCCCGCGCCAGTGAAATGCCTTTTTGCAAAAGAGGATGAGTAAAGTTGACTTCACTTCAAGAATTTATTGTTTTTATCTCTGCCCATTGATTTCTCCAAGTTTTTAGCAATAACCTCTAAGTATCATTGCAAATTTGATTTTCAACGGCTCAAATGCAGGAATGAGCTAAATAAATAAATGTGATATCGTTTTAGTAACGCGGTAATTGCCTCTTTGCAATGGTGCATATTAATCCATGACAGTAACTCCAAAAAGCAATAATCCTAATGGTGTCATTTAGACACATTATTTAAGTAAAAGTATTTTATTTTTAAATTACCAGCAAATTAAATTGCTTTTTCAAATTAACATTGCAACACGAGCAAGTGCAGTAAAATCATTTTCATGTCTAGAAGCAGGAATATTCCTTTATATACAAAGTCCTGGCATCACCATTCCCCGAGGTAGCACTTTCCACTTCCAACCTATCTACAAGATAAAATAAGATAGAGACAAAATGCTGGAGTAACTCAGCGGGACAGGCAGCATCGCTGGATAGGAATGGGTTGCGTTTCGGCTCGAGACGCTTCTTCAGACTGGGTGTCAGGGGAGAGGGGGACACAGAGATATGGAGGAGTAAGGTGTCAAAACCAGATTACTATCTAAATGGCGTCAAGTGGGAAAAGGGGAAGTACAATTTAGAAGTACAACTCGCTGGAATTTAGAAGATTGAGGGGGGATCTTATAGAAACTTACAAAATTCTTAAGGGGTTGGACAAGCTAGATGCTGGAAGATTGTTCCCGATGTTGGGGGAGTCCAGAACAAGGGGTCACAGTCTAAGGATAAGGGGGAATTCCTTTAGGACCGAGATGAGGAAAACATTCTTTACACAGAGAGTGGTGAGTCTCTGGAATTCTCTGCCGCAGAAGGTAGTTGAGGCCAGTTCATTGGCTATATTTAAGAGGGCGTTAGATGTGGCACTTGTGGCTAAAGGGATCAGGGGGTATGGAGAGAAGGCAGGTACGGGATACTGATTTGGATGATCAGCCATGATCACATTGAATGGCGGTGCAGGCTCGAAGGGCCGAATGGCCTACTCCTGCACCTATTTTCTATGTTTCTATGTTTCTACAACGGGATCTGGGGGTCCTTGTACATCAGTCTATGAAAGTAAGCTGGTTTCACCAGTCTGAAGAAGGGTCTCGACCCGAAACGCCGCCTATCTCCTTCGCTCTTTAGATGCTGCTGCACCTGCTGAGTTTCTCCAGCTTTTTGTGTAACCCTATGAAAGTAAGCATGCCGGTACAGCAGGCAGTGAAGAATGCGAATGGCATGTTGGCCTTTATAACAAGAGGAATCGAATATAGGAGCAAATAGGTCCTTCTGCAGTTGTACAGAGTGAGACCACACCTGTGTGCAGTTTTGTTCCCCTAATTTGAGGAAGGACATTCTTGCTATTGAGGGAGTGCAGCGTAGGTTTACACTATTAATTCCTGTGATGGCGGGACTGTCATATGCTGAGAGAATGAAGCGGCTGGGCTTGTGCACTATGAAGTTTGAAAGGATGAGAGAGAATCTCATTGAAACATATGATTGTTAAGGGTTTGGACATGCTAGAGGCAGGAAACATGTTCCCGATGTTGGGGGGAGTCCAGAACCAGGGGCCACAGTTTAAGAATAAGGAGTAAGCCATTTAGAACGGAGACGAGGAAACACTTTTTCTCACAGAGAGTGGTGAGTCTGTGGAATTCTCTTCCTCAGAGGGCGGTGGAGGCAGGTTCTCTGGATGCTTTCAAGAGAGAGCTAGATAGGGCTCTTAAAAATAGCGGAGTCAGGGGATATGGGGAGAAGACAGGTACGGGGTACTGATTGGGGATGATCAGCCATGATCACATTGAATGGCGGTGCTGGCTCGAAGGGCCGAATGGCCTACTCATGCACATATTGTCTATTGTCCATCCCATTACAACCTTCTGTCTTCTGGCTTAATAAATCACCATTTTTTCCCTTCAGGCCCGAGTCCATGCAGGCCAGCGATCCTCGTACACTGTCCTACACACACTAAGGACAATTTACACTTATACCAAGCCAATGATACTAGTTCAAGTTCAAGTTTACATTGAATGGCGTTGCTGGCTCGAAGGGCCAAATGGCCTACTCCTGCACCTATTGTCTATTGTCAGACATCAGTAGGGACAAAGATGAATGAAAATGTAGAATAGTTCTTGTAGAATAGGGGAATAAATTTAGTCAGGCAGACAGGTCATCAAACTAGGATGGGGTGTGGATGGAGGAAGAGGGAAAGCATGTTAGAGGTCAATGTTCGTACCGCTGGGGTGTAAGCTGCCCAAGCGAAATATGAGGAGCTGTTCCTCCAATTTGCGTTGGGCTACACTCTGATAGTGGAGGAGGCCCAGCACAGAATGGTCAGGGTGGGCATGGGAGGGGGTGGCAAATAATATGTTGTATAGTTGTACCCATAAGCTCCACGCTCCCGTAGGCCACCGTTCCAGAACAGTACAGCACTTTGGTCCACAATGTTATAGAAACATAAAAAATTATAAAAGGACTGGACAAGCTAGATGCAGGAAAAATGTTCCCAATGTTGGGAAAGTCCAGAACCAGGGGGCCACACAGTCTTAGAATAAAGGGGAGGCCATTTAAGACTGAGGTGAGAAAAAACTTTTTCACCCAGAGAGTTGTGAATTTGTGGAATTCCCTGCCACAGAGGGCAGTGGAGGCCAAATCACTGGATGGATATAAGAGAGGGTTAGATAGAGCTCAAGGGGCTGGTGGAGTCAAGGGATATGGGGAGAAGGCAGGCACAGGGTATTGATTGGGGACGATCAGCCATGATCACAATGAATGGCGGTGCTGGCTCGTAGGGCCGAATGGCCTCCTCCTGCACCTATTTTCTATGTTTCTATGTTTGTGCCGAACATTAAGTCAAGTTAAACTGGTTGCATTTGCCTGTATATGATCCATATCTATTTCCTGCACTTCCATGTGTCTGTCTAAAAGCCTCTTAAACGCCACCATCGTATCAGCCTCCACCAATACCCCTGGCATTGCGTTCCAGGCCTCCATCACTCTCCGTGTAAAAAGCTTGCCCCACACATCTCCATTAAACGTTCCCCCTCTCACGTTACAGATGCGTCACGACCCCCGACGCATGTGGCAAGGCATCCAGGCCATCACGGACTACAGACCCGCCAACACCACCCCCACATCCAGCGACGCCTCCTTCCTTGAGGAGCTCAATCACTTCTATGGCCGCTTCGACAGGGACAATCTAGAGACAGCCATCAAGGCTGTGCTACCTGCCGATCACCAACCCCTCACACTCACCCCCTACGACGTATACGTGGCACTGAGTAGGACTAATGCACGTAAAGCTGCTGGCCCTGACGGCATCCCCGGGCGCGTGCTCAGGGTCTGTGCGGCGCAGCTGGCAGACGTCTGGACTGATATCTTCAACCTGTCACTTGCCCAGGCAGTTGTCCCCACGTGCCTTAAAACCACCTCCATCGTGCCAGTGCCAAAACACTCCACTGCGGCAAGCCTCAACGACTTCCGCCCAGTTGCACTTACCCCCATCATCACCAAGTGCTTCGAGAGGCTGGTCCTGGCACGCCTCAAAAGCTGCCTACCCCCCACACTGGATCCCTATCAGTTTGCCTACCGCAAGAACAGGAGTACGGAGGATGCCATCTCAACGGCACTTCACTCCGCCCTCTCCCACCTCGACAACAGAGACACTTACGTAAGAATGCTGTTCATCGATTACAGCTCAGCATTCAACACCATTATACCATCAAAATTGATCGCCAAACTCGGTAATCTGTGCATCGCTCCTTCCCTCTGCAACTGGATACTGGACTTTCTAACCAACAGACCCCAGTCTGTTAGGTTAGACAAGCACACCTCTTCAACCCTCACCCTGAACACCGGCGTTCCACAGGGCTGTGTGCTGAGCCCCCTCCTCTACTCCCTCTTCACCTATGACTGCACACCTGTACATGGTACTAACACCATCATCAAGTATGCAGATGATACAACGGTGATTGGCCTCATCAGCAACAACGATGAGTCGGCCTACAGGGAGGAGGTCCAGCACTTAGCAGCATGGTGCGCTGACAACAACCTGGCCCTTAACTCCAAGAAGACCAAGGAGCTCATTGTAGACTTCAGGAAGTCCAGTGGCGGCACGCACACCCCCATCCACATTAACGGTACGGAGGTGGAACGTGTTTCTAGCTTCAGGTTCCTGGGAGTCAACCTCTCCGACGACCTCTCTTGGACCCACAATACCTCAACTCTGATCAAGAAGGCTTACCAGCGTCTCTTCTTCCTGAGGAGACTGAAGAAGGTCCATCTGTCTCCTCAGATCCTGGTGAACTTCTACCGCTGCACCATCGAGAGCATCCTTACCAACTGCATCACAGTTTGGTATGGCAACTGCTCTGTCTCCGACCGGAAGGCATTGCAGAGGGTGGTGAAAATTGCCCAACGCATCACCGGTTCCTCGCTCCCCTCCATTGAGTCTGTCCAAAGCAAGCGTTGTCTGCGGAGGGCGCTCAGCATCGCCAAGGACCTCTCTCACCCCAACCATGGACTGTTTACCCTCCTACCATCCGGGAGGCGCTACAGGTCTCTCTGTTGCCGAACCAGCAGGTCCAGGAACAGCTTCTTTCCGGCGGCTATCACGCTACTCAACAACGTACCTCGGTGACTGCCAATCACCCCCCCTCCCGCCCCCCGGACACTTATTGTTATTTATTCAAATCATTTGCTGTGTCGCTCTTCCAGGGAGATGCTAAATGCATTTCGTTGTCTCTGTACTGTACACTGACAATGACAATTAAAATTGAATCTGAATCTGAATATGCCCTCTAGTTTAGTTTGGTTTAGTTCAGAGATACAGTGCGGAAACAGGCCCTTCGGCCCACCGGGTCCGCGCCGACCAGCGATCCCCGCACATCAACACTATCCTACACCCAGCAGGGACAATTTTTACATTTACCAAGCCGATTAACCTACAAACCTGTCCGTCTTTGGAGTGTGGGAGGGAACTGCAGATCTAGCAGAAAACCCACGCAGGTCAAGGGTCAAGAGTGTTTTATTGTCATGTGTCCCAGATAGACCAATGAAATTCTTACTTGCTGCAGCACAACAGAATATGTAAACACAGTATGACATGGTAAACGAGAGAGAGGAAAGAAAAGCATACAACATACAACCACATACAGACTCCGTACAGACAGCACCCGTAGTCGGGATTGAACCCGGGTCTCCGGCACTGTAAGGCAGCAACTCTACTGCTGCGCCACTGAGACCATCCTATGAAAGTGGAAGTGTTCCAGGGTGGACATTTCCATCCTGGGATAAAGGTTCTGACTGTCTACCCTATCTATGCCTCTCATCATTTTATGTCCATCTATCAAGTCTTCCCTCAACCTCTAACAGTCCAGTTAATGAAGGAGATATCACATACGCCTTTTTAAACACCACAACTTGCTGCCACCTTCAGGGAGCCTTTGATTTCTACACTAACACCTATCAGACCCTCAGTCCCTCCTCCCTCAGGCCTCCCATTCATTGTGTAACTCCTTGCTTTGTTAATCCAGCAAATTTATCACCTCATACTTAGAAACATAGAAACATAGAAATTAGGTGCAGGAGTAGGCCATTCGGCACCTGCGCCGCCATTCAATATGATCATGGCTGATCATCCAACTCAGTATCCCGTACCTGCCTTCTCGCCATACCCTCTGATCCCCTTAGCCACAAGGGCCACATCTAACTCTCTCTTAAATATAGCCAATGAACTGGCCTCAACTACCCTCTGTGGCAGAGAGTTCCAGAGACCCACCACTCTCTGTGTGAAAAAAGTCCTTATCATCTCGGTCCTAAAGGGTTTCCCCCTTATCCTTAAGCTGTGACCCCCTTGTTCTGGACCTCCCCAACATCGGGAACAATCTTCCTACATCTAGCCTGTCCAACCCCTTAAGAAATTTGTAAGTTTCTATAATATCCCCTCTCAATCTCCTAAATTCTAGAGAGTATAAACCGAGTCTATCCAGTCTTTCTTCATAAGACTGTCCTGACATCCCAGAAATCAATCGGGTGAACCTTCTCTGCACTCCCTCTATGGTAATAATATCCTTCCTCAGATTTAGAGACCAGAACTGTACGCAATACTCCAAGTGTGGTCTCTGAAGTAGAACTTATCAGCATTCAATTCCATTTGTCAATGGGCGGCACTGTGGCGTAGTGGTAGAGCTACTGCCTTACAGCGCCGGAGACCTGGGTTCGATCCTGACCTCGAGAGCTGTTTGTACGGAGTTTGTATGTTGTCCCTGTGACCTGCCTGCATTTTCTCCGAGATCTTCAGTTTCCTCCCACACTACAAAGACACCACAAAGACGTACAGGTGTGTGGTTTATTGGCTTGGTATACATGTAAATTATCCCTAGTGTGTGTAAGCTCAATAGACAATAGAAAATAGATGCAGGAGTAGGCCATTCAGCCCTTCAGGCCAGCACCGCCATTCACTGTGATCATGGCTGATCATCCATTTTCAGTACACCGTTCCTGCCTTCTCCCCGTATCCCCTGATTTTGCTATCTTTAACAGTTCTATCTAGTTCTCTCTTGAAAGCATCCAGAGAATTGGCTCTCGACCCGAAACGTCGCCTATCTCCTTCGCTCCTTAGATGCTGCTGCACCCGCTGAGTTTCTCCAGCTTTTTGTGTAACCCTCGATTCTCCAGCATCTGCAGTTCCTTATTTAACACAGCGAATTGGCCTCCATGTTCTGAGGCAGAAAATTCCACAGATTCATAACTCTGTGTGAAAAAAGATTTCCCTCATCTCCATCCTAAATGGCTTACTCCTTATTCTTAAGCTGTGGTCCCTGGTTCTGGACTCCCCCAACATCGGGAACATGTTTCCTGCCTCTAGCGTGTCCAAACCCTTAACAATCTTATATGTTTCAATAAGATCCCCTCTCATCCTTCTAAATTCCAGTGTGTACAAGCCCAGTCTCTCCAACATTTGACAGTCCCGCCATCCCGGGGATTAACCTTGTAAACCTACGCTGCACTCCCTCAATAGCAAGAATGTCCTTGCAAGATGGAAGACAGACAGACAGACAGACAGACAGACAGACAGACAGACAGACAGACAGACAGACAGACAGACAGACAGACAGACAGACAGACAGACAGACAGACAGACAGACATATCTCTAATAACAGACAGAGACAGACAGACAGAGACAGACAGACAGAGACAGAGACAGACAGAGACAGACAGAGACAGACAGAGACAGACAGAGACAGACAGAGACAGACAGACAGACAGACATATCTCTAATAACAGACAGAGACAGACAGACAGAGACAGACAGACAGAGACAGACAGACAGACAGACAGACAGACAGACAGACAGACAGACAGACAGACAGACAGACAGACAGACAGACACAGACAGACAGACAGACAGACATATCTCTAATAACAGACAGAGACAGACAGACAGACAGACAGACAGACAGACAGACAGACAGACAGACAGACAGACAGACAGACAGACAGACAGACAGACCCCTAATAACAGACAGAGACAGACAGACAGACAGACAGACAGACAGACAGACAGACAGACAGACAGACAGACAGACAGACAGACAGACAGACAGACAGACAGACAGACAGACAGACAGACAGACATATCTCTAAAACTAAACAAAACACTGAAGGCTTTCCAGACTGGGCTTACAGTCTACCGCTTTGTATGTTTTTCTATTTTCAAAACCGTCAACAGCTCTTTTGGAACATGTCCCAGATTTTGCCTGTCCTTCCCCCATTCTCGATGAGTAAGTTATTATTCCAGAAAACATGACGCACCATAACAGAGATAAATTAATAGATGAAATCTTATCAATGTTTTCTCTGTCTCTGAATCATGTGCGTCTCAGTATTAAAAAAGAAATGTAAATAGAGAAAGCTGTTTATGTGAGAGAGAGAGAGAGAGAGAGATAGAGTTAGCCGTTAGAATGTAGATGCCGTTATAATATCAGTGGGTGATGTGTTCCTTCAAAACCATGACTCTATGTCAGGTCAAAGATACTTTATCAGAACCGAAAACACAGAACGTAGAACATTGCAGCACGGGAACTCTTGGATTCACTGGAGTTTAGAAGGATGAGGGGAATCTTATAGAAACGTATAAAATTATAAAAGGACTGGACAAGTTAGATGCAGGATAAATGTTCCCAATGTTGGGCAAATCCAGAACCAGGGGCCACAGTCTGAGAATAAAGGGGAGGTCATTTAAGACTGAGATGAGAAAAAACTTTTTCACCCAGAGAATTGTGAATTTGTGGAATTCCCTGCCACAGAGGGCAGTGGAGGCCAAGTCGCTGGATGGATTTAAGAGGGAGTTAGATAGAGCTCTAGGGGCTAGTGGAGTCAAGGGATATGTGGATCTGCCCCCCTCCCCACCACCACCACCACCACCCACAGCAGTGTGTTCCAGGCACTCACCACCCTCTGTGTAAAGAGATTTGTGCTGAACATCTATTTTAAGCTTTGCCTCTTTTCCCTTAACACCATGCCTTCATGTCCTTGATATTTCCATCATGCGTTCATTTTTGGCGATACAGAGTGGAAACAGGCCCTTTGGCCCACAGGGTCCATGCCAACAATCAATCCACCCATATACTAGTTCTATGGAATTCACCTTTTGCATCCTATACGCTATTTCTATCCAACAATTTAACGACACCAATTGACCTACAATACTGCACTAGCTCTCTCTTGAAAGTATCCAGAGAACCGGCCTCCACTGCCCTCTGAGGCAGAGAATTCCACAGACTCACAACTCTCTGTGAGAAAAAGTGTTTCCTCGTCTCCATTCTAAATGGCTTACCCCTTATTCTTAAACTGTGGCCCCTGGTTCTGGACTCCCCCAATATCGGGAACACAATGTGTAATTTTCACACAATGTGTAATTAGGACTGTTAAAGAAGGAACTGCAGATGCTGGAGAATCGAGGGTTACACAAAAGGCTGGAGAAACTCAGCGGGTGCAGCAGCATCTAAGGAGCGAAGGAGATAGGCGACGTTTCGGGTCGAGAGAACTCACTGCCTGAAATGTTCGTTAAGGCAAACACTATAATTTAATAAAGTAGACTTTAGAGATACAGCGCGGAAACAGGCCCATCGGTCCACCGAGTCCGCTCCGACCAGCGATCCCCGTAAAACTAACACTATCCTACACACACCAAGGGAAATTTACAATTTTACCACAGCCAATTAACCTACAAACCTGTACGTCTTTGGAGTGTGGAAGAAAACCGGTGATCCCGTAGAAAACCCACGCATGTCACGGGGGGGGGGGGGGGGGGGGGAATGTGCAAACTCCGTACAGACAGCACCCACAGTCGGGATCGAACCCAGGTCTCTGACGCTGTAAGGCAGCAACTCGATCGCTGTGCAACAGTGCTGCCGCTATGTATATGGAGAAATAGTTCAAGATGCACAACCTCTGGGTCTACAAATCAAGAGCTGGGAAGAGGGGAAGGTGACCTAAATTGCTTCATTTCTGTCTGGCATTGATGTGATGGGCCTCTTCTGTATTTCTGTGGCACTGTGATGTTATGATTCCTTAGAGAGAGAGAGAGAGCAGTCTGTTCTCTGTTGTAAGGTCGAAGCCTGACTCTGTAAAAAACCAAAACATGTGCAGGAAAGAGCTGCAGACGCTGGTTTAAACCGAAGAAGGAGACAAGAAAAGCTGGAGTAACTCTACGGGTCATGCAGCATCCCTGGAGAGAAGGAATGGGTGACGTTTCGGGCCGAGATCTTTCTTCAGACTGAAGGGCCTGTCCTACTTGGCGAATTTTTTTGGCGAGTGCCGGCGTCATATCAGTGTCGCCAAAAGATTTTGAACGTTTCAAAATTCAGCGGCGACAAAAAAAAATGTTGCGGCACTTGGGAAAACAGCGTGCGTCAAACGTCATCGCGCCGCGTCACGCCGCATCACGACGCAAATTTTTCTGTGACCTGATACGTCAGTTTTGAGGGCATTATTGCCATAGAGGGAGTGCAGAGAAGGTTCACCAGACTGATTCCTGGGATGTCAGGACTGTCTTATGAACAAAGACTGCATAGACTAGGTTTATACTCTCTAGAATTTAGGAGATTGAGAGGGGATCTTATAGAAACTTACAAAATTCTTAAGGGGTTGGACAGGCTAGATGCAGGAAGATTGTTCCCGATGTTGGGGAGGTCCAGGACAAGGGGTCACAGCTTAAGGATAAGGGGGAAATCCTTTAGGACCGAGATGAGAAGGACTTTTTTCACACAGAGAGTGGTGGGTCTCTGGAACTGTCTGCCACAGAGGTTAATTGAGGCCAGTTCATTGGGTATATTTAAGAGGGAGTTAGATGTGGCCCTTGTGGCTAAGGGGATCAGAGGGTATGGAGAAAAGGCAGGTACGGGATACTGAGTTGGATGATCAGCCATGATCATATTGAATGGCGGTGCAGGCTCGAAGGGCCGAATGGCCTACTCCTGCACCTAATTTCTATGTTTCTATGTTTCATGATTGCCGGCAGTCGCTGAAAAAAATCGCCAGGTGGGACAGGCCCTCGTGAGTCGGGGGAAAGGGAAACGAGAGATATAGACTGTGATGCAGAGAGATATAGAACAAGTGAAGGAAAGATACGCAAAGTAGTTACGATGATCAAGGAAAGGTGAAGCCCACAATGGTCCATTGTTGGCTGTGGGCCAGATGTTAACGAGTTATACAGATCGTGAAACTCAACTGGACAACAGTGAAACTAGTACTCCGACTAGGGTGGGGGAGGATTGGAGCGAGAGGGGAATGCAGGGTTTACTTGTAATTAAGTGAAATCTATATTCATACCCCGCTGGGTTGTAAGTTGCCCACAAAAACACTTTGATATCGCAGCAAATTTAAAAAAAAACATGCCCCAAAAGACTACAGGGAGACACAGGATGACTAAAGTCAGGTCAAGGATTCTTGCAATAAATGGAATTAACAATCACAGTTTTATATGTCAATGCCCCTTAATAAAATCTAATCAAGCAAGTCTCAATTCTACAAAGCTCTATTTTTAAACTTAAAACCCAGAGCAATATCTACCAGGAGCTAAGTAATAAGAAAAGATTTAAAATTGGAACAGTTGAACAGATATTCCTATGATTAAGCAAGTTTAAATCCTACTGAAAAAGTTTACACCGAGTCATAAGGTCATAAGTAACAGGGGCAGAATCAGGCCATTCGGCCCATCTACTCTACTCCGCCATTCAATCATGGCTGATCTATCTCTCCCTCCTAACCCCATTCTCCTGCCTTCTCCCCATAACCCCTGACACCTGTACTAATCCAGAAGTACGAATTAAGGAGTCATAGACAATAGACAATAGACCAGGGGTGGGGAACCTGAGGCCTTCTGGGCCATTAAGTGCGGCCTTTTGAATGAATCCAAATGTTGTAGAACAAATCTTTTTGATTATTATTAATATGTTTTTGTTCATCTTTTATTATTTTTATTTTTATCTTAAAATGAATGAACGTATTTAAAATACCAAAGAGTAAAAGAAGATTCAACTAAATAATCCTCCCCGACTGACGGCCACAATTAAAGATTTAGTAAGTCATGAGGGCTATTTTAACAAAATAATGTACATTTTGAAGTATATCTAATTGAAGTTTCTTGGATGCGGCCTTATTAGATCACAGCTAACTTAATGCGGCCTTCCAACATGAAAAGGTTCCCCACCCCTGCTCTAGACAATAGGTGCAGGAGTAGGCCATTCGGCCCTCCGAGCCAGCTCCGCCATTCACTGTGATCATGGCTGATCATCCACAATCAGTGCCCCGTTCCTGCCTTCTTCCCATATCCCCTGACTCCGCTATCTTAAAGAGCTCTGTCTAGCTCTCTCTTGAAAGCATCCACATAACAAAGCCCCATTCACCCTCTGAGGCAGAGAATTCCACAGACTCACAACTCTCTGTGTGAAAAAGTGTCTCTGTCCTCCAGTTCCTGCGGACATCCGCCGCTGGAAGTACAGGATGTCGGTGTGTGTGTGTGTTTTATCATCGTTCCTTACAATGCTATGCGCGACAGTGATCGCAACTTCTACTGAAGTGTGGCTCGCTAGAAGCTCACCCGCCCTTAGATAATCCACAATCAGTACCCCACCCCTGCCTTCTCCCCATATCCCCTGACTCTGCAATCTTTAAGAGCTCTGTCTATCTCTCTCTTGAAAGCATCCAGAGAACCGGCCTCCACCGCCCTCTGAATTCCACAGACTCACAACTCTCTGTTTTTCCTCGCCTCCGTTCTAAATGGCTTACTCCTTATTCTTAAAATGTGGCCCCTGGTTCTGGACTCCCCCAACATCGGGAACACTATGTGCAATTTTCACACAGTGTAATTAGAACTCACTGCCTGAAATGTTCGTTAAGGAATTCCACAGACTCACCACTCTCTGTGTGAAAAAGTGTTTCCTCGTCTCTGTTCTAAATGGCTTACCCCTTATTCTTTGTCATAGAGTAACACAGCACAGAGATGGAACATTGAATAATGAATGGTGAACACTGAATTCTCCAACTTTGGGCAACACCTACAAAGCACCCCCCTCCCCCCCGCCCCCCAACCCTCCACCCAGATCTATAGGGAGAGGTTCAACAGGCTAGGACTTTATTCCTTGGATCGCAGGAGGATGAGGAGTGATACTATGAAGGTGGAAAAGATCTATGAGGAGAATAAATGGGGCAAATGTACAGATTCTGTTATAGACAATAGACAATAGGTGCAGGAGTAGGCCATTTGGCCCTCCGAGCCAGCACCACCATTCAATGTGATCATGGCTAATCATCCCCAATCAGTACCCACTCCTGCCTTCTCCCCATATCCCCTGACTGCTATTTCTAAGAGCCCTATCTAGCTCTCTCTTGAAAGCATCCAGTGAACCTGCCTCCACCACCCTCTGAGAAAGAGAATTCCACAGACTCACAACTCTCTGTGAGAAAAAGTTTTTCCTCGCCTCCGTTCTAAATGGCTTACTCCTTATTCTTAAACGGTGGCCCCTGGTTCTGGACTCCCCCAACATCGGGAACCTGTTTCCTGCCTCTAACGTGTCTAAACCCTTTACAATCTTATATGTTTCAATGAGATTCCCTCTCATCCTTCTAAACTCCAGAGTGTACAAGCCCAGCTGCTCCATTCTCTCAGCATATGACAATCCCGCCATCCCGGGAATTAAACTTGTAAACCTACGCTGCACTCCCCCAATAGCAAGAATCTCCTTCCTCAAATGAGGGGACCAAAACGGCACACAATACTCCAGGTGTGGTCTCACTAGGGCTCTATACAACTACTCTTTGCTCCTATGTTTCGATTCCTCTTGTTATAAAGGCCAACATGCCATTCGCTTTCTTCACTGCCTGCTGTACCTGCATGCTTACTTTCATAGACTGATGTACAAGGACCCCCAGATCCCCGGTTATGTAAAATTATGGGAGGTATAGAGAGGATAAACAGTCAGAACCTTTCTCCCAGGATGGAAAAATCAAATACATAGGGCGGCAGTGATACTGCAGTAGAACCGCTGCCTTACAGCATCAGAGGCCTTGTTCGATCCTGACCTTTGGCGCTGTCTGTACGGAGTTTGCACGTTCTCATTGTGACCACATGGGTTTTTCTCGTCGCACATAAATGAGCAGAATGGTGAAAGCTTGCTGCCCAATGCACTCAACTGTGTGGGAGGAACTAATTAACCAAGTAATTAACCCACAAACAATTCATCCTCAGGATAGGAGTACAGGGAACATCAGATGCCTCACTGCGCCATTGACGCGGGTTCGATCCTGACTACGGATGCTGTCCGTATGGAGATTGTACATTCTCCCTGTGACCACATGGGTTTTCTCCAGGAGCTCGGGTTTCCTCTCGCACTCCTAAGGCATTCAGGTTGTAGGTTAATTGGCTTGGTGCAATTGTGAATTGTCCCGAGTGCGTGTTGGAGATTGTAAGTGTTCCTCTCTCCCCCGACACCGTCTGACTTGCCGAGACGTTTCTGTCTTTATTTCGAGTTTCCATCTGCCTCCGCAGTTTCTTGCTCCTTGAAGCTAAGAATCAGCCACCTTTTGTGGGTGACATATGGGTTATATGGACCATCTGAAGATGACAGATTCCCTTCTCTGAAAGACACTTGTGCACCAGGAGGGTAATTTACAACACTCAAAGTTCTCCGATTTCAATTGCAGAGAACAGCTTTAGTTCCAGATTGATTTAATGGCTCTAATTTTAAAGTCCTGAGTTGTCATGGTTGGATTTAGACTTGCCATTCAGGATCCAGTACCAAACCTAGAACGTAGCAAAGTACTGCACAATAACAGGCCCTTCGACATGAACGCAATGCCTAAATAAACTATGCATGAGGGAACTGCAGATGCTGGTTTAAACCGAAGATAGACACAAAATGCTGGTGGACTAAAAATACTGGAGAAACTCAGCGGGTGAGGCAGCATCTATGGTGTGTAGGAATAGGCAACGATTCGGGTTGAGACCCTTCTTCAGACTGATGTGGAGGTGGGGGAGGGCGGGAAGAAGAACGGAAGAGGCGGAGACAGGGGGCTGTGGGAGAGCTGGGAAGGGGAGGGGAAATAAGGAGAAAGCAGGGACTACCTGAAATTGGAGACGTCAATGTTGATACCGCTGGGGTGTAAACTACCCAAGCGAAATATGAGGTGCTGCTCCTCCAATTTATGCTGGGCCTCACTCTGGCCATGGAAGAGGCCCAGGACAGAAAGGTCAGATTCGGAATGGGAGGGGGAGTTGAAGTGCTGAGCCACCGGGAGATCAGATTGGTTAATGAGAACCGAGCTGAGGTGTTTTTAGACACAAAATGCTGGAGTAACTCAGCGGGACAGGCAGCATCTCGGGAGCGAAAGACCCATTCCTTCTCTCCAGAGATGCTGCCTGTCCCGCTGAGTTACTCCAGCATTTTGTGCCAAAGCATACCTGGAGGAGATTAACTCATTTTCCCTGCAACACTGTAAGCCGTTATCACCCAGCTCACAGTTAACAATGACCTGTTTGCTTTATTTTGCATATCATTCATTCATTTAGACAATAGACAATAGACAATAGGTGCAGGAGTAGGCCATTTGGCCCTTCGAGCCAGCAGCGCCATTCAATGTGATCATGGCTGACCATTTGTTCTATCTCTCTCCACATCGCCGTCTATATGCTTCGTTTCAACTTTCCCCTGACTCAGTCGGAAGAAGGGTCTTGACCCGAAACCTCACCTAATTCCCTTTCTCCGGATTAGCTGAGTTACTCCGGCTTTTTGTGTCTACCTTTGGCCAAAATAAACAAATAAGTTCATAACTTCTTAAATCATAGGACCAGAATTAGGCCATTCGGCCCATCGGGTCTACTCCGCCATTTAGTCATGGCTGGTCTATCTCTCCCTCCTAACCTCATTCTCCTGCCTTCTCCCCATAACCCCTGACACCCGTAATAATCAAGAATCTCTCTATCTTTGCCTTCAAAATATCAATTGACCTTGCCTGCACATTCATGTGGCTTTAATCTCGTCTGCCTACACATGATCCATATCCCTCTATTCCCATCATATCCACATGCCTATCTACAAGCCTCTACTGTATCTGCCTCCACCATCACCTCTGGCAGCATCTTCCAGACACCCGCCACTCTCTGTGTTAAAACCTTTCCCTGCACGTCCCCTTTCAACTTTGTCCCCCTCTCGTGTTAAAGCTGTGCCCTCTAATCTTTGATATTTCCCCCTCTGAGAAGAAAATGTTTCTGACTGTCCACCAAATCTTTGCCTCTCTTAACTTCATATCCTTCTGTCAGGTCCCACCTCAGAAGGCAGTGGAGGCCAATTCTCTGGATGCTTTCAAGAGAGAGTTAAGGGCTTGTCCCACTTGCCCGATTTTTTTCGGCGAGTTGCTTGCACCCGTCATAGTCGCAGCAGGTCGCCGAAAATTTTACAAATGTTGAAAATCCAGCAGCGACCAGAAGAAAGTACAACTCTTTGGGCGACTGCTCGCGACCAAACAGGTGTCACCCCACGCGCGACGTGTACCTTCTTCTGGTCACCGCTGGATTTTCAACATTTCGAAAATTTTCATCGACCTGATGCGACTGTGGCCGGTGCCAGCAACTCGCCGAAAAAAATCACGTAAGTGTAAGTAAGTAAGTTTATTGGCCAAGTATTCACATACAAGGGATTTGCCTTGGTGCTCCGCCCACAAGTAACAACATGACATACAGTGACAGTTACGGACGTCTCAGAAAACACTAAACATTAACAATAATGAAACATTAATGATAAAACACCATTGATCAAGCTTGTGAACCAACAAAATACCAGATCAAAGGGAGGCTGCAGATTTTTGGCTGGTGAGTAGAGCAACTACTCGTGGATTAAAACTGTTTTTATGTCTGGCTGTGGCAGGTTTGACAGTCCGGAGTCGCCTTCGCCGGAGGGAAGTGATTCAAAGACTTTGTGGCCAGGGTGAGAGGGGTCAGAGATGATCTTGCCCGCTCGCTTCCTGGCCCTTGCAGTGTACAGTTCATCAATGGGGGGAAGGTTGCAGCCAATAACCTTCTCTGCTGATCGAACGATTCGCTGCAGCCTCCGGGTGTCATCCAAGGGGGACAGACCCTTTAGATAGAGCTCTGAAAGATAGCGGAGTCAAGTGATATGGGGAGAAGGTAGGAACGGGGTACTGATTGTGGATGATCAGCCATGATCACATTGAATGGCGGTGCTGGCTTAGTGTGTGTAGGATAGTGTTAGTGTACGGGGTGATCGCTGGCCAGCGCAGACTCGGTGAGCCGTAGGGCCTGTTTTCGCACTGTAAACTAGAAGGTACAAACTCCACACAGACAGCAGCCAAGGTCAGGATCGAACCTGAGACTCTAGCGCTATGAAGCAGCAATTCTACCGCTGCGCCACCGTGCCATGCTCCCATTTGCATTTGCATATGTCCAGCATTTTCTTTTCTGCAGGTTAGCCTGGGCTTTTGTCAGACGTGCTTCGATCTACACAAACAATTTCCAAAGTAATTTCTAGGGAGAAACTGCTGATGCTGGTTTAAACCAAAGACAGGTACAAAAAGATGGAGTAACTCAGCGGGTCAGGCAGCATCTCTGCAGAAATGAAATAGACCATGTTTCGGGTCAAGACCCTTCTGCTGATTCAGTTCTACATTTCATACCCTTAGATTTCTGAACACAAGTTGTAATAAATTATGTGCATTTCTGCATATACGGAGAGCTGTTCTGTTAATGATGAAATGTTGCTTGGATGTCCCGATGTACTGCGTAGAATGTTGCAAATATTCAGATTCTGAAGAAGGGCGTTGGCCCGAAATGTCACCCATTCTTTCTCTCCGGAGATGCCGCCTGTCCCGCTGAGTTACTCCAGCTTTTTGTGTCTGTTTCCCAATTATTTCTATGAGCATTTGCTTGTTTTTTTGCCCCCCCCATTAATTATGGCTCAAAGGATTTTTAAATCGAAAGAAGCCGTGCTTAAAATTCAAGTTGTTTTTTCCCCCATACAATGTTCTGATTGTGTGACAACAAGCGTAACAAGACGATGCAAGACTTTATGTAACACGTTATGTAAGTCTGAAGAAGGGTCTCGACCCGAAACGTCACCCATTCCTTCTCCCCAGTCCCGGTCCCGCTGAGTTACTCCAGCATTTTGTGTCGACCTTTATGTAAGACATTCGTGGTCAAGTCAAGAGTCCAGAATGTTTTTTTTGTCATGTGTCCCAGATAGGACAATGAAATTCTTGCTTGCTGCAGCACAACAGAATATGTAAACATAGTACATTACGGGAGAAGAAAAAAAAGATCAGTGTGTGTGTATCCACATGCACACATACTCAATAAATAAATAAACAGATATAGTATTTAAACCTCATTGCATAGAGTCATAGAGTCCTACAGCATGGAAACAGACCCTTCGGCCCAACTTGCCCATGCCGACTAACATGCCCCATGCAAACTAGTCCTACGTGTCTGTGTTTGACCCATATCCCTGTCCTGTCCTATCCACGTACGTATCTAATTGCTTCTTAAGCATCGCGATAGTCTCTGCCTCCACCTCCAGCAGCTCGTTCCATACACCCACCACACTTTGCATGAGAAAGTTACCCCTCAGATTGAGTGAGTGAGTGGCCAGAGTGAGGCCCACCGTAAATTGGAGGAGCAGCACCTCATATTTCACTTGGGTAATTTACACCCCAGCGGTATGAACATTGACTTCTCCAATTTCAGGTAGTCCCTGCTTTCTCCCTCCTTCCCCTCCCCTTCCCAGCTCTCCCACAGCCCACTGTCTCCTCCTCTTCCTTTCTTCTTCCCGCCACCCCCACACCAGTCTGAAGAAGGGTCACGACCTGAAACGTCACCTATTCCTTCGCTCCATAGATGCTGCCTCACCCGCCGAATTTCTCCAGCATTTTTGTCTACCTAAGATTCCTATAAAATCTTTCCCGCTTCACCTTAAGTCTTCACCAGTTCTTGTGCTGTGGTCTATCCAAGACTGCTTACACAGAACAGCATATGAAGAACAGCTTAGAAACAACATAAGCAGCAGCCAATGTAGAATAGATGAATATTTGTAACATTCTGCTCAGTACATAATTTCATGCAGAATCTCATCAGAGCCGCAACAGCGGCGCACAGCGCTGGAGTCACCTCGGAGCGGGCGATACCTACCTGGGTCGCCGTTGGAGCTCCGGAGCGTTGGGCCGCTGCTCCAACATCGTGGAGCTCTGGTTCGGGGAGCTCCCAACGCGGGCGGCGTTGACCGTCATCGCGGAGTCCTGGGGCCCTTTGCCGAGGGCCTCCAGTGTTGCATCTCCACCCGGCGCGGCCTGCAGACTTTGGGAGCCACGGACTCCGGTGGGAGGGGGCCGACTCAGGGTCCAGGCCGCTGAGGACGTCCCCCAGCCCTGACGTCGGACTTACATCACCCCGGAGAGCGGGCCTGAACATCGGGCTGCCCGGAGCGGCGACAGCGGAGGGCTGGGAGAGGCCCCGACCACGGGGGAACATTGGGGAACATCGGGAAGAGAGTGACTTCGGTGCCTTCCCTCACGGTGGGAAGTTTTGATCCTGCTGTGAGGGGATGTTTTATGTTGAATTTCTGTCTACTCTGTGGTGTGTTCTTTATTTTTGGCTGTATGGTGACTTCATTTCACTGTGCCAATTGGCACATGTGACAAATAAAATCTATCTGTATCTGTATCATCAATAACACAGCAGCTCTTACTCCTAATATGTAGCAATGATATGCAGAAATACATGTATAACGTACAATTTGTTACAGCGCATGTTCAGCAATCTAAGAGTATGAAATGTCGAGCAGAATATGTACCAGAGGCCATGCATTACACAACTCAATTATCCCACTTGCAACAGTCTGAGCAACATTATGCCTGAAGAATGTCTCGATTAATGTGTGGAGCAGTGTGTGATATGATAATTTTTTTTGCCATCTAGTATGGTGACACAAGGCCCGGCAAAAAGTGTAGAAAGGTCCCAGTCTCCACAAGTTTGGGAAACGATTAGACAGGTACACGGATAGGACAGGTTTAGAGGGATATGGGCCAAATGCAGACAAGGTGGGACTAGTGTAGATGGGACAAGTTGGCTGGTGCGGGCAAGTTGGGCCAAAGGGCCTGTTTCCACACTGTTTGGTTTAGAGATACAGTGTGGAAATAGGAGCATCGGCCCACCGCATCCATGCCGACCAGCGATCCCCAGCACATTAACACTACCCTACACACACTGGGCATAATTTTAAATTCACATATCCAGAGAACCTGCCTCCACTGCCCTCTGAGGCAGAGAATTCCACAGACTCACCACTCTCTGTGAGAAAACATGTTTCCTCATCTCCGTTCTAAATTACTTACTCCTTATTCTTAAACTGTGGCCCCTGGTTCTGGACTCCCCCAACATCGGGAACATGTTTCCTGCCTCTAGCGTGTCCAAACCCATAACAATGTTATATGTTTCAATGAGATCCCCGCTCATCCTTCTAAACTCCAGAGTGTACAAGGCCAGCCGCTCCATTCTCTCAGCATATGACAGTCCCACCATCCCGAGAATTAACCTTGTAAACCTACGCTGCACTCCCTCAATAGCAAGAATGTCCTTCCTCAAATTAAGGGACCAAACCTGCACACAATACTCCAGGTGTGGTCTCATGTTACATGGAAACATAGAAATTAGGTGCAGGAGTAGGCCATTCGGCCCTTCGAGCCTGCACCACCATTCAATATGATCATGGCTGATCATCCAACTCAGTATCCCGTACTTGCCTTCTCTCCACACCCCCTGATTCCTTTAGCCTCAAGGGCCACATCTAACTCCCTCTTAAATATAGCCAATGAACTGGCCTCAACTACCTTCTGTGGCAGAGAATTCCACAGACTCACCACTCTCTGTGTGAAAAATGATCTTCTCATCTCGGTCCTAAAAGACTTCCCCCTTATCCTTAAACTGTGACCCCTTGTTCTGGACATCCCAAACATCGGGAGCAGGTTTAGGACAGGTTTGGAGGGATTTGGGCCAAACGCAGGTAGGTGGGTCTAATGTAGATGGGGCATGTTGATCAGGTTGGCAAGGAGGGCCGAAGGGCCTGTTTCCACACTGCGTGACTCTATGACTCTATGGAAGGGGAGAATTAGGTGCGTTTGTGCTGGCGCATCATCCAAGGTGACAGATGTGTATGTGACGAATAAACTTGACTTGACTTGAGAACTGGTATGAAAACTGGTGAAATGAGGTGTGTGGTGAAAGCTTTTAGATCAGAGAAGAAAAGAAAGAAGTGATAGCGGAAGTGTGAGAAATGGGATAGACGCCATTGAGGAAAATGACAACATGAAAGGGGGGAATTCTGGTCCAAGATGGGGGGAGGGTGGGAGAATGAAAGGGAATCCTTACTGAAAGTAATGGTTGTGTGAAATTTAATCAAGGTGGCTGTGGCAATCAATGGATTTGTAAGGTCAGAGAATCACACGGAGTGGAAACAGGCCCTTTGGCCCAACTTTCCCACCAGGGGCCACAGTTTAAGAATGAGGGGTGAGCCATTTAGAACGGAGACGAGGAACCACTTTTTCTCACAGAGAGTTGTGACTCTTCGGAATTCTTTGCCTCAGAGGGCGGTGGAGGCCGGTTCTCTGGATGCGTTCAAGCTAGAGTTAGATATAGCCCTTAAAGATAGCGGAGTCAGGGGATATGGGGAGAAGGCAGGAACGGGGTACTGATTGGGGATGATCAGCCATGATCACATTGAATGGCGGTGCTGGCTCGAAGGGCCAAATGGCCTACTCCTGCACCTATTGTCTATTGTATAGTGTCTGACCAACATACCCCATTTACACTAGTTCCGCCTGCCTGTGTTTGGCCCGTATCCCTCTAAACCTTTCTTATCCATGTTTTTTAAATGTTGTGATAGTAACTGTCTCAACTACCTCCTCCGGCAGCTCTTTTCATAAACCCACCACCTATTGTGTAAGAAAAGTTGCCCTGCAGGTTCCTATTAAATCTCCCCCCCACCCCGCACTTTAAACCTATGTCCTCTGGTTCTCGATTCATCTACTCTGGGTAACAGACACTGTGCAACTATCTGATTTATTCCTCTCGTGATTTTGTACATTTCTATAACATCACCCCTCATCCTCCTGCACGCTAAGAACGGTCGACGCAGCCCAGACCATCACACAAACCAATCGTCCTTCCATTGACTCCATTCGCACCTCACGCTGCCTCGGCGGGGCCAGCAACATAATCAAGGATGAGTCTCACCCCGGTCATTCCTTTTTCTCCCCTCTCCCACTGGACAAAAGGTATCGAAGTGTGAGAACGCACACCTCCAGATTCAGGGACAGTTTCTTCCCAGTTGTTATCAGGAAACTGAATCATCCGACCACAACTAGAGGGCAGTCCTGAACTACTTGTTGGTGGACCCTCAGAATATCTTTGACCGAACTTTACCTGCATTACCTTGCACGGAACATTATTCCCTTAACCTGTATCTATACACTGTAAATGTCTCGATTGTAATCGGGTATTGTCTCCCCGCTGGCTGGTTAGCACGCAACAAAAGCTTTACGCTGTACCTCGTTACACGTGGCAATAAATGAAACTGAACCATCTTCCTGCGCTCCAAGATACTATAATATCATTCCTCCTCCTCCTGCACACCAAGGAACTACAAGATCACCCCTTTCCCTCCTGCAGCCCAAGGGCTTAGCTTGTTTGGTTAATAGCTCCTGGGCAGTCGAGGACAAAGAAAAGGCAAAGAGCAATGATATGAAGACAAATACACACTTCATAAATTTTGGAACAAAATCTTTGGAACTTTTACAAAACTATTCAACACAAAATTGAACCCCAATACAGAACTGATTATCTTCAGATCACTGGAAGAGGGACGTAAATTAACTAAGTTCCAAGAAGCTCTCTTTAATTAAGGTTTAATAACAGCAAAAAAAACTTATACTTAAATTCTCGAAAAACGCATCCACGGCAACGTTCAAAATGTGGATTTCAAATATGTCGGAAATGTTACATCTTGACCAATTCTTGACCAAAGGGTCTGAAGAAGGGTCTCGACCCGAAACGTCGCCTATCTCCTTCGCTCCTTAGATGCTGCTGCACCCGCTGAGTTTCTCCAGCCTTTTGTGTAACCCTCCTTTTATCGACTTCTTACAAACATATGGTGCAACATAAAATAACCTGAGAAATTAAATGGTTCAGAACCGGGTGACGGATGGGTAAAGGTATTAAATAGGTATATCTCTCCTAATTTCTTTTCTTGCTATTTTTCTCTTTTCTTTTTCAATCTCTTTAGCTTCTTATCTCTGCTTCTCGCCTCTATCGCTAACTGTCTCTACACGCTTGTCTATCTATCACGACACCCTGTATTTTCCTTTTTCTGTCACTGCTCTTTTGTTATTAAATTAAAAATAAGAAGTTGTACAAGAATGGTAATGTGTATGTATGTATCAGGCACTTAGGCACCACACTACTGTACTTACTTCTAACAATTTTTTAAAAATGAAGACACACACCAAATGCTGGAGGAACTCAGCGGGTCAGGCAGCATCTCCGGCGAGAAGGAATTGGTGACATTTTCAGGTCAAGACCCCTCTTCAGACTGCGAGTCAAGGGGAGAGGGAAAGGAGAGATGTGAAAAAGGTTCAGAAACATAGAAACATAGAAATTAGGAGTAGGCCATTCGGCCCTTCGAGCCTGCACCACCATTGAATATGATCATGGCTGATCATCCAACTCAGTATCCCGTACCTGCCTTCTCCCCATACCCTCTGATCCCCTTAGCCACAAGGGCCACATCTAACTCCCTCTTAAATATACCCAATGACCTGGCCTCAACTACCCTCTGTGGCAGAGAGTTCCAGAGACCCACCACTCTCTGTGTGAAAAAAGTCCTTCTCATCTCGGTCCTAAAGGATTTCCCCCTTATCCTTAAGCTGTGACCCCTTGTCCTGGACCTCCCCAACATTGGGAACAATCTTCCTGCCTGTCCAACCCCTTAAGAACAGATCAGAGTTCTCGTGTACGAGTGGTCACATGAAGATTGGACATTGGAACCAAAGCAACTGAAATTTTACCTCGGTGCATTGGGCCATCTTAATACTTTGGAGAAATCACTTCAGGCTAAAGAAAAATGAAAGGATTGGTGTCAGTCCATCCCTCAGGTATCGCCTTGCAGGCTATTACATTTTATCACAAATAGACATTAGATTTCTTTCCTGGTACAAAAAAAAGGTTTTCATGATGGAAGCAATCATTCGTTGGAATTGGCAATCCTTTGCATTTTAAATCAAAAAAAATCACAAATTAGATTTGAACCAATGTATCTGCAAACGCACGCTTGTTAGACCATCGCCCTTAAGAGGAGAGGATTATATTTGTGAAGACCATATATGAAATGTAGCTGCACAACTAATCTTCAATTAAACCACACGGCCTGTCAAATTCGGAAAACATTACAGACTGGAATTCAGGGAGCAAAATGCGAGGAGCATTTAGAGCGCATTTTACATTTTCCATGATCGCTGTGGCGCCTATAAAGAACCTGTTGCTTTGGCGTTTTTGGAAGTTATTATGACTGCCGGCGTTATCTATTAAACAAACGTCTGTGCAGTGAGAGGGGGGGGGAAAAATAAATCAACCTTGTCCACCCAATTTCGAAATCCCCCTCGGTTTCAATTGAAGACATTGCACCTGGTAAATAATGCTGCTTGATTGTAAGTTGTATCACCAGCGACTGCTGAGATGCGCTGAAATCATTGGGGCTTTCCTCTGCGTAAATTAGCATGGAGATGAAGAAAAATGTAGAATAATGGAGACATGATTTTTCTGGGAGAGGATTTTTTTTTTTTTGGGGGGGGGGGAGGGGGTTGGAAGGGCCAGAGTTAATTTGCAGTATGTTGTTGTGTGTGTGTGTGTGGGGGGGGGGATGAGAACATAATCTGATAAACGTTACCTCAGGAAAAGTTAAATGAAGCAACGTCCCCACAATCTGAACAAGTTCTATTTAAGATTCAGACACCACGCTCCCAATGCAAAACTCTTCTCTAAGGATTTAAATTGTCCTGATTTAAATTATTTTCTTTTTGCAACATGATCTTCGTGTTTTCAGGGTATTCCGCGCCACTGTGTCTATTAGGAATGTTTTTTTTCCTTAAATCATTATTGAAGTGCATCAGAGATGAGCGAGGTATCTGATCATGAAACAACCGGTGTGTGGTGCAGCTTGCAAACTCAGACGCATGGTCATATATGGGGGGGGGGGGGGGGGGGGGGGGCGGAATTCGTGACTGCTCGGGATTTGTACACATCAAGCGAGACAAATAGGGCTCGGTCGGAGCAAACGTGAATAACATGATAAACTACTCGCCTCTTTCAACACGACGCGTCCGTGCGGTTTGGATGTCCACCAAGGTGGCTATAGGGGGTTCTCCTGAGAAAGGGGAGCCAGTGTGTACTAAAGTTAATCCGGACATGGTGCTTGCTTGCATTTAAAGGGAGCGGAGTCTTTGAAAGGCACTGCACCTGTGAGCTGATCAATGACAGGCAAGCGCACTGACTGGCGAATGTGGATATTCCCAACCTTGTCGCCTCCTCGCCCCCCTCCGCCAACCCCGTCTCTGCACACACACACATGCTAAACACACACACACACACCAAATACACTAAACACACACAGACACCAAACATGCATACACTAAACACAAACACACACACACACCTAACACACATACACACACACCTAACACACACAAACACACCTAACACACACACACACAGTTAACACACACACACACCTAACCTAACACACCCCTAACACACACACCTAACACACACACACCTAACATACACACCTAACACACACAAACACACCTAACACACACAAACATCTAACACACCTAACATACACAGCTAACACACACAAACACACCTAACACACACACATCTAACACACCTAACACACACACCTAACACGCACACACACACCTAACACTAACACACACACCTAACACACACACACATCTAACACATCTAACACACACACCTAACACTAACACACACACTGAACACACACCTAACACACACACAATCTGGTGCGAGAAAACTTCACGGTATCCCGATAAAAAAGTAGCACGTTCAATGAGAGACGCGTAAAAACATTCTTAATTCAAGGTGAAATCCATTAAACCGGGGTTAAACCGTCGCGAGCTGGCTGGAAACAACGTGAAATTGCACTTAATTCCAGGGATACATTCCGTGTCACATCAACCGGTGTGTTTTTGTTTTGTATCCCCCCCGCCCCCCAATCTCTGCGCCTCTTGTATTTAAGGTTGGCGGGGGGGGGGGGGGAGGGGGTAGTGGGGAGAGGCGGAGAAGCTTGAAGCAATTGTGTACTCACCGTTCCTTCTGTCTTCTCTCTGTGTCTCTCTCTGTGTGTCTCTCTCACACACACACACACACACTCTCTCTTTCGCTCTGTCTCTCTCTCTCTCTCGCTGGTCAATGTCAAATCGCCCTCAGCGCGTCTCGCCTCCCGGATCAGATGCCGTGGTCGCAGTCAACATCTCGGCAGATGTACCACAGGATCACGTAGAGAATCAGCAGGATGGCGAAAATAAACAAGGCGACCAGGATAGCCTTTGTCACCGGAGATATCAGTGACTGCATGACATCCGGAAACCCCTGGGTGTAAACGCATCCAAAAAATATAACACACACCCCCCCCCCCCCCCCTCCTCCCCTCCCCTCCCCTCCCCTCGAAATAACAATATAACAATTGTTTGGTGTAGCAGTCGCCAGCCACCTGGTTGACAGCCCCGGGCAGGTGGCGAGGTAGGCAGACCAGATACGTCTTGTACCCTCTGCGATACGAATGTGGTGTCAACTCGACTGGGGGTTTAGCAACAGAGATAGCATCCTCTTCTGCGTCTGTGGAAGAAGTGTCTTCTTAGCCCATCCAGCCTGAGCATGGCCACGCGTTGGGAGAAATCGTCCAGCACTCAGAAACAAAAAAAAAACCGAAGAGAGACTGAGAAATGTGAAATTGAGAGGGAGAGGGAGAGGGGAGCGCACACCCCAGTCAAACAAAAAGCGAACTATCCTAATCTTCAGGACGTCAGGAGTGGAAGCGGTCGGGGAGGAGGGAGAGGGAGAGAGGGAGAGGGAGAGCACATTTACACACTTGTCACACTCACTCACACTCGCTGTGAGAGGAAGAGTCTGAGAGCGGACGGCTATCAAAGTTCTGCTCCGTAGTCTGCCCCAGACTGTCCTTCGCCGTTAGCCGACGAGACGTTAGTGTGTGTGTTGTGTATTGAGAGACAGAGACATGGATTAGTATTCCAGAAGAAACCTTCCCAATGCGCTGTAGATTTCACGTGATTGTGGGATTTCTCTCTCTCTGTCTCCCTCTCTCTCTCTCTCTCTCTCTCTCTGTCTCCCCCCTCGGTCTCCACGCTGGCTGCCTCTGTTTTTGATGTGATTTTTTTAAAAAAACATTCTTTATTTCCCTCTCCACTTTAAGGCGAGCGTTTTGCTCCCCGTGCTATTATCCTCCCGTCCCTTTAGCCCCCAAGAGAGGCGGTGGCAGCGGGGGCGGGGGGAGAGAGAGAGGGAGCTACATGCTTTTCCAAATCACCAATTCGTTCCACGCTCGCTGCCGTCCCCAGCCCGGATACATTCAACACTTGTAAACCACACACCGCCGGGGGACTAGGGGGAGAAATGTTTTACATTCCGCAGTAGGAACATAGCGACAAAGCTGGAGTAACTCAGCGGGTCAGTCAGGCAGCATCTCTGGAGAGGAGGAATGGGCGACGTGTCTGGCCGAGACGCTTCTTCAGACTGGGAGTCAGGGGAGAGGGAGACTATAGAGGTGCAGACGCTGCCTGACCCGCTGAGTTACTCCAGCCTTTTTTTTTGCGTGTGTGTCTATCTTCGGTTTAAACCCGGCGCCTGCAGTTCTTTCCTACACACACGAGAGAGAGAGAGAGAGAGAGAGAGAAGAGAGATGAATGGAGAGAGTGGGAGAGCGAGGAGAGATGAAGAAAGAGAACGAGAGAGAAAGATAAATAGAGAGAGAGAGAGAAAGAGAGAGAGAGAGAGAGAGAGAGAGAGAGAGAGAGAGAGAGAAATAGAGATGAGAGATATAGAGAGAGACAGAAAGAAAGAGGGGGTGGGAGAGAGAAAGAGAGATTGATATCTAGATACAGAGAGAGTGATTGATATCTAGATAGAGAGTGAGAAATGGAGAGAGAGGGAGAGATAGAGAGAGGGAAAGAAAGAGAGAGAGAGATAGAGATATATACAGAGAGAGGGAGAGAGAGAAAGAAAGAGGGGGTGGGAGATAGAAAGAGGGAGAGAAAGGGAGATTGATATCTAGATAGAGAGAGAGAGGGGAGAGAGACAGGGCGATAGATAGATAGAAAGAAAGAGATAGAGATAGAGAAAGAAAGGGAGAGAGAGATAACGAGAGAGGGGGAGAGAGCAACAGAGAGTGAGACAGAGAGAGATATGACACCTATCCACACCAGCACCGTGTGTGCTTGCTTTAAATCCAGACTGTGACAGGTCAGCTTAGCAATGCTGTGCTTTACACTGGGAATATATCTGGAGTGTGAGGAGAAGTAATACATTGTATAATTCCACCAACGTTGTGCAGAGTTTTAGTGCCTGCCATCTGTGGCTAAAATAGACGCGTAAAATACCACATTTAGATTTGAAACCACTGTGCTGTGACTGCTAAATTACAACTAATTAAACGGTGATTTCTAAATTATAAGTAATAAGCAAAGACTACTAACGTAGTCATCACTATTCATTTGAAACCAGGACGGTGTGATATTTTACAACTTTTATTGAGACCAGAAGACCATTTGTTGGTTTTGATTTCAGACCAGGGCTTTTCCATTAGAATCACCCGCCTGCCGCTCCAGGCAGTCCTGGAGTTTTGGTTTTGTCTTTTTACTGCTTTTCACAGAGGTGAAAATCATGAGAGTGAAGGACAGAGATTTTTCCCCAGGGTCAGGGAATCAAGCAACCAGAGGGCAAGGTTTAAAGTGGGGGGGGGGGGGGAGGGGGGACACAAGGTTAGCCACATCTAACTCCCTCTTAAATATAGCCAATGAACTGGCCTCAACTACCCTCTGCGGCAGAGAGTTCCAGACACCCACCACTCTCTGTGTGAAAAAAATCCTTCTCATCTCGGTCCTAAAGGATTTCCCCCTTATCCTTAAGCTGCGACCCCTTGTCCTGGACCTCCCAAACATCGGGAACAATCTTCCTGCATCGAGCCTGTCCAACCCCTTAAGAATTTTGTACGTTTCTATAAGATCCCCTCTCAATCTCCTAAATTCTAGAGAGTATAAACTGAGTCTATCCAGTCTTTCTTCATAAGACAGTCCTGACATCCCAGGAATCAATCTGGTAAACCTTCTCTGCACTCCCTCTATGGCAATAATGTCCTTCCTCAGATTTGGAGACCAGAACTGTACGCAATACTCCAGGTGTGGTCTCACCAAGACCCTATACAACTGAAGTAGAACCTCCCTGCTCCTATACTCAAATCCTTTTGCGATGAAAACTAACATACCATTCGCTTTCTTCACTGCCTGCTGCACCTGCATGCCTACTTTCAATGACTGGTGTACCATGACACCCAGGTCGCGCTGCATCTCCCCTTTTCCAAATCGGCCACCATTTAGATAATAGTCTGCTTTCCTGTTTTTGCTACCAAAGTGGATAACCTCACATTTATCCACATTATACTGCACCTGCCGAACATTTGCCCACTCACCCCGCCTATCCAAGTCACCTTGCAGTCTCCGAGCATCCTCCTCACAGCTAACACTGCCCTTTAATCCATTCAAGTTACCCAACACCATTTCCCGACTAACCTGGATTTCGCTCAATTCCTCCTTTGACCCGCGGTCCCCTGCTATTTCCGGCAGATTATTTATGTCTTCACTAGTGAAGACGGAGCCAAAGTAGTTATTCAATTGGTCTGCCATATCCTTGTTCCCCATGATCAACTCACCTGTTTCTGACCGCAAGGGACCTACATTTGTTTTAACTAATCTCTTTCTCTTCACATATCTATAAAAACTCTTGCAGTCAGTTTTTATGTTCCCTGCCAGTTTTCTTTCATAATCTATTTTTCCTTTCTTAATTAAGCCCTTTGTCCTCCTCTGCTGGTCTCTGAATTTCTCCCAGTCCTCTGGTATGATGCTTTTTCTGGCTGCTTTGTACGCATCATCCTTTGCTTTGAAGCTATCCCTGATTTCCCTTGTTATCCACGGATGCACCACCTTCCCTGATTTATTCTTTTGCCAAACTGGGATGAACAATTTTTGTAGTTCATCCATGCAGTCTTTAAATGTCTTCCATTGCGTATCCACCGTCAACCCTTTTAGAATTGATTGCCAGTCAATCTTGGCCAATTCACGTCTCATACCCTCAAAGTTACCTTTCTTTAAGTTCAGAACCATTGTTTCTGAATTAACCATGTCACTCTCCATCCTAATGAAGAACTCAACCATATTATGGTCACTCTTGCCCAAGGGGCCACGCACAACAAGACTGCTAACTAACCCTTCCTCATTACTCAATACCCAGTCTAAAATAGCCTGCTCTCTCGTTGGTTCCTCTACATGTTGATTTAGATAACCATCCTGTATACATTCCAAAAAATCCTCTTCCTCAGCGCGCCTACCAATTTGATTCACCCAATCTATATGTAGATTGAAGTCACCCGCTATAACTGTTTTGCCTTTGTCGCATGCATTTCTAATTTCTTGTTTGATACCATCCCCAACTTCACTACTACTGTTAGGTGGCCTGTACACAACTCCCACTAGCATTTTCTGCCCCTTAGTGTTTCGCAGCTCTACCCATACCGATTCCACATCCTCCAAGCTAATGTCCTTCCTTTCCATTGCGTTAATCTCCTCTCTAACCAGCAACGCTACCCCCACCTCCTTTTCCTTTCTCTCTATTCCTCCTGAATATTGAATATCCCTGGATGTTCAGCTCCCAGCCTTGGTCACCCTGGAGCCGTGTCTCCGTGATCCCAACTATATCATAATCATTAATAGCTATCTGCACGTTCAACTCATTCACCTTATTGCGAATACTCCTTGCATTGAGACACAAAGCCTTCAGGCTTGTTTTTACAACGCTCTTACCCCTCATACAATTATGTTGAGAAGTGGCCCTTTTTTGATTTTTGCCCTGGTTTTGT
The DNA here is from genome assembly GCA_963514005.1 of Raja brachyura. The sequence continues at coordinate 8,690,363 of OY740786.1, read as the reverse complement.
CTGCCTGCCACTTTTACTTTTCACCTTGCTCCCTATTGCTTCTACCCTCGTTTTACACCCACCTGCCTCTCTGCTCTTGTACCCATCCACCTGCCACATTAGTTTAAATGCTCCCCGACAGGTGTGTGTGTTTGCAGGTGTGCGTGTGTTTGTGCGTGCGTGTGTGCGCGCGAGTGTGTGTGTGCATGTGTGCATGTGTGTGTGTGTGTTTGTGTATGTGTGTGCATGCGTGTGCGCGTGCATGTGTGTATGTGTGTTTGTGTATGTGTGCGCGTGCGTGCGCATGTGTGTGCGTGTTTGTGTATGTGTGTGTGCATGCGTGTGTGTGTGCATGTGCGTATGTGTGTTTGTGTATGTGTGCGCGCGTGCGTGTGCATGCGTGTGTGCGTGCATGTGCGTATGTGTGTTTGTGTGTGTGCGCGCGCGTGTGTGTGCATGTGTGTGTGTTTGGGGTGAAAATTTATTTTCATGTAATCGTAATGCAATGCCGGCTAAATAGGCGCAGCAAAGCAGATTATGGGATTAATAGGTATATTTATGCCAGTGGACCCTTAAACGTTCAGAAATGAACATTACATGGCCAGGAGTGTCTATGTGGATGTAATACCCTGCATTTACACACAGCTCAAGTAAAGCTTTCCAAAGTGAATCCAGCTTAGAGTTCAAGAGATGGTAACGCCACATTATGCAAAGATATTCATTTAAATTCATTCATTCTGTCCATGTTTCCGTACATGGACAGAAATTATAAATTCCCTCGTCTATCTTTATTAGGGAAACCGTCCTTGCAGACTGGGAACGCCACAATGAGATAGCCTTCCCCGCGCGGTGGTGCTATCAACTGAAATGTGATGACTTTATCCGGTCGAAATTGCTTTGAACTGGGCCGTGAGTTTAGGATGGTTTATCTGGGTTACTGTCGTCACAAAGTTTCTATTTCCACCTCAATATAATCATCCAAATCTTCCCATCCGGGGTCCGTTGCTAGTGTGGGGGCAAACGCAAACTGGAGGAACAGCACCTCATATTTCATTTGGGCAGCTCACAACCCAGCGGTATGAATATGGATTTCTCCAACTTCAAGTAACCCTGCATCCCCTCTCTCTACGTCCCCCCCCCCCCCCCCCACCCTACTCATTGTACTTGTTTCACTGTCATCCTGCAGAGTTTCATTGTCTGTATACTCATTTTCACCTAGCCCTCAGCTATCAATTCCTTTATCATTGCAGATAGACACAAAAGGCTGGAGTAACTCAGTGGGACCGGCAGCATCTCTGGAGAAAAGGAAATGGGTGACGTTTCGAGTCGAGACCCTTCTTCAGTTATTTTTGTGCATATCTTTCATTCATTTGTTCTACATCTCTGTCTATATCTCTCGTTTCCCTCTCGCCTGACTCTCAGTCTGAGGAAGGGTCTCGAGCCAAAACGTCACCTATTCCTTTTCTCCAGAGATGCTGTCTGACCTGCTGAGTTACTCCAGATTTTTGTATCTATCAAGGAACTGCAGATGCTGGTTTTGCAACAAAAAAAAGACACAAAGTGCTGGAGTATCTCAACGGGCCAGGCAGCATCCCTGCAGAACATGGGTAGGTGACGTTTCGGGTATCCCCTCACCTGTATCCACCTATCACTTGCTCGGCTTTGTCCTTTCCATTGCGTTAATCTCCTCTCTAACCAGCAACGCTACCCCACCTCCTTTTCCTTTCTGCAGATGCACACACACACTCGCGCGCACACACGCACACACAAACACACACACACCTGCAAACACACACACCTGTCGGGGAGCATTTAAACTAATGTGGCAGGAGGATGGGTACAAGAGCAGAGAGGCAGGTGGGTGTAAAACGAGGGTAGAAGCAATAGGGAGCAAGGTGAAAAGTAAAAGTGGCAGGCAGACAAAACCAGGGCAAAAATCAAAAAGGGCCACTTCTCAACATAATTCTATAAGGGGTAAGAGCGTTGTAAAAACAAGCCTGAAGGCTTTGTGTCTCAATGCATGGAGTATTCGCAATAAGGTGGATGAGTTGAACATGCAGATAGTTTAATGAAATTGTTTCTCTTTCAATTTCTTCCCCCCACCCCAATCGGTCTGAAAGAGAGTCCCGACCTTCACCCATCCTTATTCTCCAGAGATGCTGCCTGACCCGCGGTGTTACTCCGGCTCTTTGTGTCATTATTAATGGCAATAGTTAGTTAATTAAGTGAAACTAAGTGGAATTGCTTTAAGATAGAGGCACAACATGTAAACAGGCTCACCTTTGGCACGAATCCTCGCCGACCATCAGACACCAGTTCTCACTAGTCTCATGTTATTCCATTATTGCATCTGCTCCCTACGCATTTGGGGGCAAATTTTTCAAAGACCAATTAACCTGCAAACCCACACGTTTTACGGATGTGGGAGGAAACTGGAGCACCTTGGACTGTTTATGTTTCCTGTTTTATTCATTTTTGTTTTTTTTTAAATGGTGCTAAAACTGTGGCGACTGTGCATCTGTGGGCTGTGCAAAAGAATTTCACCGACGTGACAATGAAGAACGATTCAACCATTGATTTCCCAATATAATCGCTGAAATGACTATATTGACATTGAAAAGACTATGCTTGTATTCACTGGAGGCTTGTATTCACTGGAGTTTAGAAGGATGAGGGGATACCTTAAAGAAACATATAAAATTATAAAAGGACTGGACAAGCTAGATGCAGGGATAATGTTCCCAATGTTGGGCGAGTCCAGAACCAGGGGCCACACAGTCTTAGAATAAAGGGGAGGCCATTTAAGACTGAGGTTGAGAAAAAAAAATTTCACCCAGAGAGTTGTGTATTTGTGGAATTCCCTGCCACAGAAGGCAGTGGAGGCCAAAGCACTGGATGGATTTAGATAGAGCTCTAGGGGCTAGTGGAATCTAGTAATGGGCTAGTAATGTTAAAATTGTACAAGGTATTGGTGAGACCAATTCTGGAGTATGGTGTACAATTTTGGTCGCCTAATTATAGGAAGGATGTCAACAAAATAGAGAGAGTACAGAGGAGATTTACTAGAATGTTGCCTGGGTTCCAGCAACTAAGTTACAGAGAAAGGTTGAACAAGTTAGGTCTTTATTCTTTGGAGCTCAGAAGGTTAAGGGGGGACTTGATTGAGGTCTTTAAAATGATGAAAGGGATAGACAGAGTTGACGTGGATAAGCTTTTCCCAGTGAGGGTAGGGAAGATTCAAACAAGAGGGCATGACATGAGAATTAAGGGACAGAAGTTTAGGGGTAACATGAGGGGGGACTTCTTTACTCAGAGAGTGGTGGCTGTGTGGAATGATCTTCCAGCAGAAGTGGTGGAGGCAGGATCGATTTTAACATTTAAAAGTAAAGTGGATAGGTATATGGACGGGAAGGGAATGGAGGGGTATGGTCTGAGTGCAGGTAGATGGGAAAATAAATGGTTGGCACGGACTGGAAGGGCCGAGAAGGCCTGTTTGCGTGCTGTAATTGTTATATGGTTATATGGTTATATGGAATCAAGGGGTATGGGGAGAAGGCAGGCACGGGTTATTGATAGGGGACGATCAGCCATGATCACAATGAATGGCGGTGCTGGCTTGAAGGGCCGAATGGCCTCCTCCTGCCTCTATTTTCTATGTCTCTATGTAACACTGTGGCCAAACAATCAGCTGCAAAAGCACTACATTCCTTCGCCAAACCTTTTCTCTTTCTCCTTTAAAGCACCCCATAAAACAGCCGAGCATCTGACCATCTGCCCTAATATGTTATAATACCGCTTGGAATCAGTTCCTGATGACCCACCTGTGAGGCATTTGGACTTTGTTAAAGGCATTATACCAATGGAAGCAGTGGTAAAAACCGTGTGTGTTATGTCTCAAGTTTGGTTCAGTTGAGTTTAGTGTAGAGATACAGCGGGGAAACAGGCCCTTCCGCCCACCGAGTCCGCGATGACCAGCGATCCCCCGCGCAATAACTCTATCCTACACACACACCGGGGACAATTACACCAAGCCAGTTAACCTACAAACCTGTACGTCTTTAAAGGGTGGAAGGAAACTGGAGATCTCTCAAAGAAAACCAACGCCATCACTGGGAGAACATAAAAGTATAGAAGTTGGGAGACCATGTTGCAGTTGTATAAGACGTTGGTGAGGCCACATTTAGAGTATCGTGTTCACCATCTTATAGGAGGGTTGCTGTCACGCTGGAAAAGATGCAGAGAAGATTTACGAGGATGTTGCCAGGGCTCTGTGGAATTCTCTGCCTCAGAGGGCGGTGGAGGCTGGTTCGCTGGATGCTTTCAAGAGAGAGCTAGGTAGGGATCTTAAAAATAGCGGAGTCAGGAGATATGGGGAGAAGGCAGGAACGGGGTACTGATGGGGGATGATCAGCCATGATCACATTGAATGGCCGAAGGGCATTCGGCTGTCTCGAAGGGCCGAGTGGCCTACTCCTTTGTCTATTGTCTATTGTCTATTGGCTCAAGAGTCTGAGCTATAAGGAGGCTGGGACTCTATTCCTTGGAGCACAGGAGGATGAGGGGTGATCGTATTGAAGTGTATAAAATCATGAGAGGAATAGAACGGGTGGACGCACAGAATCTCTTGCCCAGAGTGGGGGAATCAAGGGCCAGAGGGTTAAGGTAAAGGGGGAAATATTTTCTAGGAATCTGAGTGGTAACATCTTCATAAAAAGGGCGGTGGGTGTAGGGAACGAGCTGCCAGATGAGATAGATTGCAGGGACGATTGCAACGTTTAAGAAGCCATAGAGGGGGTACAGAGAAGATTCACCAGACTGATTCCTGGGATGTCAGGACTTTCATATGAGGAAAGACTGGATAGACTCGGCTTGTACTCGCTGGAATTTAGAAGATTGAGGGGGGATCTTATAGAAACTTACAAAATTCTTAAGGGGTTGGACAAGCTAGATGCTGGACGATTGTTCCCGATGTTGGGGGAGTCCAGAACAAGGGGTCACAGTCTAAGGATAAGGGGGAATTCCTTTAGGACCGAGATGAGGAAAACATTCTTTACACAGAGAGTGGTGAGTCTCTGGAATTCTCTGCCACAGAAGGTAGTTGAGGCCAGTTCATTGGCTATATTTAAGAGGGCGTTAGATGTGGCACTTGTGGCTAAAGGGATCAGGGGGTATGGAGAGAAGGCAGGTACGGGATACTGAGTTGGATGATCAGCCATGATCACATTGAATGGCGGTGCAGGCTCGAAGGGCCGAATGGCCTACTCCTGCACCTATTTTTCTATGTTTCTAAGCAATTAGACAGGTACATGGATCGGACAGTTTTAGAGGGATATGGGCCAAATGCAGGGAAGTGGGACCAGTGCAGATGGGACATGTTGGGCTGAAGGGCCTGTTTCCACATTGTAAGACTCTATGACTCACTCTATAACATACAACGGCAACATTTCTATTTTTGCAGTGTCTTTATTGTGGCAAAATATCTCAAATCACTTATTTTTAATTCCATCTGCCAAATGCAAGGTTTGTTTTCCCAGGGTAGAGGATTCTAAAAGTAGAGGGCATACGTTTAAGACGAGAGGGGTGATATTTGTCAAGGGCATTTTTTTCACTCAGAGGACAGTCTGTGACTGGAAAGAGATGGCAGGAGAAGTTGTAGAGGTGGATACAGTTGCAACTTTTAAAGATGGATATGTGGATCGAAAGGGTTTAGAGGTCTTTGGGGGCAAATGCAGCCAAAGTTGGCATGGACGAGATGGGCCGAAGGGCCAGTTTGTTGCCGTACAGTCTAATGAACATGTGCAGTAAATGACAAAGATACATTTTAGAAGATGGATAGATTCTTGGTTAGTACGGGTGTCAGGGGTTATGTGGAGAAGGCAGGAGAATGGGGTTAGGAGGGCGAGATAAATCAGCCAAACATATGACAGAGTTTAGTTTAGAGATACAGCGTGGAAACAGGCCCTTCGCTCACCGAGTCCGCGCCGACCAGCGATTATCCCGTACACTAACACTATCCTACATTTTGCACTTATACCTAGCCAATTAACCTAAAAACCTGTACGTCTTTGGAGTGTGAGGGGAAAGCGAAGAACTTCTTGATTAGTTTAGTTTAGTTAAGATATACAGTGCGGAAACAGGCCCTTCGGCCCACCGAGTCTGCACCGACCAGCGATCCCCATTAATGCTATCCTTCACACACTAGGGACAATTCACACATACACCAAGCCTATTAACCTACACACCTGTACGTCTTTGGAGTATGGGAGGAAACCGAAGATCCCGGAGAAAACCCACGGGGAGAACGTACAAATTCCGTACAGACAACTCCCGTAGTCGGGATCGAACCTGGGTCTCCGGCGCTGCCAGCGCTGTAAGGCAGCAACTCTACCGCTGCGCCAACATGGCCGCCTGCAATTAGTACAGGTTAGTACAGATTAGTTCAAGTGTCAGTGGTTATGGGGGGAAGGCAGGAGAATGGGGTTAGGAGGGAGAGATAGATCAACCATGATTGAATGGCGGAGTAGACTTGTTGGGCCAAATAGCCTAATTCTAATCCTATTCCTTATGACATTATGAACTCAGAGAAAACCCACGCTGTCACATGGAGAACATACAAACTCTGTACAGACAAGCACCCGTGGTCAGGATCAAACCCGGATCTCTGGCTTCATACCCCAAGCCCATCGAGCCAGTTTCCAAGCTGGAGCTAGGAATATACTGCAGCATCTGTTTCAGGTGTTAGCTGTCAGACATGCGATGGATGTGTCTGGCCCAACATAGCTGGCTGGGAGAAACCAGTGTCTCAGTGCTAAGGAGAGGACGCTGAGATTTGTTCTCTTCACCTGCCCATAAACATTTCCAAAGGCATTAATGGTGATATTTCCCATGTGTCCTGAAGTGCCTGCTTTAGTCTAGTTTTAATTTATACCCTGGAAATGTGCACTGCTCCCCCTTATCTTGGGAACCCAGAATATCTATCAGCTGGAAGTACAAGGGCAGTGAAAGCCATTCATTTTTATTGTTGGCATATCATATTATTTTGGCATGATATATCTTGCAGTATTATTTTGGACACTTGGGGGCACTCATTAGAGGGACAGGGTGGAGTATATATAAGGTCAAAGGACAATAGACAATAGGTGCAGGATTAGGCCATTTGGCCCTTCGAGCCAGCACCGCCATTCAATGTGATCATGGCTGATCATCCCCAATCAGTACCCCGTTCCTGCCTTCTCCCCATATCCCCCGACTAGGGCTATTTTTAGAGCCCTATCTAACTCTCTCTTGAATGCATCCAGAGAACCTGCCTCCACCGCACTCTGAGGCAGAGAGTTCCACAGACTCACCACACTCTGTGAGAAAAAGCGTTTCCTCGTCTCTGTTCTAAATGGCTTACTCCTTATTCTTAAACTGTGGCCCCTGGTTCTGGACTCCCCCAACATCGGGAACATGTTTCCTGCCTCTAGTGTGTCCAAGCCCTTAACAATCTTAGGGGACAGGAAGTGGCAGGCACAGGGATACATATACAGTTCTCTGTATCTGTATCCCTGTAGCACATACAGTTCTCACCAGACCAGGGACAGAACAGCCAGCTACAACTTGCATGCAGAATAAGAAAAACCTGGTTCGTTCATCTCTTTGTTTGTACAACTACTTCAATAAACAACCAACTAAACTGGAAATAATGACTGGAAGATCTGTTCTATTGGGTCTGCGTAAGATCACTCCTACTCTACCTGTGTAGTAATGGCAACTGGAAAAGAAGACACTGGAAAAATCAGAAATTTGCCCTGACAATTGGAACACCACCAGCTGGAAGATGCCCTCACGCCGCACACCATCCTGGCTTGGGAATATATCGCTGTTCCATCATGGTCACTGGGTCAAAATCCTGGATCTCCCTCCTGAACAGCATTGCAGGTGCTTCCACATCTCAAGGGCTTGAGTGTTCCAAGGAGACAGCGCATGCTAACCTTCTCAAAGGCAATTAGATGGGACTAGGGGAAAATAAATGGTCGGCACGGACTGGAAGGGCCGAGAAGGCCTGTTTCCGTGCTGTAATTGTTATATGGCTTATATGGTTAATTAAAGTCAAAGTCAATTTAATTCATCACATGCACCCAAAGGTGCAGTGAAATGATTGAGAGGCAATTAAACAATGGCTCAGCCTGTGAAGCACAAATGCCTTGAATGAATATATACCGTAACAAAAAACCTCAGGCTTTCCTTGGATAGCTCATTTGGTAGAGCGGATGACTGTAGTGGAAACATGGTCATTCTTAAGTCTTAAAGAAGGAACTGCAGATGCTGGAGAATCGAGGGTTACACAAAAAGCTGGAGAAACTCAGCGGGAGCAGCAGCATCTAAGGAGCGAAGGAGATAGGTGACGTTTCAGGTCGAGACCCTTCTTCATTCTTAGGTCGCTGGTTCAATTCTGGCTCAAAGGCCTGCACATAATAACAGCTGACAAGCAAAGCATTAAGAAACCCTTCATCATGCCTGTGTGTGTGCGCGGTTTGCACAAGGTGTCCATCTGTTTTCTGCAGTTGCATCGCCACACCAGTAGGGAGTGCCAAGTTCTGACACAATTCCAACAAAAAACCTCAGGGAAATACATGTAACAAAATAGAACTGCAGATGCTGGTTTATATCAAAGATAGACACAAAGCACTGGAGTAACTCAGTGGGTCAGACAGCATTAGTCTAGTTTAGTTGAGAGACACAGCACAAAAACAGGCCCTTCGACCCAACGTGTCCGACCCGTGATCACCCCGTACTTCGACACTATCCTGTACACTCGGGCCAATTTACAATTTTACTGACGCCAATTAACCACCAAACCTGTATGTCTTTGGGATATGGGAGGAAACCGGAGCACCTGAGGAAAATCCACGCAGTCACGGGAAGAACGTACAAACTCCGTACAGACAGCAGCCGTAGTCAGGATCGAACCCGGGTCTCTGGCGCTGCGAGGCGGCACCTCTACCTCTGCCGCCCCCTGACGTTTTGGGTCGGGAAGAAGGGTGCCGACCTGAAACGTTAGCCATCCATTTTCTCCAGAGATGCTGCCATCAGGTTCCTCCAGCACTTTGTGTTTAGCTTTAACCTCTTGGAGAAGGGAGGTACCGATGATGGAATTCGTGAGCACCTTCATCTCGGCAGCAGGGACGTTGCTCGAACAAGGACAATGTTAATTGAATAACAACACCTCAGACCTGGCACGAGGCTCAGGCTGTTTTACGACAGTGGTGTCAAGCCATATTTGGCACGGAGCCACATGCGGAGATGACCAAACACTTGGTCAGCAAAGGATGTGGTGAATAAAGAGTAAAAAAAAGTAAAACATAGAAACATAGAACATAGGTGCAGGATTAGGCCATTCGGCCCTCTGAGACAGCACCGCCATTCATGTTCAAGTTCAATTCCAAGTTCACATTTATTGCCACATGCACCAACTAAGGGACATTGGAATTCAATATAATCATCAGTGCCCCTTTCCTGCTTTTTCCCCATATCCCTTGATTCTGTTAGCCCAAAGAGCTAAATCGAACTCTGTCTTGAATACATCCTGTCAATTGGCCACCACTGCCTTTTGCGGTAGAGAATTCCACAGATTCACAACTCTCTGGGTGAAAACTTTTTTCCTCATCTCAGTCCTAAATGGCCTACCCTTTCTTCTTGAACTATGATCCCTGGTTCTGGACTCCCCCAACGTGGGGTTTATTGTTTCTGCATCTAGCCTGTCCAATCCCTTAAGAATTTTGTAAGTTTCGATAACATCTACTCTCATCTAAATTCCAGTGAATGCAAGCCTAGTCGACCCGTTCTTTCATCATTTGTCAGTCCTGCCACCCCGGGAATGAACCTGGTGAAACTATACTGCACTCATCCAAAAGCAAGGATGTCCTTCCTAAAAGAGGTAGGTAAAAACCCAAATCTGAGGAGGGATATGTTGTGTTGGAGAGGAGGGGCAGCACGTTGGCGCAGCGGTAGAGTAGCTGCCTTAAAGCACTGGAGGCCCCGGTTCGATCCTGACTACGGGTGCTGTCTGTATGAAGTTTGCACACTCTCCCCGTGACCTGTGTGGGTTTTCTCCATGTGCTTCAGTTTCCTCCCACAGTCTAAAGACGTGCCACAGGAGTCAGCAACCTACGGCCCCCGGGCCGGATCCGGCCCGTAACCCTGAATCATCCGGCTCGCAAGCGTAACACAAAACGCACACAACACTGATCCGGCCACAGTGTCGCACTTTAGTTGTAGTTTGTCGCGGGGGTAATTGTCTTATAGTTACATCTTGGTGGCGATGATTTAAAAACTACCATTAATTATTTATTAACTCTGGCGATAGATGTGGCCCGCCATCCGCTCGCAGACATGGGTCCTGGCTCCTTAGCAGAACAAGGTTGCCGACCCATGGCGTACAGGTTTGTAGTTTAATTTGGCTTCCGTACAATTGTAAATCGTCCCTATAGTGGTACACTACACTGGGATAGTGTCAGTGTGCTGGGATCGCTGGTCGGCGTGGACTCGTTGGGCCGAAGGGCCTTCTTCCCACGCCGTATCACTAAACTAAACTAAACTCAACTTTAACCGTACAAGGGACATTGTGTCAAGCAGTGGCGCCTTGCAAAGCTGGAATGTGGGTCACTGCTTGGAAAAGGAACACAGATATACAGATCAGGTAATTTAACTCCCATGGGCTCTGTGCACGGTGCAGCCCAGTTAGAGGAGGGCATTTGAGGGGCAAGTGAGAACGCAAGTGAGACCGCTTTGGGTTCAGTAACAATCAGTCTATTTGGGGCATTAACTCCGTGGAAATTGGTCAAACTTGGGATTGTCCGTGCCGACCAGCGATCCCCCGCACACTGAACCCCCTGTCCCACTCAGGAGACCTAAACAACAACCTCTGGTGACCTTGCCCGACACCCAAAAAAAAATCAAGGTCGAGGTGACCTGCAACCTCCTACCACCTCCCACGCACATGTTGAAAACTTTCCTCGACTACGAAGAAAACCGGCTTCCAATGGACCATCGATTAAAAAATGATCGATTTTTGAAACGGCAACCTATGTTTAGTCCAGGTCGGTTTTTAAACATGATGAAAAAATAGCAGCAACCTAGATGAAGCCTCCACCACTGCGGAAACCACTTTCGACCATTAGGGAGAGTGATCAAAACCTCCGGTGACCTTATGGAAACCTTGGGTGGTGAGCAAGGTCACCAGAGGTTGCTGTTTAGGCCTCCTAAGTGGGACAGGGGCCTAACATTATCCTAGGGACAACCAGGGACGGGGCAGTCGAACCATCCGCAGTCGGGGCGGTCGAAGCTCTCGCGACCGGGGTGGGGGGGGGTCCAAGCTCCCGAAGTCGGTCCCCAACCAAGGGAAGGCGAGCTCCACGATGTTGAAGTCTGCAGGCTCCTGTGGTTGGAGCTCCGAGGTCCACTCCCCACTCCCCACTCCCCACTCCCCGCAGTGCGGACGGAGATACGATACGGAAAATAATCGCACCTCCGTCGAGGTAAGAGTTTTAAAAAGTTTCGCCCATCCCCCCCTCACCACGTAAAATAAAGCTAAAGAACACTAAACACATACGTTCAACACATACTAAAACAACAAAGAAGAAAACGACGACACAGACTGTTGGCGAGGCAGTCGTAGTGGCGCCACCCGGTGGTTCAGACCAAACTGCCTCAGCGTATCGTGGTGCATCATCTGCTGGAGCTGAGGCAAGTTGAACTGCTTCTACGTGGGTTAATAAGACAATATATCAATGCAACTTTGGAATATTTTGTTCCATTGGGCCAGAAATGTTTCTGCTCTTTCCAACTTTTCAATTTTCTATACAAGATTACTGAAAGGCCTGGAAAGAGTGGATGTGGAGAGGATGTTTCCACTAGTGGGATAGTCTAGGACCAGAGGTCACAGCCTAAGAATTAAAGGACGTACCTTTAATGGCCGCCTCGCCAACAGTCTGTCTTGTCCCTTCTTTTTTTTTATTATTTTAAGTATGTCTTAAATGTATGTTTCAATGTTTCTTGGTATGTTTTATGTGGGGGGTGGGGGGCAGGGGGGGAATCTGGGGAAACTGTTTCCAGTCACTTACCTCGACGGAGATGCGATTTTCCTCCGTTTCCCATCTCCGTCCCCCTGCAGCATAACAACGGGGAGTGGTGTGGCCTTTCCAGGAGACCGGCCTAGAGCTTCAAGCCGCGGGCACGGCGCGGACTTACCATCGTGCAGCCGGCGATCCTTCGCCGAGGAACGCCAGCGAAAGTGCTCTGACCGCGGGGCCTGTGGACTTTAACACCGAGAAGGCGCGAGCTCCGGTAAAAAGAGGACGACTCGGGAGCTCCATGCCGCGGAGTGTTCCAATCCATCCACACGCCGGAGTTTTGAACATCCCGACGAGCGGGCTTGAACAGCGGCAAGTGCGCAGGGTCCAACGGCCCTGACCACGGATGAACAAAGGAGGAAGATGACTGAACTGTATTGCCTTCCATCACAGTGAGGAATGTGGATTCCACTGTGGTGGATGTTTATGCTAAATTTTATTTCATGTGATTATGTGTATTATTGATTTTTACCTAGTATGGCTGTATGGTAACTCAAATATCACTGTACCTTAATTGGTGCATGTGACAATAAACACAAACTTGAACTTGAACTCAAACTTAGGAAGGAGGTGGAGGAATTTCTTTAATCAGAGGGTGGTGAATCTGTGGAACTCTTTGCCACAGAAGGCTGTGGAGGCCAAGTCAATGGATATATTTTTAAAGTCGAGAATGCAAGGTTCTAGATTTGTACGTGTGTCATAGGTTATGGGGAGAAGGCAGGCTAATGGGGTTAGGAGGGAGAGATAGATCAGCCGTGATTGAATGGTGGAGTGGACTTGATAGGCCGAGTGACTTAATTCTGCTCCTATCACTTATGACCTTACGATTGAGTTTTAACACGTTGGTACGGATTGTACTGAGGCTTTGAGGAGAGATGATAGACCTATAAGTAACTGGGAACACGGAACATTTTTCCCAGAACATAAAGTACAAGAAGATTTGGTTGACAACGTACAAGGCCAGGGTTAATACATTTGCAAATTACACTAAAGTGGGTGGTATTGTATATACTGAAGATGGAAAATTGCCTGTTCCATCTTCCTTTGTCCAACAAATCTGAAGTGTGAAATCATCCTTTGTCAAACAGATCTGAAGGCTTCTAAAATCCAAACACCATCAGCCACCATTATCACCTGGCATCCGCTTCTGTTTGCTCATTCTTCAATCTGTGTGCTTAGCTCGGCCCATTTTTAATGTCAAGACATGTGACATAAGGTTTGCCTGATGTACCAAGAAGCTGCTGTGTGAGGATTAGAGTAACAAATTAAACAACCTTTGCCAAGATATCAAAATTGTTTGGGTCAAATCCACAATAGATGGAAACTCAGGGTGATAGAAAGTAAAGGGCCTGTCCTACCAGCATCCGACTCCATGCAATGAGCGCGACCAAACTAGAAACGGGGGCCGCACGGGTCAGGTGATCCCTGTACAGGGCCGTTCCCACCAGCATGCGCCTGCATGCGGCAAGCGCGACCAAACCGGCAGCGAGGGCCGCGCGGAGGTCGGGTGAGTGGCGCAACGCGGCGCAAAGTGAGGCGAACTTGGAGCGAAGTCTTCAAGGTAAGTTCGCCAGAACAGAGAGGGGCACACAGAGAGGGGTACAGAGGCACACACACAGAGGGCCACGGAGCCACACGCATAGAGGGTCACGGAGGCACCTATAGAGAGGTCACGGAGGCACGACGTCGAGACGGTGTCGTGTTGAGACGTGAATTGTCCAAGATTGACTGGCAATCAATTGAGACGTGAATTGGCCAAGATTGACTGGCAATCAATTCTAAAAGGGTTGACGGTGGATACGCAATGGAAGACATTTAAAGACTGCATGGATGAACTACAAAAATTGTTCATCCCAATTTGGCAAAAGAATAGATCAGGGAAGGTAGTGCATCCGTGGATAACAAGGGAAATCAGGGATAGTATCAAAGCAAAGGATGATGCGTACAAAGTAGCCAGAAAAAGCAGCATACCAGAGGACTGGGAGAAATTCAGAGACCAGCAGAGAAGGACAAAGGGCTTGATTAGGAAAGGAAAAATAGATTATGAAAGAAAACTGGCAGGGAACATAAAAACTGACTGCAAACGTTTTTATAGATATGTGAAGAGAAATAGATTAGTTAAAACAAATGTAGGTCCCTTGCAGTCAGAAACAGGTGAGTTGATCATGGGTAACAAGGATATGGCGGACCAATTGAATAACTACTTTGGCTCCGTCTTCACTAAGGAAGACATAAATAATCTGCCGGAAATAGCAGGGGACCGCAGGTCAAAGGAGTACTTGAGTGAAATCCAGGTTAGTCGGGAAGTGGTGTTGGGTAAATTGAATGGATTAAAGGCCGATAAATCCCCAGGGCCAGATAGGCTGCATCCCAGAATACTTAAGGAAGTAGCTCCGGAAATAGTGGATGCATTAGTGATAATCTTTCAAAACTCTTTAGATTCTGGAGTAGTTCCTGAGGATTGGTGGGTAGCAAACGTAACCCCTCTTTTTAAGAAGGGGGGGAGAGAGAAAACGGGGAATTACAGACCAGTTAGTCTAACATCGGTAGTGGGGAAACTGCTAGAGTCAGTTATTAAAGATGGGATAGCAGCACATTTGGAAAGTGGTGAAATCATTGGACAAAGTCAGCATGGATTTACGAAAGGTAAATCATGTCTGACGAATCTTGTGGAATTTTTCGAGGATGTAACTAGTAGCATGGATGGGGGAGAACCAGTGGATGTGGTGTATCTGGACTTCCAGAAGGTTTTCGACAAGGTCCCACATAAGCGATTAGTATATAAACTTAAAGCATATGGCATTGGGGGTTCAGTATTGATGTGGATAGAGAACTGGCTGGCAAACAGGAAGCAAAGAGTAGGAGTAAACGGGTCGTTTTCATAATGGCAGGCAGTGACTAGTGGGGTACCGCAAGGCTCAGTGCTGGGACCCCAGCTATTTACAATATACATAAATGATCTGGATGAGGGAATTGAAGGCAATATCTCCAAGGATGACACTAAGCTGGGGGGCAGTGTTAGCTGTGAGGAGGATGCTAGGAGAATGCAAGGTGACTTGGATAGGCTGGGTGAGTGGGCAAATGTTTGGCAGATGCAGTATAATGTGGATAAATGTGAGGTTATCCACTTTGGTGGCAAAAATAGGAAAACCGACTACTATCTAAATGGTGGCCGATTAGGAAAAGGGGAGATGCAGTGCGACCTGGGTGTCATGGTACACCAGTCATTGAAAGTAGGCATGCAGGTACAGCAGGCAGTGAAGAAAGCCAATGGTATGTTAGATTTCATAGCAAAAGGATTTGAGTATAGGAGCAGGGAGGTTCTACTTCAGTTGTATAGGGTCTTGGTGAGGCCACACCTGGAGTATTGCGTACAGTTCTGGTCTCCAAATCTGAGGAAGGCCATTATTGCCATAGAGGGAGTGCAGAGAAGGTTCACTAGATTGATTCCTGGGATGTCAGGACTGTCTTATGAAGAAAGACTGGATAGACTCGGTTTATACTCTCTAGAATTTAGGAGATTGAGAGGGGATCTTATAGAAACTTACAAAATTCTTAAGGGGTTGGACAGGCTAGATGCAGGAAGATTGTTCCCGATGTTTGGGAGGTCCAGGACAAGGGGTCACAGCTTAAGGATAAGGGGGAAATCCTTTAGGACCGAGATGAGAAGGACTTTTTTCACACAGAGAGTGGTGAGTCTCTGGAACTCTCTGCCACAGAGGGTAGTTGAGGCCAGTTCATTGGCTATATTTAAGAGGGAGTTAGATGTGGCCCTTGTGGCTAAGGGGATCAGAGGGTATGGAGAGAAGGCAGGTACGGGATACTGAGTTGGATGATCAGCCATGATCATATTGAATGGCGGTGCACGCTCGAAGGGCCGAATGGCCTGCTCCTGCACCTAATTTCTATGTTTCTATGAGGCGACCGCGAGCCGACAAGCCGTTGCTGTGCGGAATTTTTGAACATGGTCAGTTTTTCGGAGCCCCGCGCGATGTTGGGACGAACCTTTCACAATTCCGCACAGCTCCGGCGATCGAAGTGGGACCGGCCCTGCGACGCCGGACGGCTCAAGCGACCACGTTAGGTCGCGCTCATCGCATGCTGGTGGGACAGGCCCTTAAGTTAATAATGTCATAGAAAGCAGAATTAGGCCATTCGGCCTATCAAGTCGTCTCTGCCATTCAATCATGGCTGGTCTATCTTTCCTTCTAAACCCTGTTCTCCTGCTTTCTTCCCATAGCCTTTGACACCCGTACTAATCAAGAATCTGTCAATCTCTGCTTTAAAAATACGCAATTTTCTTGAAATTTCTTTTCTTTTTTTTTTCTTCTTTCTTTCCCTTTTTTCCTATTTCTTTTTTTTCCGATCTAGTTATTATTTCATAAAATGTCACAACTGAAGCTGTACGAAAATTGTAGAACTGGTATGTCGATCATTTTCTTTTTGCACAAAAAAATATTATTATATTTTTTGTAATTTTAAAATAAATAAATAAATGACAGGGCTCTGGGGAGTTTTGTAGAGCAGAGGGATCTTCTAGTACACGTACAATAGTTCCATGAAAGTGGCGGCGCAGGTAGATAAGATAAGAGTAGTAAACACTGCCCAGTCCATCATCGGCTCTGACCTTCCTTCCATCGAGGGGATTTATCGCAGTCGCTGCCTCAAAAAGGCTGGCAGCATCATCAAAGACCCACACCATCCTGGCCACACACTCATCTCTCTGCTACCTTCAGGTAGAAGGTACAGGAGCCTGAAGACGGCAACGACCAGGTTCAGGAATAGCTACTTCCCCACAGCCATCAGGCTATTAAACCTGGCTCGGACAAAACTCTGAACATTAATAGCCCATTATCTGTTATTTGCACTTTATTCGTTTATTTATTCATGTGTGTATATATTTATGTATGGTATATGGACACATTGATCTGTTTTGTAGTAAATGCCTACTATGTTCTGTGTGCTGAAGCAAAGCAAGAGTTTCATTGTCCTATCAGGGACACATGACAATAAACTCACTTGAATCTTGAACTTGGTCAAGAAGGTTTTCGGCACATTCGGCACATCAGCCAGGGTACCGATTATAGAAATAAGGACAGACACAAAATGCTGGAGTAACTCAGCGGGCTAGGTAGCATCTCTGGAGAAGGGGAATAGGTGATTGAGACCCTTCTTCATACTCGCTCCGGTCTCACTCCGGTCACTTCTAATTCTCCCCTCTCCCATCAGGCAATAGCTACAGAACACACACCTCCAGAATCAAGGAGAGTTTCTTCCCAGCTGTTATTAGGCAACTGATCCACCCCTTCAGCAACTAAAGACAGGAAGCCCTGACATACTACCTACTGCATTGGAGACACTGGGAGTATCTATAATCTGACTACTGGACTTAATCCTGCACTAAATGTTAGTCCCTTTATCCTGTATCTGTGCACTGTGGACGGCTTGATTGTAATCATGCATAATTTTCTGCTGGCTGGTTAGCACGCAACAAAGAAACCTTTCTCCGTACCTGTGATAATAAACTAAACTTAACTGAAAAAACATATCGCGATGGGATATATCTTCACCGGAAGGACCATAGCAGTTCACAAAGGTGATTCCCCATCTCAAGAATAATTAGGCATCACTAAAATGATATTCCATTAATACATTTGAAAAACTGAATTAACTTGAGCAAATATTTTAAAACTTCTAAGAAAACTTCTCAGAAAATTCACATTGATCAATGAAATATCAGTTTAAAGGGCCTGTCCCGCTGTACGAGGTAATTCAAGAGCTCTCCCAAGTTTAAAAAAAAATCAAACTTGTGGTAAGCATGTAGAATGTACGTAGCGGGTACGTCGGAGCTCGTGGACGTCTCTTAGCGGCTCGTAACGTTAACGGCAGGTACTCGGAAAATGCATGTAAGCTCGTGAAGACTCGTGAAGATTTTTCAACGTGTTGAAAAATGTCCACGAGAGCCCCGAGTACCTACGAGCGGCCATTATCGTAAATCTCCGAGTTCGAATCAGGGGAAACTCGGGAGAGCTCTTGAATTAGCTCGTACAGTGGGACAGGACCATTAGGGTAAAATTATTTGGTTTGATCTCAGTCACGATGGAATTTATGAGCAAGTGGCGGCTCGGTGGTGCAGCGGTAGAGTTGCTGCCTCACAGCGCCAGAGACCCAGGTTCGACCCTGACTACGGGTGGTGTTTGTACGGAGTTTGTACGTTCTCCCCGTGACCTGCGTGAGTTTTCTCCGGGTGCTCCAATTTCCTCCCACATCCCAAAGAGGTACAGGTTTGTTGGTGAATTGGCTTTGGTAAAATTCTAAAATTGTCCCTTGTATGTATACGGAGCGTGGGGAGCGGCGGTGGCTCGCTGCTGCGGCCCGACTCCAGAGCTCGGAGGCTTCAGCTGCAGGCCTGTGGACTGTAATATCGGGAGCTCGCGGGTCCGGGTGGGAGACCGAGTTTCGGAGCTCCCGCAACGGCAACTTCTCCAGCCCGTGTTGCGGGGTTGGAACGACCCGGAGCGAGGCCGTACATCGCCCGGCGTGGCTTTAATGGCCGTGGGACATACCATCGCCCGCCTGGGGCTTCAACATCGGGATAAAATGGTGCACAGGGGAGATAAAAGACTTTGCCTTCCATCACAGTGAGGAGGAGATTCACTGGGATGGATGTTTGTGTGAATTGAATTGTTGTGTGTCTTGTAGGAATTGTCTTTGTATGGCTGTAGAAACAGAGTTTCGTTTGAGCCTCACTGAGGTTCAACTGACATTGAATAAATATTGAATTGAATTGAATTGAAAAGTGTTAACTTTATAAGTAATAGGAGCAGAATTAGGCTGTTTGGCCCATCAAGTCCACTCCGCCATTCAATCATGGCTGATCTATCTGTCCATATCTTAACCCCATTCTCCTGCCTTCTCCCCATTACCCCGGACACCCATACTGATCAAGAATCTATCTATCTCTACCTTAAAAAATATCCACTGACTTGGCCTCTGTGGCAAAGAATTCCACTTCTGTGAAGAAAGACAAAAAATTGGTGTAGTAATTCAGCGGGTCAGGCATTCTTCTTTGGAGAAAAGGAATAGTCGAAGACCTTCATCAGACTCAACCCAAAACGTTACCTATTTCTTTTCTCCAGAACTGGCCCGCTGAGTTACTCCAGCATTGCGTGTCTATCTCCGGTGTAAACCAGCATCTGCAGTTCCTTCTTACACATGTTGACCTACCTTTCTCTCCGCATGCCCTTTGGCCAACTTTGCTTTGCACAGATCGCCCATGAAAAAAGGGGTCATTTTACGCATTAACATTTTGTTTTAACGAGAAAGCTGCCAACAGCCGTTAAACAGAGAAGTCACAGACGATAAAACCAATTATATGATTATGGTTCCAATGAACTGAATAATTATGTGAAGTTCTTTTGTGGGTATCTCACAAAGATTGGTCTAATTAACGAGCTTTCTGGCAGCATTGCTGAAATACTTGTTCCCACATCTTTGCGAAACTGATGTGAAATTGATACAAAAAGCAATAAACAAGAAATTTAGATTATGGTACCATAGAAACATAGAAACATAGAAAATAGGTGCAGGAGTAGGCCATTTGGCCCTTCAAGCCTGCACCACCATTCTATATAATCGTGGATGATCATCCAACTTAGTATCCAGTACCTGCCTTCTCTCCATACCCCCTGATCCCCTTAGCCACAAGGGCCACATCTAACTCTCTCTTAAACATAGCCAATGTACTGGCCTCCAGTACCTTCTGTGGCAGAGAATTCCACAGATTCACCACTCTCTGTGTGAAAAATGTTTTCTCATCTCGGTCCTAAAAGACTTCCCCCTTATCCTTAAACTGTGACCCCTTGTTCTGGACTTCCACAACATCGGGAACAATCTTCCTGCATCTAGTAAGTTTCTATGAGATCCCACCTCAATCTTCTAAATTCTAGCGAGCACAAGCTGAGTACCAAACTGTTAAAGAGAATGGTGCAAGGCAAGAACTAATTGCCAAAATGCATGGACAAAAATTAAGAATTGTTGCCGCAATCTCTCTCTCTCGAGACTAATGGGCCTGTCCCACTTACGCAATTTTTTTCTGCGACTTGCTGGCACCCGTCATAGCCGCAGCAGGTTGCCGAAAATCCAGCGGTGACCAGAACAAGGTACGACTCTTTGGGCAACCACTCACGACCATACAGGCTTCATCCCGCGACATGTCGCCTGTATGGTCGTGAGTAGTCTTTTCAGTCGCCCAAAGAGTCGTAACGTCTTTCTGGTCGCCGCTGAATTTTCAACATGTTGAAAATTTTCGGCGACCTGCAACGACCTATGACGGGTGCCAGCAGTCGCCGGGAAAGTCGCGTAAGTGGGACAGGCCCATAAGAGATTTGGATTGCTATCAGTAGATTTAAGGGCCTGTCGAACTTGCCAAATTTTTTCGGTGACTGCCGGCATCATTGACTAACGTATCAGGTCACTGAAAAATTTGCGGCGTGACGCGGCGTGTCGCGGCCTGACAACGTATGACGCTCGTTGTTTTTTCAAGTGCCGCAACATTTTTTTTGTCGCCGCTGGATGTTAAAATGTTCAAAATTTTTCGGCGACACTGATATGGCGCTGGCAGTCGCCGAAAAAAATCACCAAGTGGGACAGGCCCTTCAAGCACTCCCCAAACACTACCAGCTAATGTTACCAATGCTAACCCGAAACGTCACCCAGTCTTTCTCTCCAGAGATGCTGCCTATCCCGCTGAGTTACTCCAGCTTTTTGTGTCTATCAATGGAAAGGCAACCTCTGAGCTATATAGACTTGGGGGCATTATTTTTGAATTTATACTGTTATTTGTTTATTTATCTGTTTTTTTTGTAAGTTCACTTAACTTTCGTCAGTTTCTTATGGCTTTTACAGGCTGCTATGTTTACGTTTCTGTTGTGCTGCTTCAAGTAAAGGGCCTGTCCCACCAGCATGCGACTCCATGCGGTTAGCGTGACCTAACGTGGTCGCTTGAGCCGTCCGGCACGTGGGGCCGGTCCCACTTCGATCGCCGGAGCCATTTGGAGTTGTGCGGAGCTGGTCCCGACATCGTGCGGGGCTCCGAAAAACTGACCGTGTTCAAAAATTTCGCACACCAACAGCTTGTCGCCTCGATGCATTACGCAGCCGCCTCGATGCATTACGCACCGTCTCGACGTTGGCGTCCGTGTCTCTATATACGTGTCTCCGTGTCCGTGCCTCCGTGACCCTCTCTCTGTGCCTCCGTGGCCCTCTCTGTGTGCCTCCGTGTGCCTCTCTCTGTGCCTCCGTGTCCCTCTCTGTGTGCCTCCGTGACCCTCTCTGTGTGCCTCCGTGTCCCTCTCTATATGTCCCTCCGTGGCCTTCTCTCTGTGTGCCTCCGTGACCCTCTCTCTGGGTGCCTCTGTGACCCTCTCTGTGTGTCCCTCTCTGTCCTTGCGAACTTACCGCGGACTTCGCTCCAACTTCGCGCCACTGACCCGACCTCCGCGCGGCCCCCGCTGCCGGTTTGGTCGCGCTCGCCGCATGCAGGCGCATGCTGGTGGGACAGGCCCTTAAGAATTTCATTTGGGAATTGTCTTGGGGCATATGACAGTAAAACACTCTTCAATTAAGTCTTACATTCTGAATCCACTCCAAGAGGATGTTCCCAATTGAACTCAGCAGCATGTGTAAGCAGTTAAGGGTCCTTATATTTGAGCAGTAGAGCCCAGAGCCAAAACTACTTGGTGTTATATATTATAGTTTAGTTTCACCAAAGTACAGTGAATAGCTTTCATGGCATGCTAACCGGTCAGTGGAAAGACAATAACAATTGCAATTGAGCCATCCTCAGTGTGCAGATACATGATAATGGGAATAACGTGAATACCGTGGCACGGTGGCGCAACGGTGGAATTGCTCCTTTATCGCGAATGCAGCGCCGGAGACCTGGGTTCCATCTTGAAAACGGGTGCTGTCTGTACGGAGTTTGTACGTTCTCAACCGTGACCTGCGTGGGTTTTCTCCGAGATCTTCGGTTTCCTCCCACACTCCAAAGACCTACAGGTTTGTAGGTTAATTGGCTGGGTAAACGTAAAAATAGTCCCTCGTGGGTATAGGATAGTGTCAATGTGCGGGGATCGCTGGTCGACGCGGACCCGGTGGGCTGAAAGGACCTGTTTTTTTGCTGTATCTCTACACTAAACTAAACGAAACTAAACTAAACCAAAATAACGTTTAGTGCAAGATAAAGTCTTTCTGCCGACTGGTCGGGTGGGCGGCGTGACCAAAGTCGCAGCAGCCTCTGCAGTCCATATAACCATATATCAATTACAGCACGGAAACAGGCCTTCTCGGCCCTTCCAGTCCGTGCCGACCATTTATTTTCCCCTAGTCCCATCTACCTGCACTCAGACCACACCCCTCCATTCCCTTCCCGTCCATATACCTATCCACTTTACTTTTAAATGTTAAAATCAATCCTGCCTCCACCACTTCTGCAGGAAGATCATTCCACACAGCCACCACTCACCGAGTAAAGAAGTTCCCCCTCATGTTACCCCGAAACTTCTGTCCCTTAATTCTCATGTCATGCCCTCTTGTTTGAATCTTCCCTACCCTCAATTGGAAAAGGTTATCCATGTCAACTCTGTCTATCCCTTTCATCATTTTAAAGACCTCAATCAAGTCCCCCCTTAACCTTCTGCGCTCCAAAGAATAAAGACCTAACTTGTTCAACCTTTCTCTGTAACTTAGTTGCTGGAACCCAGGCAACATTCTAGTAAATCACCTCTGTACTCTCTCTATTTTGTTGACATCCTTCCTATAATTAAGCGACCAAAATTCTACACCATATTCCAGAATTGGTCTCACCAATGCCTTGTACAATTTTAACATTACTTCCCTACAAAAAAGTTTCTGTCTTTTTTTATTTTCTTTGTCCCGTTGAGTGTAGTTTCTAGTGTTTTTTAACTGGGTATGTGTGGGGGGCGGTGGGGGAAACTTTAAAATCTTTTCCCTGTCGGGTCTCCATTGTTGTTGGGGCCTAGCACCGTGGAGCGGCCTCCAACCGGAACGACCTGGGGGCTCCAGTAGCGGAGCCTGTGGACTCTACAACGTGGAGCTGGCCGAGTTGGGAACGGGAGGAGCTGTGGTGGCGCGCCGCCGCGGCCCGACCCCGGAGCTTCGGAAGCTCCGGCCGCAGTTCCGGTGGACGGTGACATCGGGAGCTCGCGGGTCCCTGGTGGGAGACCGCTTTTCGGAGCTCCCGCAACGGCAACGTCTCCCGCCCGAGTTGCGGGTTTGAAAATTACCTGGAGCGGGGCCTTACATCGCCCGGCGCGGTTTTAATGGCCGCGGGACTTGCTAGCGCCCGCCGGGGGCTCCAACATCAAGACCCGGTGCACGGCCTTGCATTGCCCGGCGCGGTCTTAATGGCCGCGGGACTTATTTAC
This sequence comes from Raja brachyura, assembly GCA_963514005.1. Next base: position 8,666,824 of record OY740786.1, on the reverse strand, counting down.
CATCACCCGCCGGGGGCTATGACTCTGACATGGGGAGGAGAATGGGGAGTGCAGGGGAGAGATAAGACTTTGCCTTCCATCACAATGAGGAGGAGATTCACTGTGATGGATGTTTGTGTTGGTGTTGTGTCTTGGTTCTTTTCTTGTTGTGTGACTCCAGAAACCAAATTTCGTTTGAACTTCAATGAAGTTCAAATGACAACAAATAAATTGCATTGTATTGTATAGGTTAGCACGCAACGTAAGTTCTTCACTACCTCATGACTTCCTGACTCGAACACTTCTTCTTCTTCTTGTGTGTGGCGTGCACAGCCTAAAGTTGTAGGACAACTTGTTCTATTGGATCTTATTTGAATGTGCACGCCGGGATGATTGCATTCGTCGAAACAGGGCGGACCACGTGAAGGTTGCAATCTCCCACCCCGACTCTAACACTCAATGCCCCGCAACAAATGAAGCCAAGTGTACCATATACCTTCGTTATTACTCTATCTACTTGTGTTAGCAGAGCCCACAATATTTATTGCCTGTGACGCACTCTTTATAGGAACAACTAAATCACTTTCCACTTTCCTTCCCGCTGTAGATTCCAACCCAACAGCTCTCTGCAGGAGAGAGTGGATCCGCATGTTTCCCAGCATGCCACTCTGGATCTTCTGCCGATTACCTTTAACCTGTGTCATCTTTAGTTTAAAAGATACATCGCAGAAACAAGCCCTTCGGCCCACCGAGTCCGTGCCTACCAGCGATCCCCCGCACATTAACATAAATAAATAAACTAATTAGTTAATAAGTTTATTGGCCAAGTATGTTCACATACAAGGAATTTGCCTTGGTGCTCCGCTCGCAAGTAACAACACAACGTACAGTCAACCATTAAGAATAAAACATAAAACATTATAGTTTAAACATGTGAATTAAATAAAATACCAGAGCAAAAGGAGGCTACATACCCTACACACACACACACGCACACACACGCACGCACGCACTAGGGACAATTTACACTTATACCAAGCCAATGAACCTACAAACCTGTATGTCTTTGGAGTGCGGGAGGAAACTGGAGATCTCGGAGAAAACCCACGCAGGTCACGGGGAAAACGTGCAAACTCTGTACAGATGGCACCCGTAGTCGGGATGGAACTCAGGTCTCTGGCGCAGTAAGGCAGCAACTCTACCGCTGCTCCACTGTGACACCCCTTGTGAATCACAACTCTTTGCCATGGGAACAGATTCTCTTTATTCACTTTGTATAGACCATTGATAACTCTGAACATTTCGATTAAATCACCTCAGCATCCTCCTGTCAGTGCAGAATTCTTTCAGCCCAATCTCTTTTTGATAAATCTCAATGTTATCAGCTTTCATTTTTTGTCCAAATAGTGGGTGAATAGAGGCTAATTCTATTTCATATCCCGTTAGACCCTGAATCATTCCAGTGAATTTAGGCAGCAGTCAATCCATAGTGTTTGCATTCTTCCATTAAGATGATCAGAATTGCACTCAGTGTTACGAATCAAGACTTACTCAAGCTTTGTACAATGCCATCAAGATCTCATTACGTGTACATCAGGCTTCTTGCAATAAATCCAGACAGACATATATATGTATATTGTACACCACACACACACATATGTATGTAATGTGTATGTTGTGTGCGTATATTATATATACAGTATATGTGTGTGTGTGTACAAACATGTGTGTGTGCATATATATGTGTGTATATAGGAGGTAGACAAAAGTGCTGGAGAAACTCAGCAGGTGCAGCAGCATCTATGGAGCGAAGGAGATAGGCAATGTTTCGGGCCCAAAACCTTCTTCAGACCTTCTTCAGATATACATAGGAGTAACTCAGTAGGTCCAGGTAGCATCTCTGGAAAAACGGAATAGGTGACATTATACATATACTGTATATAAAACAAGTAAACAGACGATATCAGAGCAAAATCAAAAATAATGTCAACCCCGAGTCCATGCAGATCAGAGCCTATTTGGAGTTAGTGTTTAATAGCCTAATGGTTGTGGGGAAGAAGTTATTCCTGAACCTGGACGTTACAGTTTTCAGGCTCCTGTACCTTCTTCCTGAAGGCAGGAGCAAAGGGGTAAGTCATTTAGAATGGAGATGAGGTAAAGAAATTTCACCCAGAGGATTGTGCATCTGTGGAATTCTCTGCCTCAGGAGGTGGTGGAGGCTAATTCTCTGGATGTTTCCAAGAGAGAGTCAGATCAAGCTCTTAAAAATAGTGGAGTCAAGGGATACGGGGAGGAGGCAGGAACAGGGTACTGATTGTGGATGATCAGCCATGATCACATTGAAAGGCGGTGCTGGCTCGAAGCGCCGAATGGCCTACTCCTGCGCCTATTGTCTATTGTCTATTGTCTGAAGTGTAAGTGTGGCTAGGGTGGTGTGGGCTTTTGATGATGCTGGCTGCCATTTTGAGGCAGTGATCCCTGTAAAACCCATCGATGATGGGGAGGTCAGTACTCGTCATGGACTGGGCAGTGTTCACCACTTTTATAATCTTCATCTTTCCTGGGCGTTCGAAATGCCAAAACCAGGCCATGATGCAACCTGTCGATATACTCTCTACTGTACACCTGTAGCAGTTCAAGAGAGTATTCATTGAAAAAATACCTTTTGTCAAATAACTTTGATGTAGCTATAAGGTCATAAGTTCTAGAAACATAGAAACATAGAAAAATAGGTGCAGGAGTAGACCATTCGGCCCTTCGAGCCTGCACCGCCATTCAATGTGATCATGGCTGATCATCCAACTCAGTATCCCGTACCTGCCTTCTCTCCATACCCCCTGATCCCTTTAGCCACAAGTGCCACATCTGACTCCCTCTTAAATATAGCCAATGAACTGGCCTAAACTACCTTCTGTGGCAGAGAATTCCAGAGACTCACCACTCTCTGTGTAAAGAATGTTTTCCTCATCTCGGTCCTAAAGGAATTCCCCCTTATCCTTAGACTGTGACCCCTTGTTCTGGACTCCCCCAACATCGGGAACAATCTTCCAGCATCTAGCTTGTCCAACCCCTTACGAATTTTGTACGTTTCTATTAGCAGAATTTGCCAGGAGCAGTTCTAGGAGCAGAATTTGGCCATTCGGCCCTTCAAGTCTATTCCGCCTTTCAATAATCATGGCTGATCTACCTTTCCCTCTCAACCCCATTCTCCTGCCTTCTCCCCATAACCTCTGACAACCGAACTAATCAAGAATTTGTCAATCTCCGCCTTAAAAATATCTGTTGGCTCGGTCTCCGTCTGTGGCAATGAATTCTATAGATTCACCACCCTCTGCCTAAAGAAATCCCTGCTTATCGTTTTCACAATGGCAGGCAGTGACTAGTGGGGTACCGCAAGGCTCAGTGCTGGGCCACCAGCTATTTACAATATACATTAATGATCTGGATGAGGGAATTGAAGGCAATTTCTCCAAGTTTGCGGATGACACTAAGCTGGGGGGCAGTGTTAGCTGTGAGGAGGATGCTAGGAGACTGCAAGGTGACTTGGATAGGCTGGGTGAGTGGGCAAATGTTTGGCAGATGAAGTATAATGTGGATAAATGTGAGGTTATCCACTTTCGTGGCAAAAATAGGAAAGCAGACTATTATCTAAATGGTGGCCGATTAGGAAAAGGGGAGATGCAGCGCGACCTGGGTGTCATGGTACACCAGTCATTGAAAGTAGGCATGCAGGTGCAGCAGGCAGTGAAGAAAGCAAATGGTATGTTAGCTTTCATCGCAAAAGGATTTGAGTATAGGAGCAGGGAGGTTCTACTTCAGTTGTACAGGGTCTTGGTGAGACCACACCTGGAGTATTGCGTACAGTTCTGGTCTCCAAATCTGAGGAAGGACATTATTGCCATAGAGGGAGTGCAGAGAAAGTTCACCAGACTGATTCCTGGGATGTCAGGACTGTCTTATGAAGAAAGACTGGATAGACTCGGTTTAGGAGATTGAGAGGGGATCTTATAGAAACTTACAAAATCCTTAAGGGGTTGGACAGGCTAGATGCAGGAAGATTGTTCCCGATGTTGGGGAGGTCCAGGACAAGGGGTCATAGCTTAAGGATAAGGGGGAAATCCTTTAGGACCGAGATGAGAAGGACTTTTTTCACACAGAGAGTGGTGGGTCTCTGGAACTCTCTGTCACAGAGGGTAGTTGAGGCCAGTTCATTGGCTATATTTAAGAGGGAGTTAGATGTGGCCCTTGTGGCTAAGGGGATCAGAGGGTATGGAGAGAAGGCAGGTGCGGGATACTGAGTTGGATGATCAGCCATGATCGTATTGAATGGCGGTGCAGGCTCGAAGGGCCGAATGGCCTACTCCTGCACCTAATTTATATGTTTCTATGTTTCTATCTATAAATGGTTATTTTACATGGGTTCCTTGAAGCAAAAAAGCAAATCTTGCAGATGGTACTCATTTCTGCCAAGGAGCTTGAACGCTGATGAAAGGCATTATTTTCGAGGCAGTGTTGGGATGGGTTTCCATTTGTTATCAAATCAAACACACAAAAAAGTTACGCCTCAGTGAGGCATCCACTAGAGGGAGACATTTGGTCATGCTAAATGTTGACACTCCCTTGCTGTGGATTCAAGGATTCGGAACAAGAAGGCTCATGCTGGAGAGCACAAATAATTATTTATTGAAGCAAAATACAAGTAAAACACAGAAAACTATCAGTGAAGTTCAAAATAACTGGTCTCACATCCCTGAATATACAATCCCCCTGTATATGTGTGAACTCTCTCTTTCTCGTTCTGTGTAGAGAGGGAGAGAAAGAGAGAGAGAGAGAGAGAGAGAGAGAGAGTGAGAGAGAGAGTGAGAGAGTGAGAGAGTGAGAGAGAGTGAGGGAGAGAGAGAGAGAGAGCGTGAGAGAGGGAGATATATGACACAAATAGAGCGTATACCCAGTATAAGGTCATAAGTGATAGGAGCAGGATTAGGCCATTCAGCCCATCAAGTCTACTCCGCCATTCATCATGGCTGATCTATCTCTCCCTCCTAACCCCATTTTCCTGCCTTCTCCCCATAACCCCTGACACCTGTACTAATGAAAAATCTGTCAATCCCTGCCTTAAAAATATCACTGACTTGGCCTCCACAGCCTTCTGTGCAAAGAATTCCACAGATTCACCACCCTCTGACTAAAGAAATTTCTCCTCATCTACTTAAAAGAACATCCTTTAATTCTGAGGCGATGACCTCTGGTCCTAGACTCTCCCACTAGTGGAAACATCCTCTCCACATCCACTCTATCCAAGCCTTTCACTATTCTGTACGTTTCAATGAGGTCCCCCCTCATTCTTCTAAACTCCAGCGAGTGCAGGCCCAGTGCCGACAAATGCTCATCACAGGTTAACCTACTGATTCCTGGGATCATTCTTGTGAACCTCCTCTGGACCCTCTCTAGAGCCAGCACATCCTTCCTCAGATATGGTGCCCAAAATTGCTGATAATATTCTAAATGTGGCCTGACCAGCGCCTTATAGAGCCTCAACATTACATCCCTGTTTTTGTACACAAGTCCTCTCAAAATAAATGCTAGTATTGAGTTTGCTTTCTTTACTTCCGATTCGATTTGCAGATTAACTTTTTGGGAATCCTGCACCAGCTCTCCCAAGTCCCTTTGCACCTCTGATTTCTGGATTCTCTCCCCGTTGCAAGGGCCAGGAAGCGAGCGGGCGAGATCATCTCTGACCCCTCTCACCCTGGCCACAAACTCTTTGAATCACTTCCCTCTGGAAGGCGACTCCGGACTGTCAAAGCTGCCACAGCCAGACATAAAAACAGTCTTTATCCACGAGTAGATGTTCTACTCGACAGCCAAAAATCTGTAGCCTCCCTTTGATCTGGGTATTTTGTTGGTTCACGTGTTTGATCAATGGTGTTTTATCATTAATGTTTTATTATTATTAATGTTTAGTATTTTCTGAGTCATTCGTAACCGTCACTGTACGTCATGTTGTTACTTGTGGGCGGAGCACCAAGGCAAATTCCTTGTATCTGAATATTTGGCCAATAAACTTACTTACTTACTTCAGAACACTTTAAGAACATAATAATTCTAAGAACAACAGGTGACTAGCTCTCCTCCTTGGTACTATCATGGTGTGAGCTATGCGTGTAATCACACGCTGAGCTAGTCTCGGATGTCTCTCGGTAGACAAAGTTTATCTCAGTGACCTCACAGTTGTCCTCATGATCTACTGGTCCCTTTGTGTTTGCCCAAGCATTCTTTGAACAACACCCACTCAAACATTTTCCTAAGCAGTGTTTGAATTGCTGTTCTGCTAATTCAGCTGCCAACTCCATTTTAGCTGAAGGTAGACAAAATTGCTGGATTTCTCCAGCACTTTTGTCTACCTTCGATTTTCCAGCATCTGCAGTTCCTTCTTAAACACTTCCATTTTAGCTGACATAGTCTGTCTAACCCTTGCATTACACCCCTCCATATCCTCACTCCCACTCAGTAACTTCCAGCCATGGGCCACAAGTCCTGGGATCCCTTTGCCGGGGGCCACCAGCGTTGAATCTCGGCAGCCGCGGTCTCCGTTAGGAAGCGGCCGATTCGGGAACCCCAAGCCGCTGAGTGTGTTCTTCTGTTCCGACGCCGGAGCTCCGATCAGCCCGGCGAGAGGGCCTGAACATCGGGCCGCCCGTAGCGGCGACTGCCACGATCACGGGTGGACAAAGAGGAAGAGGACTGAACTTTATTGCCTTCCCTCACTGTGGGAAACGTTGATTCCGCTGTGTGGGGATGTTCATGTTAAACTCTATTGGTTTTTTTATTTGTATGGCTGTATGGAAACTCAAATCTCACTGTACCAATTGGTGCATGTGACAATAAATGTAACTTGAAGCGGAGTAGACTTGATGGGCCGAATGGCCTAATTCTGCTCCTATCACTTATTACCTTATATTGAGGGTGAGCTGTACTGAACGTCAACTTACATCCGTTGCTCCAGATGCCAGCTGGTCTATATCGGTGAGACCAAGCGGAGGCTGGGCGATCGTTTTGCCGAACACCTCCGCTCGGTCCGCAATAACCAACCCGACCTCCCGGTGGCTCAGCACTTCAACTCCCCCTCCCATTCTGTATCCGACCTCTCGGTCCTGGGCCTCCTCCACGGCCAGAGTGAGCAACACCGCAAGTTGGAGGAACAGCACCTCATATTCCGCTTGGGGAGTCTGCATCCTCTGGGCTTAAACATTGAATTTTTCTCAATTCTGTTAACCCCTGCTGCCTCCTCCCCTTCCCACCTCTCCCTCAGCCCTCGTGCCCTGGCATTCCCTCTCTCTCTATCCCTCCCCCACCCAAGTCGCACTAGCTTCTCATTTTCACACTACAAACAGCTTACAATGGCCTGTTTCCTTTATCATCGATAGTTTTGTTGCATATCTTTCATTCATTGTTCTTTATCTCTCCACATCACCGTCTATATCTCTCGTTTCCCTGAACCCTAACCAGTCTGAAGAAGGGTCTCGACCCGAAACGTCGCCTATCTCCATCGCTCCTTCGATGTTGCTGCACCCGCTGAGTTTCTCCAGCCTTTTGTCTACCGTCAACTTAACTTCCTCCAATCTCACACGCCTTCAGATTTCTGGCACACCACCATTTCCGACCATTTCCGATTTCCTTCCCACACCTGTCGTGGTCCTGTAATTTGAAATTCCCTTTCCGAAGGTCCCCTCGGCTCACCCACAATATAAGGTCATAAGTGATAGGAGCAGAATTAGGCCATTCGGCCCATCATGTCTACTCCGCCATTCAATCATGGCTGATCTCTCACTCCTAACTCCTGCGTTCCCCTGCCTTCTCCCCGTAAACCCCCCCGATGCCCGTACTCGGACAATATCCCGCTAACTTGAGCAAAACGCAGTGCTGGGGGTAACTCAGCGGGCCAGGCAGCATCCGGAGAGGCAATGAACAGGTGACATTTCCGGTCGGCTCCAGGATTCCGACCCGGGAGTTTTGCACAGCATTTCAGGAATTGTAGTTCAGTTTTGTTTAATATGGCTATCAAACTGTACAACCCCTCCACTTACTGTCGTGGGGTAAGACTGACTCCCCCCCATCTTCAATCTTTGCACATCCCCAATCCTTCCCACCTGTCACTTTAATTTCATCTTTCATGCATCTTGTGTTTCATGACTGTTGGCAGATCAATTTCCCTCCTGGGATAAACAAAATTCTATCACAACGTATCGTATCATTTAAAGATAAGGTGCAGAAACAGGCATTTCCGCCCTCCGGGTCTGCTCCGACCAGCGATCCCTGCACGCCAATACTATCCTACACAAACTAGGGACAATTTTCAACCTTTGCCAAGCCAATTAACCTGAAAACCTGTACGTCTTTGCAGTGTGGACGAAAACCCAGGCAGGTCACGGGGAGAACGCACAAACTCCGTACAGGCAGCACCCGTAGTCAGGATCGAACCCGGGTCTCTGGTGCTGTAAGGCATCAAGTCTACCGCTGCGCCACTGTGCTGCCCTAGTTCCCTGGTGCCTCTTCGAACTTGGCAAGATTTTCAGTCATAATAGCAGCGCATGCAATCCATCTTGAAATTTGGTCTAATGCAGTAAACACTCGCGATAACGGGCCTATACAGCGGATTTTGGTGATAGCGGCCCAATTTATTCCTCTCATGATTTTGTACACATCCGTAAGATCACCCCTCATCCTCCTGCGCTCCAGGGAGTATAAGTCCCGGCCTACTCAGCCTCTCCCTGTAGCTCAGACCTTGTAGCTCTGGCAACATAACAAGATTATGTGGTGTAAATTCAAATTGTTGTTGGATTCCTGGGTCTTTTATTTTTAATGAAAATGATGATTCTGCAGCTGTTTTCTTCTTTCCCTGCTCTTTTGTGGCTCTGAGCAGGAATTCCTTTACTCCCAAGATAGACGCGAAATGCTGGAGTAACTCAGCGGGAGAGGGAGCAACCGAGGAGAGAAGGACTGGGGGACCTTTCGGGTCGAGACCCTTCTTCAGACTGAGATCCAGGGGAGAGGGAGGCAAAGAGACATGGAAGGGTAAGGTGTGAAAACGAGAGATCAAAGGGGACGGTGATCAAGGAAAATGGGGAATGGTGCATTGTTGGCTGAGGGGAAGGTGACAATGAGGCACATAATCAGTAATATTTAATCAGGAGGACAATTAAACTAGTCGGACAACTAGGATGGGGGAGGGACAGAGTAAGAGGGAAAGTAATGCCCCTGTCCCACTTAGGAAACCTGAACGGGAACCTCTGGAGACTTTGCGCCCCACCCAAGGTTTCCGTGTGATTCCCGGAGGTTCCCGGAGGTTTCTGTCAGTCTCCCTAATAATCATATAACATATAACCATATAACAATTACAGCACGGAAACAGGCCTTCTCGGCCCTTCCAGTACGTGCCGACCATTTATTTTCCCCTAGTTCCATCTACCTGCACTCAGACCATACCCCTCCATTCCCTTCTCGTCCATATACCTATCCACTTTACTTTTAAATGTTAAAATCGATCCTGCCTCCACCACTTCTGCTGGAAGATCATTCCACACAGCCACCACTCTCTGAGTAAAGAAGTTCCCCCTCATGTTACCCCTAAACTTCTGTCCCTTAATTCTCATGTCATGCCCTCTTGTTTGAATCTTCCCTACCCTCAATGGGAAAAGCTTATCCACGTCAACTCTGTCTATCCCTTTCATCATTTTAAAGACCTCAATCAAATCCCCCCTTAACCTTCTGCGCTCCAAAGAATAAAGACCTAACTTGTTCAACCTTTCTCTGTAACTTAGTTGCTGGAACCCAGGCAACATTCTAGTAAATCTCCTCTGTACTCTCTCTATTTTGTTGACATCCTTCCTATAATTAGGCGACCAAAATTGTACACCATACTCCAGAATTGGTCTTACTAATGCCTTGTACAATTTTAACATTGCTTCCCTACTCCTATATTCCTATACTGGTCGAAAGTGGTTTCCGTTTTAAAAATCGTTAATGTTTTAGTCGAAGCCGGTTACGATGCTAGTTGAAGGTGGTTGCCTGAGGACAAAAACCTCCGGGAACCGCACGGAAACCTTGGGTGGGGCACAAAGTCCCCAGAGGTTTCCGTTCAGGTTTCCTAAGTGGGACAGGGGCATAAGGGTTACTTGAAGTTAGAGAAGTCAATGTTCATACCGCTGGGGTGCAAGCTGCCCAAGCAAAATATGAGGTGCTGTTCCTCCAATTTGCGTTGGGCCTCACTCTGACAATGGAGGAGGCCCAGGACAGATAGGTCCGTGTGGGAATGGGAGGGGGGAAAGTTAAGGTGTTTAGCAACCGGGAGATCGGAGGTACGAGAACCTGAGTGAGCTAGCATTCCTTGCGTGTGCAAGGGTAGGGTGTGAATACGCACACCTCCAGATTCTGGGTTTAGCGCTTGGGTTTAAGCTACTGGGTCCAGTGGAGAGTGTGGGTAGCTGGGCGATAACTCAGTGGGAATCCTCAGCGGGGAAAGGGGTCGTCATAGCAACTCATCTGTCCTGCAGTAAACAAACACAGATTGGCCTTTTAAATAATGTTCACGTCAATTAAAGAGTGTTCCCGATTCATAATGGCGCACTGCTTACATCTGCCCATAGAAATGGGAAAATCGATTAACTCTTTCCAACATACAGTTGAGTTGAATTGGGTTGAGTTGAGTTCATTATCAGGTGTACCGAGGTACAGTGAAAAGCTGTTGTTGCGCGCTAACCAGTCAGCGGAAAGACAATACATGATTACAATCGATCCATTCATCTTGTACAGATACATGATAAGGGAATAACGTTTAGTGCAAGGCAAAGATAATCCGATGGTCTCCAATAAGGTAGATAGTACCTCAGGACCACGCTCTAGTTGTTGTTAGGATGGTTCAGTTGCCTGATAACAGATGGGACGAAACTGTCCCAGGATCTGGAGGTGTGCGTTTTCACACTTCCATACCTCGTGCCCGGATGGGAGAGGGGAGAAGGGGGAGTGACCAGGGTGAGAACTATCCCTAGATTATGCTGCTGGCCTTGCCGAGGCAGCGTGAGGTGTAGATGGGGTCAATGGAAGGGAGATTAGTTTGCGTGATGGCCTGGGTTTCGTCCACAACTCTGCAATTCCTTGCGGACTTGGACGGAGCAGTTCACCAGTGTAACCAGAGCGCACCAAATTTGTTTTCTCTTATTAAATGAAACAGAGAAACATAGAAAATAGGTGCAGGAGGAGCCCATTCGTCCCTTCGAGCCAGCACCGCCATTCATTGCGATCATGGCAGATCGTCCCCTATCAATAACCCGTGCCTGCCTTCTCCCCATATCCCTTGACTCCACCAGCCCCCAGAGCTCTATCTAACTCTCTCTTAAATCCATCCATGCATTGGCCTCCACTGCCCTCTGCGGCAGGGAATTCCATAAATTGACAACTCTCTGGGTGAATTTTTTTTTTCTCACCTCAGTCTTAAATGACCTCCCCTTTACTCTAAGACTGTGGCCCCTGGTTCTGGCTCCTAATTCCCTCTTCCAAAATGAGGTGAATGGAGAGACAGCTCCCAACGATAGGGCAGTGTTTTGCCATGGGGAATATTTTTCTTACAACCCCACAAGCCAGAGGGAGTCCAGAACCAGGGGGCCACAGTTTAAGAATAAGGAGTAAGCCATTTAGAACGGAGATGAGGAAACACTTTTTCACCTAGAGAGTTGTGAGTCTGTGGAATTCTCTGCCTCAGAGGGCGGTGGAGGCTGGTTCTCTGGATGCTTTCAAGACAGAGCGAGATAGGGCTGTTAAAGATAGTGGAGTCGGGGGATACGTGGAGAAAGCAGGAACGGGGTAATGATTGTGGATGATCAGCCATGATCACATTGAATGGCGGTGCTGGTACGAAGCAGAATGGCCTACTCCTGTACCTATTGTCTATTGTCTGACCAGTCAGCGGAAAGACAATACGTGATTACAATCGAGCTGACCACAGTGCACAGATACATGATAAAGGGAATAATGTTTGGTGCAAGATGAAGACCAGTAAAGTCCGATTGCAGATGGTCCAAAGTTATCTCTTGTACTTCAGTCTCACTTAATTGTCCCTATGCATAGCACATCTGAAAAATAATGCAAGTGTTGGAGTAACAAAGTGGTTCAGGCAACACCCCTGCAGAACATGGATAGGTGATGTGTCGATTTGGGACCCTTCGATGACAACCAAGAGATCCCATCTAAGCTAGTAGCAGTGAGGCAACACAGTGGTGGTACAGCTGGTAGAGCTGCTGCCTCACAGCGCCAGGGTCCCAGGTTCGATCCTGACCTCGGGTGCTGGCTGTGTAGAGTTTGCACGTTCTCTGTGAGTTTCTTCCAGTTTGCTTCCTCTTCTTGACCTCTGCAACACTGCCCCTTATTCGTAGAGAGTGGATGAGAAAGTGGGATAAATGGGTGATCGATGGTCGGCATGGACACAGTGGGCCAAAGGCTCTGTATCTCTAAGCATTTGCCCGTGTTTAGTCCATATCCCTCTAAACCTTTCACACAGAGGGTGGTGGGTTTATGGAACAGGCTGCCAGAGGAGATAGTTGAGGCAGGTACTATCGCAACGTTGCAGAAACATTTAGAATGGTACATGCAAAGGACAGGTTTTAAGGGATATGGGCCAAATGCCGGCAGGTGGGACCAGTGTCGATGGGGCACGTAGGCCGGTTGGGCAAGTTGGGCTGAAGGGTCTGCTTCCACGCCGTATGATGCAATGACTCTATTCCTGTCCATCCTCATTGGCCACAAACTCTCACCCAGAGAATTGTGAGTCCGTAGAATTCTCTGCCTCAGAGGGCGGTGGAGGCCGGTTCTCCGGATACTTTCAAGAGAGAGCTAGATAGGGCTCTTAAAGATAACGGAGTCAGGGGATATGGGGAGAAGGCAGGAACGGGGTACTGATTGCGGATGATCAGCCATGATCACAGTGAATGGCGATGCTGGCTTGAAGGGCCGAATGGCCCACTCCTGCACTTATTGTCTATTGTCTAAATATTCTTTCAAAATCTGAACTCAGACAGAATCAACATTGAGAAAGGAAGTCATGTTCTGTGGAGCAAACTTTGTTGGCAGAAAGAGTCCAAATTTAACGCCTAATCCCAGGACGACATTAGCAATGGAGTGTGGTAAATGCTGCAATTTGCCTCAGCTTGCCTTGGCTGGGAAATGATTATTAATAATGAGAAACACAAATGCTGGAGTAACTCAGCGGGACAGGCTGCATCTAGATAGTGAGATAGATAGATTCTTGCTTCGCACGGGTGTCAGGGGTTATGGGGAGAAGGCAGGAGAATGGGGTTAGATAGATCGGCCATAATTGAGTAGGCAGAGTAGATTTGATGGGCCGAATGGCCCAATTGCTCTTGTGATCTCTGGATAGAAGGAACGGGTGATTTTTCTGCTTGAGACCCTTCTTCAGACTTTGTGTTGTGTCCAGCGTTGTGTGTCTTATCTTCAGTGTAAACCAGCATAATTTCATAAGTGATAGGAGCAGAGTGAGGTCATTCGGCCCATCAAGTCTATTCCGCCTTTCAATCATGGCTGATCTGTCTCTCCCTCCTAGCCCCATTCTCCTGCCTTCTCCCCATAACCCCTGACTCCCGTACTAAAGAAGAATCTATCCATCTTTGCCTTAAATCTGCAGTTCCCTCCTGCTCAATAAGTGATCCTGATCACTCGGGCGTTGTCCTGTTCTTGGACTCGTAAAGTGCACAAATGCCTGTCAGATGACGCCAGGATCCAGATGTGCTGTTCCCACGGCAACATAGATGTGAACGCCCAACGGGATGGAATTCCAGATGTTGTCAGGCACTTGAGATTCGAACTTCACGAGTATGTTGCCAGGACTTGAGGGCCTGAGCTATGGGAAGAGGAATTGAGGTGGCCCTGTGGCGCAGCAGTAGAGTTGCTGCCTCACAGCGCCAGAGACCCGCGTTCAATCCTGACTACGGGCGTTGTCTGTACGGAGTTTGTACGTAAGAAAGCGAATGGTATGTTAGCTTTCATAGCAAAAGGATTTGAGTATAGGAGCAGGGAGGTTCTCCTTCAGTTGTATAGGGTCTTGGTGAGGCCACACCTGGAGTATTGCGTACAGTTCTGGTCTCCAAATCTGAGGAAGGACATTATTGCCATAGAGGGAGTGCAGAGAAGGTTCACCAGACTGATTCCTGGGATGTCAGGACTGTCTTATGAACAAAGAGATTCGAACTTCACGAGTATGTGAAGTATACGAGTATACGAGTATTTCTATGTTTCTATGTTTCTATGTTCTCCCTGTAAGCGAGTGGGTTTTCTCTGGGTGCTCCGTTTTTTTCCCGCACTCCAAAGACGCACAGGTTTATAGGTTAATTGGCTGCGGTAAAATCACAAGTTGTCTCTGGTGTGTAGGAAGGTGCCAGTATACGGGGTGATCGCAGGTCGGTGCGGACTCGGTGGGCCGAAGGACCTGTTTCTGCGCTGTATCTCTATGTCTGAAGCCTGCAGTTTTTTTTTATGCGGATGTTGCCAGGACTTGAAGGACTGAGAGGTTGGGCAGGTGAGGATAGTGCTCCTTGGAGCGCAGGAGACTGAGGAGTGATATAACCGCAACTGTCATAGAAACCGCCATTCAATATGATCATGGCTGATCATCCAACTGAGTATCCCGTACCTGCCTTCTCTCCATACCCTCTGATCCCCTTAGCCACAAGGGCCACATCTAACTCCCTCTTAAATATAGCCAATGAACTGGCCTCAACTACCCTCTGTGGCAGAGACTTCCAGAGACCCACCACTCTCTGTGTGAAAAAAGTCCTTCTCATCTCGGTCCTAAAGGATTTCCCCCTTATCCTTAAGCTGTGACCCCTTGTCCTGGACCTCCTCAACATCGGGAACAATCTTCCTGCATCTAGCCTGTCCAACCCCTTAAGAATTTTGTAAGTTTCTATAAGATCCCCTCTCAATCTCCTAAATTCTAGAGAGTATAAACCGAGTCTATGCAGTCTTTGTTCATAAGACAGTCCTGACATCCCAGTCCTGTCACTCTACGTCATGTTGTTACTTGTGGGCGGAGCACCAAGGCAAATTCCTTGTATGTGAATACTTGGCCAATAAACTTACTTACTTACTTAAACTTACTTACTGAGGTGTATAACATCATGAATAGGATAAGGTAGAGACACAGAATTTTTTTTCCCACAGTTGGGGAATGAAGGACCAGAGGACATGAGTTTAAGGTGAGAGGGGATAGATTTAACATGCGCCGAGAGTTCCCCTCCCTCTCCACCTCAAATTGACTGGTATTGTTGCTGTTAAATATTTCCACGATTACACGAGAGACTGAAGTATCACAGGAATGATGCACAGGAAAGGGTGTGTGCCATTGAATTCCTCGAGTGAATTATCTCCAAGGAACGGGAAAAAGAGAATTCATCCAAGTTCACAGTTTGGTTCCTGAATACAATGGAACGAGGCTACCAAATGACTCAACAGTGATTTAATTCAATGATTCTCTAAAAGTTTATCGTCACATATGCCAAGCAATAGAAACCAAGTGTTGCAGATGCTGGTCCGTACATAACAGGCTACAGAATGCTGGAGTAACTCAGCGGGACAGGCAGCATCTCTGGAGAGAAGGAATGTGTGACGTTTCGGGTCGAGACCCTACTTCAGACTGGTTAGGGATAAGGGAAACGAGAGATATAGACGATGATGTGGAGAGATAAAGAACAATGAATGAAAGAAACGCAATAAAATTAACGATGATTAAGGAAAAGGCCATCGTTAGCTGTTTGTCGGGTGAAAACGAGAAGCCGGTGCGACTTGGGTGGGGGAGAAACAGAGAGAGAAGGCATGCCGGGGCTACCTGTAGTTAGAGAAATCAAAGTTCATACCACTGGGATGTAAGCTGCCCAAATGATTAATATCCTACATTTACAATACCCTTTTCACTGCACACAGCCCATCTTCTGAAATGCTTACGCGAGCTTGGGAAGAGGAATTGGGTTTAGTAATCTCAAAGGATAGTTGGGAGGAAAGCCTTTTATGCATACATTACTGCTCTCTCAATGTTAGGCACTCCCTGATACAAATTAAAATACTGCACAGACTCTACTATTCAAAGTCCAAATTGAACAAGATCTTCCCAAACGTCTCTCCTATTTGTGATAAATGTCTCCTCCAAGAAGCGACTACAACCATTATTTTCCTTCCTGTACATAAGTTACAAAATGTCTGGAGGGGAATATTTGATACCTTTTCCAAAATACTTCAAATTAAATTGGACCCAGATATAAAACTGATCACATTAGGTATGTCAGAAGCCTGCTCTAACCTAACGATATTTCAAAGACGTTTCCTCAATTACGGCCTAATAATGGCGAAAAAAATGAATACTTACATTTTGGAAACAGACAACAGTCCCTACAGTGAAGATGTGGATCACAAACATGTCTGAGACACTACACTTGGAAAACATTAGATCAAAAACAGATCAATTTCTTAAGACATAGACACCCTTTACTGAATTTTTACAACAACAGAATGGTTAAACACAAATTTAAATTTAAATCCGATGCTGTGATGGGTGTGGGGGGGGAAGGGAAGGCATATCTCCATCTTTTCTTTTATTTCCTTTTCTCTCTTCTGCACTGCTTTGGTAGCTTAGGGGTCTTTTTCCTGCTATTTTCTATTTCATCTCTTCATTATTTATATTTTTTCTTCGTTCCCTGTTTTCCTTTCTTTTTTTTTTATTTTTTAATTTAGGTTATAAAAATGAAGCTGTCCAATAATTGTATCATTGTTATGTCGATCGTCTTATCCTTGTACAATTGCTTCCATTAAAAATAAATTAGAAAATTAAAAAGCTGCCCAAGTGAAAAATGTGAACATATATAGGTGATGTTCGGGTCAATATCTGGATTCAGCACCTGTAGTCGGGATCAAACATGGAATCATGGGAAACTTTATTGTCATTCAGACCTTGCGGTCTGAACAAAATTTTGTTGCCTGCAGTCATACATATAGTAAATAACCAAACACACAATAAACACATATTTAACACACACCACAGTGAGTTCACCAGACACCTCCTCACTGTGATGGAAGGCAAAAATCTTGTCTTTGTCTCTTCCCTTCTTGTTCTTCCTCTTCCTCTGCGCTGAGGCGACCCGGGCCTCCGATGTTGTGACCGCACCGGGTGATGTAAATAAGTCCCGCGGCTGACCCGCGCTCTGCGAGCGGGTCTGGGCGGTCAAAGCTGCCGAAGCTGCCGCCCTCCAGTCCAGCGGACGCAGCTGTTGCCGCGGGAGCTCCGGAAAAACAGGTCACCAACCCGTGACCTGCGAGCTCCCGACGATGTCGTCCACTGGGCCCGCGGCCGAACCTCCGAAGTCGCTGCCGCTGCCGCCGCCACCGGAAAGCGTTTCTCCCACCCCTCCCACACACAAACACTACATAATAACTCAAAATAATGCTAAAATAAGACAAGAATACAACAAAGAAAAGAGAAACAGACGGACTGCAGGCGAGCCAGGGACGTCTCTGGCGCTGTGAGGCAGCAACTCTACCCCTGCGCCACTGTACCACCTGTTAATAATCGTTCACACATTCATAACACCAATAGTATCCAGAAGCCCGATTCCATATCTGGAGACTTAATTTGGAATTGGATCACGTCTTCTGGGAAATTTAAATTCCAATATGAAATAAATCTGGAATTCACAAAATATTAATGCTTCTGGTGGTGACTCTGATACACCAGATTGATGTAAAATATATCTGGTTCATTGCCAGGGAGGAGAGGGTAGAGCTGAAGATGGTCCTGGTTGGGTTGCTCCAGGTTGGGCCTGGCCGAGCTGGCCATCCGCCAGTCACGGCGCCAGGCGGAAGAGGGCCCTGCCCGATCCGGCTTCCTGCCCCGTCTCCGGGGGTTACATCCGCGTCCGGGTGGTACTAGAGAGGAACTAACTGCTGTCCACGGGAGCCCTGGGAGATTTCCGGGACGGCGGGGGGTGTAATAAGGATGGGGCAATAGTTATCTAATGTTCAGTATATTTGTTTTACTTGTGCTCTGGTGGTGGGTTTGTTTGAATTGTTTAGTATTGTAAATAGTATAGTAAATAATTGCATAAATCCACTTTTGGTTTTTAAAAAGAGAAGCAAATCTGTAGTGTAGTCCTTACTTCCAGATTCACGGACAGTTTCTCCCCAGCTGTTATCAAGCAACTGGTTCATTCTATCGTCAACCAGAGAGCGGTTCTGAGCCACCATCTACCTCATTGAAGACTATCATAAATCCAAGTCTACTGGACTTTGCGCACTTTGAGTAGCCCAAGGTAAGCAAAGATTTCACTGTGACTTGTCACATGTGACAATAAAACATTCTTTCATTCATTGACCTTGCACTAAACGTTATTCTCTTCATCCAGTATCTGTACACTGTGGACGGCTCGATTGTAATCATGTACAGTCTCTCCGCTGACTGGTTAGCACGCAACAAAAAAGCTTTTCACTGTACTTTGGTACACGTGATAAACTGAACTAAACTAGAACCTCAGGGATTCAATGATGCTTCGCCATAGGTACAAATATTTTGTTTTTGCATCATATTATAAAATTATAGATGAGTACAAACGTAGTAGTAATCTCGCGTAAGAATAGTACACTTTAGACTTCAGAGATACAGCGTGTAAACAGGCCCTTCAGCCCACCAAGTCCGCGCCGACCAGCGATCACCCGTACACGAACTCCATCTACACAGGTGGGTGGGACTAGTGTAGCTGGGACACGTTGGTAGGTGTGGGCAAGTTGGGCCGAAGGGTCTGTCGGCATGTCTAGGGGGTAAACAATTACAGTGTTTGCCTGCATTTATTAAGCATTCACTTCTAGATTCAAAACCAGGGCATTGAACTCTGACCTTATTGATCTAATCGTCATATTGGCTGATTGAATGATGCAGCACGGAAACAGGCCCCTTCGGCCCATCGAGTCCACGCCGACCCCCCCGTTGGCACCAGTTCATTTGTTATCTCACTTGCCGTCCGCTCCCTACACACTCGGGGCTATTTTTAAGAGGCCAATGATCCCCGCAGACCCTTTGTACGCCTTTGGGATATGGAAGCAAACCGGAGCACCTGGAGGAAACCCACGCCGTCACAGGGGGAGCGTGCAAACTCCACACGGACAGCACCCGAGTTCAGGATCCTGCAGCTGCGAGACAGTGGCTCTACCAGCTGGGCCACTGTGCCGCCCAAAGTACCACAGAAGACAAATGACAGAGAAGAAAACCGAGAATTCAAAATTGCTTTATTTTGTAGAGTCGTAAACTGTCCATGTGCAATGTCTTAATTCAGACAATCTACCATATTCCCATAGCAAGTGCCACCAAGTTTAAGATGGATGCCATTCTCATCAATTATAAAAGGCCATAAATAAATATTGGAACGGTCGTCTTCACGCCTTCAACCATCGGTGCCCGCCACTTCACCGCACCGGTTTTGTCCTTTTAAGCATGAAATAATGCAAACACTCATCCACACACCCAAAGTTCGCCTGCACCAGAGGACATTTAATTGTGCAATACGATAAAACCCTACAAACAAACTCTCCTGATTTGAAGTATTTGTGGCCCCATAGCAGAAGCGTCCATGTCGCGGGGGCTGGAAGCTGGAAGTATCCCGAGCTAATTCTGTTACCACCATCATCTATTGCAGGGGTCGGCAACCTATGGCCCCCTGCCCGTAACCGGAAACCATCCGGCCCGCAGGCGTAGTTTTTTTCCCCAACCATCCGGCCGGCAGGCGTCCGTCATCTCCGGTACCTGGAATGTTTAAGAAAGAACTGCAGATGTTGGAAAATCGATGGTAGAACAAAATGCTGGAGTGAGTTTCTCCAGCATTTCTTTCCACCTCCGGTACCTGGAAGGTGATTTGGCTGTACAGTATCCTGCGCAAAGCTGCCAGCACGGCCTCGCACCTTCTGTGTCTGGGCTTCACTGTCGGGATCGGGGTTGTCATTAGGCCGGGGACGAGCGAGGGTGATATTTGAGCTCAGTGCTCCATGTGGCATCCTTGAAAGGGTGGGATCCATGTCAACACGTGATTTGATGTCTGCCATCCGGGAAGGGATGGGGGGGTTGGATCCATGTGTACACGGGATAGATGTGGCCCGCCATCCGCTCATTGACATGTGTCCTGGCCCCTAAGCAGAACAAGGTTGCCGACCCCTGATCAATTGCTACAAGTGATGGCTGCCAACGATTGTCGCCCGAAGCTTGCGTCCTTCTTAGGACAGACGATGACAGCGAGGTCAACATTTGAAACATGGAAGATGGACACGAAAGAAGAAGTACTTGTAATACAAGTTATTCGATTCAACATCGGGAGTGGTCTAGAAGGGACGTTAAAATAGTACAAGGTAAAGATCATGCAGATTGCATAATTTCTGTCCCATCTCCTCTCCTTCTAAAGGTAAGACTCCAAATGCTGGAGTAATTCAATAGGTCTGGCAGCATTTCTGGAGAAAAGGAACCGGTGATGTTCTGGGTCGGAACCCTTCTTCCGACCCGGAACGGTCACCAATTCGTTTTCTCCAGAGATGCTACCTGACTCGCTGAGTTACTCCAGCATTTTCATAAGTGATAGGAGCAGAATAAGGCCATTCAGCCCATCAAGTCTACTCAGCCATTCAATCACGACTGATCTATCTTTCTTTAGAGTAGTTTAATTTAGTTTAGAGATACAGCACGGAAACGGGCCCTTCGGCCCATCGGGTCCGCTCCGACCCGCGATCCATGCACATTAACAGTATCCCACACCCACTCGGGACAATTTATACATGCACCAAGCCAAATAACCTAAAAACCTGTACGGCTTTGGAATGTGGGAGGAAACCGAAGATCTCGGAGAAAACCCATGCAGGTCTTCTCTGTTCTAAAAGGCCTACCCCTTATTCTTAAACTGTGGCCGCTGGTTCTGGACTCCCCCAACACCAGGAAAATGTTTCCTGCATCTAGCGCATGTTGAAAGGCATTTACAGGTATGACTAACAACATTCTGAAAAAATATATGCATCCATCCACTTTTTTAAGAGAGCATTCAAGTTCAAAAATATACATTTTTAAAGAAAAAATATATAAATGCTACATCCCAGAAGTTTACCCAAGATCAATAAACTTTTGGCACAAGTGTGTGAAAGGTTCCACAGTGGCTCCCATAGAAAACCCACCAAGAATGAGTAGGATGAGAGTTTGTCGGCACTCGGGCCTATACTCGCTGGAGTTTAGAAGAATGAGGGGGGACCTCACTAGAACGTACAGAATATGAAAGGCTTGGATAGAGTGGATGTGGAGAGGATGTTTCCACTAGTGGGAGAGTCTTGGACCAGAGGACATCGCCTCAGAATTAAAGGACATTCTTTTAGGAAGGAGATGAGGAGAAATGTCTTTAGTCTGTCACCCTCTGTGGTGAATGTGTGGAATTCTTTGCCACAGAAGGCAGTGGAGGCCAAGTCAATGGATATTTTTAATGCAGAATTAGATAGATTGATTCTTGAATTGTGGAGGTTATGGGGAAAAGCCAAGGGAGGGAGAGATAGATCAGCCACGATTGAAATGTGGAGTAGACTTGATGGGCTGAATGGCCTAATTCCACTCCTATCCCTTATGACCAGTCCACGTGTTAATTACATTTCATCAACATTTCATCAATGCATAACCAATAATGTTCAACCAAGATGTATCACACTCCTTGTGCTACAAATTTAACATTGACGAAGGATTTCCAAGAATGCAACGATATTTACACTTGTCTCAGGAGAACAGTACCAGTTGCAATCTCAATTTAGTAGTGCACCAAAGCAATAGTTCTGGCACTTAAGCCACGAGTTGACCTTTTAAATATAAGTCAAGATACACAGAAATACATCATAAAATAAGCTAGGTGTCCAAAACCACAAAGATTTTTTTTAAAAAGCCAAACAAAAGCACATGTGAATTACAGTGAACATCTCGGAAAACTGAAGCTGAACCCAAGAAATCTGCCGTTAGACCACAGCCATGTGCATCCTGTCTCCGATGAAAAGTTTGTTCCTTCCAACAGGTGCTTTCATTGCAGATTGGGATGGATGAAGGCTAGGATTAAGAATACACCAGAGAGGAGATTAATTTGACTTGTGTAGCTCTGGGCAACAGTACAGATCGCAACAGAGTTATCGAGTCATACAGTGTGGAAACAGGCCCCATCAGTCAATAGACAATAGACAATAGACAATAGGTGCAGGAGTAGGACACTCAGCCCTTCGAGCCAGCACCGCCATTCAATGTGATCATGGCTGATCATCCCCAATCAGTACCCTGTTCCTGCCTTCTCCCCATATCCCCTGACTCCGCTATCTTTTAAGAGCCCTATCTAGCTCTCTCTTGAAAGCATCCAGAGAACCTGCCTCCACCGCCCTCTGAGGCAGAGAATTCCACAGACTCACCACTCTCTGTGAGAAAAAGTGTTTCCTCGTCTCTGTTCTAAATGGCTTACTCCTTATTCTTAAACTGTGACCCCCAGGTTCTGGACTCCCCCAACATCGGGAACATGTTTCCTGCCTCTAGAGTGTCCAAGCCCTTAACAGTCTTATATGTTTCAACCTGCCCACACCGACCAACATGTCCCATCATGATTAGTACGGGTGTCGGAGGTTCTGGAGAGAAGGCAGGAGAATGTGGTTAGGAGGGAGAGATAGATCAGCCATGATTGAATGGTGGAGTAGACTTGATGGGCTGAATGGCCTAATTCTACTCTTATCACTTATAATCTATGCCTGTCCCACGCGCCTGCGTTTGGCCCATATCCCTCCAACCCAGCCTTAACCATATACCTGTCGAATTGCTTTTTAAACATTGCAATGGTCTCTGTCTCAACTACCTCCTCCTGCTGCTCGTTCTATATACCCACCACCCTTTGCGTGAAAATGCCCCCTCTCAGATTCTTATAATATGTTTTGCCCCTTATGCCCTCTGAAACTCGATTCCCCTACTTTATGCAAGGGGCTCTGTGTGTCCACCCGATCTAGCACTGTCGATAAAGAAAGGGGCAGTTTGGGGTGATTGGGATGTCCAGAACCCATCCCGCTGCCCAAACTAGCACCCTCACCCGCTCACCCATTAAAAATCCACAAATTCATGTGTTAAATACATTTCATCAGCCATTCTATGCATAACTAACTTGTGGCGTGTGGGAGGAGACCAGAGCACCCGGAGAAAACCCCACGCGGTCCCAGGGAGAACATACAAACTCTGTGCAGACAGCACCCGTAGTCGGGATTGAACCCGGGTTTCTGGCGCTGTAAGGCAGCAACTCTGCCGTTCTTTCAAGATGCATCGTACATGTGGGGGTAGGCAGGTGAGCGGGGGTGGGGGGGGGAGGGGGGAAACCAGACACCCAAAATGAAACCGATATTTAGTTTTTAGTTTTACAGATTTTTAGAGCGCAGAAACAGGCCCTTCGGCTCACTGAGTCTGTGCCGACCCATACACTGGCTCTGTCCTAAACACTAGGGCTGATTTCACAATGTCATCGAAGCCAATTAACCCACAAAGCTGTATGTATTTGGATTGTGGGAGGAATCCAGAGATTCCCGAGAAAAGCCATGCAGGTCACCGGCAGAGCGTGCAAACTCCGTATAGACAGCACTCTAGTCAGGATCGCACCAGGTTCTCTAGCACTGTAAGGCCGCAAATCTATCGCTGAAGCATCGTGTCACCCTAGTCGCAGGGAGAACGTGAATAATAATAGACTTGAACCTCAACCATTTCCATCCCTCTCATTATTCATTCCAAACAGATAGCCCGTGACAGAGAAAAGCAATAAAACTCTACATACCCTGAGTATCTTCTCACTGCTCCTTCGGTGTGTTATACAGATCGTTCAACATTTCTAATAACACAAACAGAAATATATATTAAGTGAAGCAAGGTGGTAGACACAAGAAGGTAGACTACAAAATGCTGGAGTAACTCAGCGGATGAGGCAGCATCTCTGGAGAGAAGGAATGGGTGACATTTCAGACTGAAGAATTCAGACTTTTTTTTTTCACACAGAGGGTGGTGGGTCTCTGGAACTCTCTGCCACAGAGGGTAGTTGAGGCCAGTTCATTGGCTATATTTAAGAGGAAGTTAGATGTGGCCCTTGTGGCTAAGGGGATCAGAGGGTATGGAGAGAAGGCAGGTACGGGATACTGTGTTGGATGATCAGCCATGATCATATTGAATGGCGGTGCAGGCTCGAAGGGCCGAATGGCCTACTCCTGCACCTAATTTCTATGTTTCTATGTTTCTAAGAAGGGTCTCGACCCAAAATGTCACCCATGCCTCACCCGCTGAGTTACTCCAGCATTTTGTAGTCTACATATGATTTTACCAGCATCTGCAGTTCTTTCTTACTACTTGGTAGACACAAGATGCTAATTTACAGAAAGAAAAGTGCTGGAGTAAGTCAGAGGATCACGCAGCATCTCTGGAGGACGTGGATCGATGACATTTCAGGTCGGGACCCTTCCTTGGAGTGGGGGGAGCAGTGAGAGAGGGTCTCACAAACTCCAGTGTGGTAAGGCAACTTGTTTCGTTTCTATGGGCACAGTGGTGCAGCTGGTAGTGCTGCTGCCTAATAGCGCCAGAGACCCGCATTCACACCTGACTTCCCAGCACAGGGCAGGAATAAGGTGACACACACACTCCTAGACTCCACCCCACCCACCCCCAGATTCTTTCCCCCATTCACTCCCTCACCCCGACCCTCTCTTACCCCAAGACCCACTCTCTGTCCAAGACCCACTCTCTTTCCCCTAGACCCTCTCTCTCCCGCCAGACCCTCCCCTCTCTCCCCACACCTATTCCCTCCCTCAGACCATCTCTTTAGACTGTAGATAGACATAAAAGTAACTCAGTGGGACAGGCAGCATCTCTGGAGAGAAGGAATGGGTGACGTTTTGGGTCAGGATCCTTCTTCAGACTGTCGACTTTAGAGATTCAGCGCGAAAACAGGCCCTTCAGCCCATCGAGTCCGTGCCGACCTGCGATCAGCCCGTACACCAGCACCATCCTACACACCAGGAGCATAGACAATAGAAACATAGGAAATAGGTGCAGGAGGAGGCCATTTGGCCCTTCGAGCCCGCACCACAAATGAGGGCTTGTCTGGGATTTGAACCCAGGACCTCTCGCACCCCAAGCAAAAATCATACCCCTACACCAACAAGCCAGTTTACAATTAACACAATTTCCAATTAACAGAGGCCGATTAACCTGCTAATCTGGTCTCCTGATCTACATCGGTGAGACCAAGCGGAGGCTGGGCGATCGTTTCACCGAACACCTCCGCTCGGTCCGCAATAACCAACCCCACCTCCCGGTGGCTCAGCACTTCAACTCCCCCTCCCATTCCGTATCCGACCTCTTGGTCCTGGGCCTCCTCCACGGCCAGAGTGAGCAACACCGCAAGTTGGAGGAACAGCACCTCATATTCCGCTTTGGGAGTCTGCATCCTCTGGGCTTAAACATTGAATTTTCTCAATTCTGTTAATCCAGACTGCCTCCTCCCCACCACTCCCTCAGCCCTCGGGCCCTGACATTCTTTCTCCATCTCCCCCCCCCCCCAACCCAAGTTGCACTAGCTTCTCATTTTCACACTACAAACAGCTTACAATGGCCTGTTTCCTTTATCATCGATACTTTTTTGCATATCTTTCACTCATTGTTCTTTATCTCTCCACATCACTGTCTACATCTCTCGTTTCCCTGATCCCTGACCAGTCTGAAGAAGGGTCTCGACCCGAAACGTCGCCTATCTCCTTCGCTCTTTAGATGCTGCTGCACCCGCTGAGTTTCTCCAGCTTTTTGTGTAACCCTCGATTCTCCAGCATCTGCAGTTCCTTCTTTAACAACCTGCTAACCTGTACGTCTTTGGAATGTGAGAAAAAACGGGAGCACCCGGAGAAAACCCACGTGGCCACGGGGGGGGGGGGGGGGGGGGGTGGAGGGGGGGGGGTGGAGGGGGGGGGGTGGAGGGGGGGGGGGGGTGGAACATTCAAACACCATTGAGACAGCACCCGTAGTCAGGTTCAAACCTGGGTCTCTGGCGCTGTGAGGCAGCAACTCTACCGCTGCACCACCGTGCCACCCCAGTCTCCACCCGTTCCCTCCCCCAGACTCTTCTCTCTCCCCCAGTCTCCAGCCAGCATCCAGTGGATGTCTAGAAACCGGCCAAACAGCCTCACCCATCAACCTGAAGCAAATCTTCTGAAAATGCTCTGACGTGCTTCCTAGTAGAGTATTCAGAAAATCGCTGATCGGGTCAGTCGTGTCGGCAGGGTCCTGACCTGGAAGGATTTTAAAACAAGCCAACTTACCTTTAAGCAATTATAACAGTATAATTCAGTTTATTATTGTCACGTGCACCGAGATACAATGAAAACAGTAGTTCCGTGCGAACCAGTCAGCGGAAACACAACACATGATTACAATCAAGCCGTCCGCGGTGTGCAGATACACGATAAAGTGTATAACATTTAGTGCAAGATAAAGTCCGATTAAAGGTAGTCCGATTTTAAATTGCTATAAAACTATCTTAAAAAAAATGCAAAGCAAAATATGCTGTACAAACATTAATAGTAATAGAAACACGATAGAAGCTAACTGTGCTTCTAAAGGGCCTGTCCCACTTGGTGATTTTTTCTGAGACTGTCGGCATCATAGACTGGCGTAACAGGTCACCGAGGACGTATTTTTTGTCGCCGCTGGAGTTCGAAATGATCTAAATCTTTCAGTGACCCTCATACGTCAGTCAATGACGCCGGCAATCACCGAAAAAAAAAATCGGCAAGTGCGACAGGCCCTTAAATTTGCAACTGATAGAAATAATTATCAAAATACTATCTACACTTCCTGTCGATGTCTAAAGGGCTGAATGGCCTATTCCTGCACCTATTTTTCTATGTTTCTATGTTAAAGTACATTGATTTCCCGGCAACCATGGATTCAGAGTCTTTCTGGGTTACCTGTTTTGACGGACCAACGAGGTCACGGTTCCCGAGAGGAGTCCAACGGCACCAGAACGTTCCGTGTAGGTCGGCAAGGGGTCGAGCCAGGCCACCAGTTTAGTTTGGATACAGCCCTTCAGCCCACTTGGTCTGCGCCGACCAGCGCACGCTAACACTATCCTACACGCACTAGGGACAATTTACATTTATACCAAGCCAATTAACCAACAAACCGGTACGTCTTTGAAACGTGGGAGGAAACCGGAGATCCTGGAGAAGACCCACGCAGGTCACGGGGAGAATGTACAAACTCCCTACAGACATGCACCCGTAGTCAGGATCGAACCTGGGTCTCTGGCGCTGCAAGGCAGCAACTCTACCGCTGGACCACCGTGCTGTTTGTGTTCTCAGTGAAACTAAATCTAAATCTAAAATGTAAATGGATGGAAGCTGGCTCATCAATAAAGGGCCTGTCCTACAAGCATGCAACTCCATGCGATGAGCGCGACCTAACATGGTCGCTTGAGCCGTCCGGTGTCGCGGGGCCGGTCTCACTTCGATCGCCGGAGCTGTGCGGAATTGTACGGAGTTCGTCCCGACATCGCGCGGGGCTCCGAAAAACTGACTATGTTCCGCGCGGCAACGGCTTGTCGGCTCGCAGTCGCCTCGACGCATTACGCACCGCCTTGACGTCGTGCCTCCGTGAACCTATCTGTAGGTGACTCCGTGACCCTCTCTGTGTGTGGCTCCGTGGCCCCCTGTGTGTGTGTGCCTCTGTGCCCCTCTCTGTGTGTCCCTCTCTGTCCTGGCGAACTTACCTTTAAGACTTCACTCCAAGTTCGCCTCACTTTGCGCCGCGTTGCGCCACTCACCCGACCTCCGCGCGGCCCTCGCTGCTGGTTTGGTCGCGCTTGCCGTATGTAGGCGCATGCTGGTGGGAACGGCCCTGTACAGGGGATCATGCGACCTCCGCGCGGCCCCCGCTTCTAGTTTGATCGCATGGAGTCGGATGCTGGTAGGACAGGCCCTTAAGTGGTGTTTACAAGGCTGTCAGATAGACATATGGATATGCAGGCAGTGAACGGAACTGGATCACGTGCAGGCAGAGGAGAGTAGTTTGGCTTCATGTTCGTCACCTACACAGAGGGTGGAGGGCCAGTTCCTGTGCTGTACTGTTCAAAGTTAATCAGGGCGAGCTCTTTCATTTATCCAGATGGTCTCATTTGAGAACTTTACTGCTAATAATTAGGCAGCGATGTCGCTCATGAAATAAGCGGAATTAAGCATACTGCAGCAACATCTGTTATACTTGTGGAAGTCAATGCTTAAAATAAGATCAAAGGGCAGTTGATGGAAATGCGTGAAAGAAAATTTGCTGCAGAGATAATGGGAAATTAGATGGGTGAAGGGGACATATGGGTTTGATTGGGGACCTGATTTAGTTTAGTTTAGAGATGCAGCGCCGGAAATTAGGCCCTTAGACCCACCGAGTCCGCACCGACCAGCGATCCCCGCACATTACCTAACACACAAGAGGGACAGTTTTGCATTTACACCAAGCCAATTAACCTACACACCTGCACATCCGTGGAGAGTGGGGGGAAACAGAAGATCTCGGAGTAAACCCACGCGGGGAGAACGTATAATCTCCGTACAGGCGGCACCCGTGGTCAGGATCGAACCTGGGTCTCTGTCGCTGTGAGGCAGCAACTCTACTGCTGTGCCACCACGCCGCCCTTTGGCCCATATCCCTCACAACCTGTGGTCTTGCATGTATAAGGAAAGCATGAATAGGCTGCATGGTTCCTTCGAAAGTCACTCGGATGTACATAAAAAGGTACCACTATAAAGGTTTACCTTTCGAGCCCGTCTTTTCAGGTTTATAGTCACCATCCACCACATCTAGAAGGTCTGAGTCGTCAAAATCACCACCTGCGGCATTAGAAGGAAGAAGCTAAAATGAGAATAAATGAAGATATGTAATCTTAAAATCACGCCCTAAGTCGTACTTTGGTTTAAACTGTTGGTGGGTCACCATTATCTTTGATTGTTAAGTATCCTACACAATCAGCAGTAAGTTTAGGACCAGAGTGGAAAATGTGAAAAATTCATATCCAGTCTTCGGAAAAAGTTCACACAAGGAGATTGGATTCCAATTATACTCACTTCCACCAAAACCACAAAGGCAGAAGGTTTGTACAACTGGCAATCGATACCTCAAGGACTTAGTCTATGTTATCCAACTTTCTCGTCCACTCCCTACACATTAGGGGCAATTTTATCGAGGACAATTAACCTACAAGAGGGCTGTGAGTCTGTGGAATTCTCTGCCACAGAAGGCAGTGGAGCCCAATTTACAGGGTGTTTTCAAGAGAGAGTTGGATAAAGCTCTAAGGGCGAACGGAGTCAAAGGATACGGGGAGAAAGCAGGAACAGGGTACTGATTTTGGATGGTCAGCCATGATCATATTGAATGGAAGTGCTGGCTCGAAGGGCCAAATGGCTGACTCCTGCACTTATTTTCTATATTTTTACAAACCCATATGTCTTCGAGTTGTGTGAGGAAACCAGACCAACGAGAGAAACGAGAGACCAACTGTAGGAAGCCCACGCGGTCACAGGGAGAACGTACAAACTTCATACAGATAGCAACTGAGGGTAGGATCGAACTTGGGTCTCCAGCACTGTAAGGCAGCATATCGACAGCCCCCTGCACCAAATCTATACTATTACTACAACTCTCACCTTATCCTCTTCCGATATGTGGTGTTTTTAATTTTGCACAAAAAAGGTATCCTATATCACTAGGTTATTTTGCCGCCTTACTCGCCGTTCTCCTCTGCACCAAGCGCACCAAGTTCTGTTCCGTTCGGTGGAATATTACAAAAGTTATGAAGGTTTAAAAGTCGTGAGATCAGCAGATTGGTCTTCTCGCCTGTCAGTCAGCATGAAGGTAACGCCGCTTCCAGCACTTGCTGTCAATCACCGGGGCGAGGAAAATAAAGCCCCAGAGGTCAGTCGTGAGTCAGTCAGCCCGAAAACCCTGATACCCGGAAGCCGTGACTGAGAGTCGAGTCCAGAAGCCATGAGAGTCGAGTCCAGAAGCCGTGAGTGAGTAAACTGTGAGTCCAGAAGCCGTGAGTGAGTGAACTGTGATTCCAGAAGCCGCCCAGTGCACGGAGGTGGCCCGGAGCACACAGCCTGCTTGATTGCTGCCAACTTGAGATCATGGCGAAGTAAGGAGTGAGGGTGGGGGGATTGAGGGGGCCGGGTGCTGGTGGGTCTCACCTCCCTCGCCCACACCCCCCCCCCCGCCCCAGCGGCAGGCCACGACAGCGGCAGGCTACGGCAGCTGCCCCCCCCCCCCCCCACCAGCCCCTGCCTGAAGTCGTCCCCCTCTCCCAGCTACAGAATTCTCCCTCCGGCCCCCACCTGAAGCGTCCCCGTCCCCAGCTGCAGGACTAGCCCAATAATCCATTCGACCCACAATGTCCATACTAGCCCTCTGGAAACAAGTCCCTTCAGCCCACAACAGCCATACTAGCCCTCCAGAAACCCCCCCACTAGCTACTGCCTGAAACCGTCTCCTTCCCCAGGTTGTAAGACGCTCCCCCCACTGGCCCTCGACAGCCCCCGCCTGGAGCCGCCCCCCTCCCCCGGCTGCAGCTCAACAAGAGGCGCAACAAGAAAGAATGGACTGAATAAATCTCCTCTTTAATGTTTAAATTGATTAAACTTTAATAAATTCCTTTTCCACTTGACGTGCCCGTCAGCTGCACCTGCTCAGTAATACCTGCGTGTTCAACGTCACAATGGGAACCAAATGGGAGGGAATGGCTGCGCCGCCGGAGAGCCGCTAAGAGTGGATGGGGGGATGGGGGGTTAGGGTTAGGGTGGGGGGGGGGGGGAAGGGCAAGGGCCAGAGTGGGTGGAGGGGGGTTGAGGGTAGGACGGGATCAGGGGCGTCACAATGGGAACCCATTAGCCGCGCCTGCGCAGTTGGGGGCTATGCGTGAGTGGTGGAATATTGGAATTGGTGGGGAGGTGGAATATTGCGTTGGGGGACCAGGCCTCCCGTGTGAGAATGGGAACCAACAGTGTTAATCGGCGGCCCAATAATAAAAACACACTCATGGTGAAATCCAACTTTATTCCATTGAATACACAGGAACATTTCAACAGCCAGGTGCTTGCGTCTGGCTTGACTAACGTGTGCCCGAGCGAAGGAGAGAGACAGAGTCTTTGTGTAGTACCGTACTACCATGTAAAGGGTGGCATGCACATTTGTATGGTGAAGGTTATAAATGGCATGAATTAATATGGTTTAATCTATATCCTTCCTCTTAAAGAAGTAAAGCATATATAGTGGTTAGTGGTTTTTCAAATCCTACTTGAAAGATCGGGATTATTTTGTTTCCCTTGGTAATTATGAATCGGAACATACAAAACTCACATGCGGGGTTCCCCAGGGCTCCATTCTTGGACCCATCTTGTTTAATATTTACATGCTCCCCCTAGCTCAGATCATAAAGTATTTTAACATATCCTACCATACTTATGCCGATGACACACAACTTTATATCACAGTGTCACCGCATGACCATAGTCCCCTACACTCACTGAGTCAGTGTGTCAAACGAATTAATGAGTGGATGAACCAGAATTTCCTCCATCTCAATGCAAATAAGACAGAAATTATTGTCCTTGGCCCCAAAAAAATAAGGCTAGAGATAAGTGCTCAACTTGACTCAATTGCATTGAAAACCACAGACAAAGCCAGAAACCTTGGTGTAGTTATAGACTCGGATTTGAATTTTAACAGCCATATAAAGACCATTACCAAATCTGCCTACTACCATCTAAAAAACATTGCAAGAATCAAGGGATTTCTGTCCAAAGAAGACACTGAAAAACTTGTTCATGCATATATCTTCAGTAGGTTAGATTATTGTAATAGTATCTTTACAGGTCTCAGTAAAAAATCAATTAAACAACTACAGCTTATCCAGAATGCCGCTGCCAGAGTCTTAACCAACACCAAGAAAATGGACCACATTACACCTGTCCTTAAATCTTTGCACTGGCTCCCTGTGTGTAAAAGGATTGATTTTAAAATTCTGCTACTGGCATACAAGGCTCTGAATGGTCTGGGTCCAAAATACATCTCTGACATACTTGTTGTTTATGAGGCACCCAGACTCCTCAGGTCTTCGGGGACAGGTTTACTCCATGTTCCCAGGGTGAGAACAAAAAGGGCTGAAGCAGCATTCAGTTTCTATGCTCCACACCTGTGGAACGGGCTCCCTGAACACCTGAGGTGTGCACAGTCTGTAACCACATTTAAGTCAGGCCTAAAGACACTATTGTTTGATGTAGCTTTTTCATGACCCTACATGCGGGTAATTTTAATCTTCTAGTTTTAATCTTTTTATGTGCTTTTAAAATCGCCTTAATATTTTAGTGATTTTGTTTTACTATTCATGCAATTGGCTTATTGGCTATTTTGTTGTCCTGTGTTGTATTGTGGTTCTGCAATGTTTTTAAACTATGTTATTCTCTTGTTTCTTTTGTAAAGCACTATGAATTGCAGCTTGTATGAATGGTGCTATATAAATAAACTTGCCTTGCCTTGCCTAGTGGAGCAAATATAAAACACCAGGATAAGGTGCAGCATTTATTATTTTACTGCTTATGAGAGCACGTAAAACAAAACAGGTCAAGCACAGTTTTCCAAATTTTCAATTAGCGGGATTGGCTTGCAGACACGACCTGCTAGTGTACGATAATAACCTCCAGCAGACACCTCATCCTTCGCTGGGGAAGCAAGTCCCTGATCGGGTGAACGCGGAAGAGAAGATGCCGGTGGAGATTGGGGCAGCGGGGAAGGCAGGGATGGCTTCGGCACCGGCACCGGCAGAGGAATCGCTGGAGCAGCATTGGCAGAGCGTGAGGGAAGACCGGCAGGCTGGTCCGATGTGGAGGTGGAGGATGTGGAGGTGCTGGTTCATTAACCGGAAGGAGGTGTTGGCGGGTTCGCCGATAAATGCCGTTGTCCATACTGACCAAGTGCGGGCGTGGTTCCGCGGTGGACCCCAGAATGACTCCGAGGCGGTCGTAACCTCGCAGTGTCCGCAAACGGACAACCTGTCCCTCGTTGAGCGGTTGAAGCGGAGAGCTGGTTTTATCGTAGTATTTTCTTTGTATGTTGCGGTGGCGTTGGAGCTGGGATTGGATAACTGACGGCGCACAAACTTGTGGTTCTAGTAGTTGCTTGGTCGTCGGCAGAGTGGAGTGGGTTCTCCGTGATATGAGCCGTTCGGCTGCAGTTCCCAGGAGAGGGTCTCAGACAATGTTCCGAAGGTTGACTAAGTCGAGATAAACATCAGAGCCATCTCCACTAGTTCCACTAGTTCTTTTGTATTTTTTATCTCACGGTCAGCCAGGCCGTTGGACTGCGTGTACTCGGGGCTACTGGTAATGTGGTGAAAGTCCCAGTTTTTTGCGAAATTCCTGAAGAGCTGGCTGGAGAACTGAGGTCCATTGCCTGAGAGTAGCTTTAGTGGGGTGTGATGAAGGTTATTGTAGATTGGTTATTTCCTACTAGCCAATTGTAGTGCTTGTTAATAGTTGATCCACCCAATATACGTGTTATATTAGCATGAGTTTGCCTACACCATTCAGTATGAGTAGCTGCTAGGAACTGTTATGTTCTGCAGCTTGATTCTGTAAGTACATTTAATAAACATGTGTTGTATCCTGATATGTGTTTGACTCGGCTCCTTACATGGTGTCAGAAGTGAGTCTTACCTTTTGGTTGGTGGGGGCGCTGCAAGCCGGCAGCCCTGCAGGCAGTGCGTTATTTTTGTCAACAAATTTTTTTTTTAGTGTGTTTAAATGCATGTTTTTAATGTTTCTTTGTGTGTCTTGTGTGGGGGTAAGGGGGAAACCGTTTCGGTCTTCTCCTACACGGAGAAGTAACTTTTTCCATGTCGCCTCCCTGTGGCCTAAGATCGAGGTTCGGTGCGTCCTTTCCCAGAGACGCGCCCGGGGCTTCAGCAGCGGGTGCCGCATGGACTCTCGTCGTGGAGCGGGCGAGCCCTCGCCGGGGCTCACTGGAGGGGAGCACTCCGTTCGCTGTCCTGCTTGTTTTGGTATATTCCACTGGACCCGGACTCGTCCAATTTTAATACGCGCGGCACTGCTTTCGGCCGCTACAAATTCCTAAGAATGCCCTTTGGCATCAACACCGTCAGCGACGTTTTCCAACGCACGATGGAACAATTATTTGCTGAGTATCCGTGCGCCATCATTGTTGATGACATTCTCATCTACGGACGCAACCTGGCTGAACATGGCGCGACCTGGTACTAATCTGAAGAAAGTACTAGACCATGCCAAAGATATTCAGCTCAAACTCAATCCCCTAAGTGCAAGTTTCGAGTCCCGGAAGTTACCTCCATCGGACATGTTTTCACAAGTGATGGTCTGAGGCCAGACCCATCAAAAACTACAGTTATCAACAAAATGCCGGTTCCTACTGACGTTGCAAAGGTTCCATTGTAATTGTTATAATTGGCATGAATTAATAAGGGTTAATATACAAATGGGTCCCACTTAGTCTAGTTATTGATCTACTTTCCCCAATGTGGTCACCATATTATTCATATAAAATACAGCACGCACCTGTTTTCTTAACAGAATGGCCATTGAGCGCGTCAGCAAGATCAAATCCATCAGGGTCTGGAAAGGAACCATTTATAAATTAGTCCAAAACATTCATCAATTACATTTATCTACGAAGAGACTTAGTTAAAGATTTCACTTTTGAAAGTTAATATCTGACTAATATTGCGTGGCTGAGATCTGCGGGTTGGATCAATTCCAGCTAAACTTGCTCTTCGCAGCATCTAATCTCAAAAACATAGAAACATAGAAAATAGGTGCAGCAGTAGGCCATTCGGCCCTACGAGCCAGCACCACCATCCAATATGATCATGGCTGATGGGGAACAAAAGGTTCATCAGAAGGACTTGGAGCAATTATTTAAACTTTGCCTCAGCCAACAATAAAGCATTGTATAGGAAGGAACTGCAGATGCTGGTTTAAACCGAAGATAGACACAAATAGCTCGAGTAACTCAGCGGGACAGGCAGCATCTCTGGAGCAGATGAGCCCTTGCCGGGGCGAGCCGAAGGGGAGCGCTCCGATCGCTGTCCCGCGGCAGCCTGAAGATGGGGTCTGCAGAGCTCCAGCCGGTGCGGCGTCCTGGGCCTGGGATCCCTCGTTGGGGACCCGGGAGGGGGAGAGCTCTGACCGCCGGCTCGCGGCCAACTTTTACCACGGGCGCATCGTGGACTTGCCATCAGGAGCGGGGTCCTTTGCCGGAGACCCCTGGAGGGGAGCTCCGACTGCTGGCCTTTAAATCTTCGACCGCCGGCGTGCGGTCTACACCAACCTGAAGCCGCGGTCTCCGGTGGGGAGGCACCGTTTCAGGACTTACCTGGACTTTTACCTGTCTACTCATCTGGACGCCCGCAGCGGCGGCTGCAGACGGTTGAGGTCCCGACCACGGGGGAAAATGGAGGAGGACTGGCCAAATTTTGTGTCTTCCACCACAGTGATGAATGCCGTGGTGGATGTTTATGGTAAATTCTTATTGTGTTTTTGTGTGTTCTTTTTCATTGTACCGCTGCTGGCAAATTCATTTCACTTGTACTTTATGTCACTTGCATGTGCAAGTGACGAATAAAACTGACTGATTGATTGATTGATTGATTGATTGATACCTACTCCGTCCACGTTTATCGGGTTTTTCTTTAAATTTGTTTTATGTAGCAGTTATCTCTATCATGGCAAACATGTCTCGCCGTCCTAGTCCTCTGATCTTTGAGGCATCTCTTCGAGCATGCCTACACTCACTATGTTCGCATCATTCATCAAAACGACCCTCCTGATTTGTGTGCTTCTGTATTGCTCAACTTAGCTGGCCCAGAGGCAGTGAATCGTGCCGACAATTTCACATTTGAGCCTGCTGTTTTAGATGCAAATGGACAGGTCTAGTGCCTGCAGAGACGATTGATGACCCTGACATCTTACTTACAAAGTTCGGACAGTTGTGTGACCTGCCCTCGAACTACATTATTGAACATACCAAGTTTTATGCTCGTCTGCAACATATTGATGAACCCATTGAAAGTTTTATCAGCGAATTAAAACACATGGCTGCACGCTGCCAGTTTTGTGATCTGTGCGATGAACTCATCCATGACAAAATTGTTGGAGGCATGCTTGATAGCAAATTAAGGGATGAACTGATCCATAACACTGACCTGACTGACCCTTAATCAACCCGAGCACGCCTGTCGCATTGCTGAGATAACATCTTCTCACACTAAGTCTGTGACCTCCGGTCAGCGTTCGCAGTATAGTGTCAATCTTACAGACACCTCCTCTCATAATAGCTGTTCCAAGCCCTCCCCGGCCTGGCAGCAGAAATTGTCTGCTGCTCGATGTCCTAATTGGAACTATTTTCATGCTATGGGTCGACAGTTCTGTATTGCCTATGGTAAAACATGTAATTTCTGCAAGAAGTTTAACCAGGTTGCAAGATGCTGCCATTCCCGTGCGACTCAGTCTGCCTCAAGGACAAGCCCGCGCCTGTTACAACATGAGCTTGCTGATAACGACTACCAAGAGTCTGACTTGTCAATCCCCGCTCTGTTCTCTGAAAGCACAGATAACAGTTCTGCCATCCACTCTCTGCTCCCTTCGTCTAATGAGCAACTTGACCCTGAGGTAACCATGTTTGTGAATAACAGACCTTTCATCGCTAAGGTTCATACAGGGGCAAAATGCAACGTCATCTCGTTATCAGAGTTTTTAAAAAGTAATAATGCTGAACGTATTGAAAAGATCTCGGCCATGCTTCAGACCTATGGGGGAGATGTTCTGCACCTACTTGGACAGACTAATTTAAAGTGCAACATAGACACGCACCCCCATACCCTAAAGTTTTATATCGTCAATGGGGATTCAGAGACTTTGCTCGGTATCAATGCATGCCACGATCTAGGCCTGGTATATTTGACAGTGCTGTCCATCAACTCTTTCTCACTGAGGGAACCACTCAGCAAGTACTCTCTCAATACAAAGAACTGTTTAATGACGAGCTTGGCAAGTTGCCACTCAAATACCACATCGCCAATCCCAACATTGTGATCCCAACATCACTCCTGTGGTCCGAGCACCACATAGTGTTCCGCATGCTATGCGTGACAGAGTACACAATTAACTCATGCGGATGGTCTCCATGGGTGTTATTGCTGAAGCTCCTGACCCATCTGACTGGGTTTCCACCATGGTGGTTGCAACAAACAAAAACAAGGAGGAGATCCATATCTGCATAAACCCCAGACATCTCAACACTGCTATCAAATGCCCGCACTACCCTATGAGAGCAGTAGAGGAAGTCGCTGCTCAAACAGGCAATGCATCAGTGTTCTCCGTTCTGAAAAAAGCTTGTTTTGGCATATTCCACTGGACCCGGACCTTGCCCAATTTTAATACGCGCGGCACTGCTTTCGGCCGCTACAAATTCCTAAGAATGCCCTTTGGCATCAACACCGTCAGTGACGTTTTCCAATGCACGATGGAACAATAATTTGCTGAGTATCCATGCGCCATCATTGTTGATGACATTCTCGTCTACGGACGCGACCTGGCTGAACATGGCGCGACCTGGTACTAATCTGAAGAAAGTACTAGACCATGCCAAAGATATTCAGCTCAAACTCAATCCCCTAAGTGCAAGTTTCGAGTCCCGGAAGTTACCTCCGTCGGACATGTTTTCACAAGTGATGGTCTGAGGCCAGACCCATCAAAAACTACAGTTATCAACAAAATGCCGGTTCCTACTGACGTTGCAAAGGTTCCACTATAATTGTTATAATTGGCATGAATTAATAAGGGTTAATATACAAATGGGTCCCACTTAGTCTAGTTATTGATCTACTTTCCACAATTGTGGTCAACATATTATTCATATAAAATACAGCACGCACCTGTTTTCTTAACAGAATGGCCATTGAGCGCGTCAGCAAGATCAAATCCATCAGAGTCTGGAAAGGAACCATTTATAAATTAGTCCAAAACATTCATCAATTACATTTATCTACGAAGAGACTTAGTTAAAGATTTCACTTTTGAAAGTTAATATCTGACTAATATTGCGTGGCTGAGATCTGCGGGTTGGATCAGTTCCAGTTAAACTTGCTCTTCGCAGCAACTAATCTCAAAAACATACAAACATAGAAAGTAGGTGCAGCAGTAGGCCATTCGGCCCTTCGAGCCAGCACCGCCATCCAATATGATCATGGCTGATAGGGAACAAAAGGTTCATCAGAAGGACTTGGAGCAATTATTTAAACTTTGCCTCAGCCAACAATAAAGCATTGTATAGGAAGGAACAGCAGATGCTGGTTTAAACCGAAGATAGACACAAATAGCTCGAGTAACTCAGCGGGACAGGCAGCATCTCTGGAGAGAAGGAATGGGTGACATTTTGTATATTTCCTTGATCATCGTCTGCTTTGATTTGTCCTTTTCACACATTACATGCCCTTTGTACCCTTCCATATCTCTAGATTCCCTCTCCCCTGACTGAAGAAGGGTCTCAACCCAAAACGTCACCCATTCCTTCTCTCCAGAGATGCTGCCTGTCCTGCTGAGTTACTCCAGCGTTTTGTGTCTATCTTCAGTGTAAACCAGCAAGTGCAGTTCCTTCCCACATATTTAATCTGCACAGTGCTTTCACTTCCCTACTTCCCAAATTGGGAAAAGGGATCAGGTTAAAGGTTCAAAGGTCAGTTTATTGTCACGTGCACCAATTAAGGTACAGTGAAACTCGAATTACCAGACAGCCATACTAAAAAAAGCAACAAGACACACAACTACATAAAAGTTATCATAAACTTCCACCACAGCGGATTCCCCACATTCCTCACTGTGATGGAAGGCAAGAACGTCCAATTTTGTTCCTCAAAGAATTTCACAGATTCACCAACCCTCTGACTAAAGACATTTCTCCTCATCTCCTTCCTAATAGAACATCCTTTAATTCTGAGGCTACAACCTCTAGTCCTGGACTCTCCCACTAGTGAAAACATCCTCTCTACATCAACTCTACCCGAGCCTGTGCAGGCAGATCAGAGTTGGTCTTGGCAAGGGGCCTGTTCCTCTGCTGTACGTTTAATGCAAATGTGACCCTGATCGTCCTATCGTATTTAACATGGTCTGGTCGTTAAACTTTTTCTGAGCTAAATGGGGTCTTTTGACTGCAAGCATCTATCTGGAACACATCTCGCTGACAAGCAAGTGCATTCCCCCCCCCCCCCCCCCCCCCAATATAGAATAAGCTCTCCATCAAATGCTTAAGTTGCTTTCTTGTAGATTTAGCATCTTCTTAAATTGAGTAGCAAATTACAACCTAATGACAAAGATATTCCTCACTGACACGTACCTCGGTGTTGGGTGGCATCATCTTGTAGAGCGTCGTTAAGATCAAAGTCAACATTATCATCTGAAAGAAAAATTATGACCATCACCAACTTCAGCTCGTAATTATATACAGGGACTGCAGGGCAATTTTGGTTCCTAATTTAAGGTAGTCTCGATGCAACAACTGGTCTTTATCTGCCGGCCAGTTCTGGAGATAGTGGCTTAACCAAGTAGCAAACCCAAAGACCGAGCTTGTGTATGAAACCATGAGGGGAATAGGTCGGGTGAACACACACACACACACAGTCTTTTACCCAGAGTAGGGAAATCAAGAACCAGAGGACATGGGGTCATCAGGGTGGCTCAGGGTGGAGAAAGTCAGTTGTGGAATCTGGTAATTTGGCAGCAACTCAAGAAAGTGACTCACCATCACCACTTTACAAAAGG
This sequence comes from Raja brachyura, assembly GCA_963514005.1. The sequence continues at coordinate 8,626,852 of OY740786.1, read as the reverse complement.
CAATTAAAGGGCCTGTCCCACTTTCACGACCTAATTCACGACCTTTTTTACTCATGGACATTTTTCATCAGGCTATAAAAAACGCCCCGACCTACTTGATGCCATGAGTACCTACGACTAGCATCACGGCCTGCTACGACCTACCTACGACCTCTTACAACCTTGTGAGGACCATGCTGCGAGTATGAGTCAAGGGCAAACTGAATTAGGTCGTGAAAGTGGGACAGGCCCTTAAGGCTTTGATGGGGATATAACCATATAACCATATAACAATTACAGCACGGAAACAGGCCATCTCGGCCCTTCAAGTCCGTGCCGAACAACTTTTTTCTCTTAGTCCCACCTGCCTGCACTCATACCATAACCCTCCATACCCTTCTCATCCATATGCCTATCCAATTTATTTTTAAATGATACCAACGAACCTGCCGCCACCACTTCCACTGGAAGCTCATTCCACACCGCTACCACTCTCTGAGTAAAGAAGTTCCCCCTCATGTTACCCCTAAACCTCTGTCCCTTAATTCTAAAGTCATGTCCTCGTGTTTGAATCTTCCCTATTCTCAAAGGGAAAAGCTTGTCCACATTAACTCTGTCTATCCCTCTCATCATTTTAAAGACCTCTATCAAGTCCCCCCTTAACCTTCTGCGCTCCAGAGAATAGAGACCTAACTTATTTAACCTATCTCTGTAACTTAGCTGTTGAAACCCAGGCAACATTCTAGTAAATCTCCTCTGTACCCTCTCTATTTTGTTGACATCCTTCCTATAATTGGGTGACCAAAACTGCACACCATACTCCAGATTTGGTCTCACCAACGCCTTGTACAATTTTAACATTACATCCCAGCTTCTATACTCAATGCTCTGATTTATAAAGGTTGGCATACCAAAAGCTTTCTTTACCACCCTATCTATATGAGATTCCACCTTCAAGGAACTATGCACGGTTATTCCCAGATCCCTCTGTTCAACTGTATTCTTCAATTCCCTACCGTTTACCATGTACGTCCTATTTTGATTTGTCCTGCCAAGGTGTAGCACCTCACATTTATCAGCATTAAACTCCATCTGCCATCTTTCAGCCCATTTTTCCAACTGGCCTAAATCACTCTGTAGACTTCGGAAATCCTCTTCATTATCCACAACACCCCCTATCTTGGTATCATCTGCATACTTACTAATCCAATTTACCACCCCTTCATCCAGATCATTGATGTACATGACAAACAACAAAGGACCCAACACAGATCCCTGAGGCACCCCACTAGTCACCTGCCTCCAACCCGACAAACAGCCATCCACCATTACTCTCTGGCTTCTCCCATTCAGCCACTGTTGAATCCATCTTGCTATTCCTGCATTTATACCCAACAGTTGAACCTTCTTAACCAACCTTCCATGAGGAACCTTGTCAAAGGCCTTACTGAAGTCCATATAGACAACATCCACTGCTTTACCCTCGTCAATTTCCCTAGTAACCTCTTCAAAAAATTCAAGAAGATTAGTCAAACATGACCTTCCAGGCATAAATCCATGTTGACTGTTCCTAATTAGACCCTCTTTATCCAGATACTTATATATATTATCTCTAAGTATCTTTTCCATTAATTTGCCCACCACTGAAGTCAAACTAACCGGTCTATAATTGCTAGGTTTACTTTTAGAGCCCTTTTTAAACAATGGAACAACATGCGCAGTACGCCAATCCTCGGGGACTATTCCCGTTTCTAATGACATTTGAAATATTTCTGTCATAGCCCCGGCTATTTCTACACTAACTTCCCTCAATGTCCTAGGGAATATCCTGTCAGGACCTGGAGACTTATCCACTTTTATATTTTTCAAAAGTGCCAGTACTTCTTTTACTTTGAAACTCATAGTATCCATAGCTACTCTACTAGTTTCCCTTACCTCACATAATTCAATATCCTTCTCCTTGGTGAATACCGAAGAAAAGAAATTGTTCAATATCTCCCCCATCTCTTTTGGCTCTGCAGATAGCTGTCCACTCGGTCTCTCCAATGGACCAATTTTATCCCTTGTTATCCTTTTGCTATTAATATAGCTGTAGAAACCCTTTGGATTTACTTTCACCTTACTTGCCAAAGCAACCTCATATCTTCTTTTAGCTTTTCTAATTTCTTTCTTAAGATTCTTTTTACATTCCTTATACTCCTCAAGCACCTCATTTGCTTCATGCTGCTTATAATTATTGTAGATCTCCCTCTTTTTCCGAACAAGATGTCCAATTTCCCTTGAAAACCAGGGCTCTTTCCAATTTTTACTGGTTCCTTTCAACCGAACAGGAACATAAAGATTTTGTACTCTTAAAATTTCCCCTTTAAATGTCCTCCATTTCTCTTCTACATCTTTCCCATAAAACAAAATGTCCCAGTTCACTCCTTTTAAATCATCTCGCATCTCGTTAAAGTTAGCCTTTCTCCAATCAAAAATCTCATCCCTAGGCCCAGTTCTGTCCTTCTCCATAATTATATTGAAACTAATGGTATTGTGATCACTGGACCCGAAGTGCTCCCCTACGCATACCTCCGCCACCTGTCCCGTCTCATTTCCTAACAGGAGGTCCAGCACTGCCCCTCCTCTAGTAGGCACCTCTATGTATTGCTGCAAAAAACTATCCTGCACACATTTTACAAACTCCAAACCATCCAGCCCATCTACAGAATGTGTTTCCCAGTCTATGTGTGGAAAGTTGAAATCTCCCACAACCACTACCTTGTGCTTACTACTAATATCTGCTATCTCTTTACATATTTGCTCTTCCAATTCTCGTTCCCCATTTGGCGGTCTATAATATACCCCTATAAGTGTTGCTACACCGTTCCACTTCTAAGTTCCACCCAAATAGCCTCCCTAGATGAGCCCTCCAATCTATCCTGCCAAAGCACTGCTGTAATATCTTCCCTGACTAGCAATGCAACACCTCCACCTCTTGCCCCTCCAATTCTATCACACCTGAAGCAACGAAATCCTGGAATATTTAGTTTCCAATCACAGCCCTCCTGCAACCATGTTTCACTGATCGCCACAACATCATACTTCCAGGTGTCTATCCAGACTCTAAGCTCATCCACCTTTCTGACAATGCTCCTAGCATTAAAATATGCACATTTAAGAAACCCCCCATCTCTTGTTCTCTGTTTATTTCCTTTTTTTTCTTTCTCCTCTTGTGTCCGAGTGCTTCCCTTTTCTGCTTCCTGCCTCCCATTCTGTCTACTAGCTTTTGCTATTTGCATCCCTCGCCCCAACCATTCTAGTTTAAAGTCTCCCCAGTGGCCTTTGCAAATTTCCCCGCCAGGATATTGGTCCCCCTCGGGTTCAAGTGCAACCCATCCTTTCTGTACAGGTCCCACCTACCCCAAAAGAAGTCCCAATGATCCAGAAACTTGAACCCCTGCCCTATGCACCAGTCTTTCAGCCAAGCATTTATCCTCCACCTTGCTCCATTTCTACTCTCACTGTCACGTGGCACAGGCAGTAATCCTGAGATTGTTACCTTTTTGGTCCTTTTCCTCAACTCTCCTCCCAAGTCCTTAAATCCTCCCTTCAGGACCTCTTCCCTTTTTTTACCTATGTCATTGGTACCTATATGTACCACGACCTCAAGCTCCTCTCCCTCTGATTTGAGGATATCTTGGACACGTTTAGACACGTCCAAGACCTTGGCACCAGGGAGGCAGACCACCATCCTGGTCTCCCGTCTGCGTCCACAGAATCGCCTATCCGACCCCCTAACAATAGAGTCCCCAATTACTATTGCCCTCCTCTTTTTTCCCCTACCTTTCGGAGCAACAGGGCCGGTCTCTGTGCTGAAGGCCCGTCCGCTGTCGCTACCCTCGGGTAGGCTGTCACCCCCATCCGGGATACAGCAGAGGTTTTCCGGAATGGATCAATGGATGATTTGAAGGCATGGATTGATTCTTGATTAGTGCAAGTGTCAGGGGTTATGGGGAGAAGGCAGGAGAATGGGGTTAGGAGGGAGAGATAGACCACTCCTCCTTCCAAAATCAATTATAAAAGGTTTGGAATAAGCTTGCCTTCAAACGTTTACGTTACTTTCTTGTACGTTTACAAATTGCTTAAAGGATGGCATTAAATTGCAACTTACATCCCAATTATACTTTATCAATAATGTTTTATTATTAATGTTTGATGTTTTATGTGTCATTCCTAACTGTCACTGTATGTCATGTTGTCACTTGCGGGCGGAGCACCAAGGCAAATTCCTTGTATGTGAATACGTGGCCAATAAACTTATTTATTCATTCATTAAACTTATTCATTCAATTACAGTTCCACCACCAATGTTCAGGCAACTGGTGGTCCGGCGCCTCCTTTAATCCGGACAGAATTACGAGAGCGCACTCGAAATCCCCCCTCAGAAGTTCTCCCCCAAATATGTGGCTCCTAGGCCGGGTGAGGCGGACGATCTCGACCTCAGCAGGACTTCCGCAGTGGGTGACAGTCTAAGGATAAGGGGGAATTCCTTTAGGACCGAGATGAGGAAAACATTCTTTACACAGAGAGTGGTGAGTCTCTGGAATTCTCTGCCACAGAAGGTAGTTGAGGCCAGTTCATTGGCTATATTTAAGAGGGCGTTCGATGTGGCACTTGTGGCTAAAGGGATCAGGGGGTATGGAGAGAAGGCAGGTACGGGATACTGAGTTGGATGATCAGCCATGATCACATTGAATGGCGGTGCAGGCTCGAAGGGCCGAATGGCCTACTCCTGCACCTATGTTTCTATGTTTTTATGGGTGGAAATTGCCCCCCTGTGGACGGGGCTCTGGAACTCCGGCCCTGGCCGGAGCCAGCAGATCCGCCCCCACAGCCAACTTCCGCTGTCGACGTTGTGGGCCGGTATCTCGGGCCCCCCCAAGACTGTGACCTCCGTTGGCAAGGCAAAACGGATAATATGCCAAGGAACCAAGGATGCTGGAAAATCAAAGGTGGACCTGCATGAAGATATTCCTCACCGTCACATACCTTGGGGTCGGGTGGCATCATCCTGTAGAGCGTCGTTCAGATCAAATCCAACATTATCATCTGAAAGAAAAATGGTAACCATCACCCACTTTAGCGCAGATACATCCAGTGGCCCCAGGGCCAATTTGGTTCCCAATTTAAGGTAGTCTCGATGCAACAACTGGTCTTTACCTGCCGGCCAATTCTGGAGATTGTGGCTTAACCAAGTCGCAAACCCAAAGAGCGAGCTTGTGTATGAAACCATGAGGGGAACAGATAGGATGAATGCACAATGTGCACGAGAGAACTGCAGATGCCGGTTTAAATCGAAGGTAGACACAAAATGCTGGATGCAACTCAACGGGTGAGGCAGCATCTCTTAATCCAAACCCCTTTGATGTCACATTTTCACTCCTTAACCTTCCTTATCTCTGTCTCCCTCTCCCCCTGATTCTTAGTCTGTAGAAGCGTCTCGACCCAAAATGTCACCTGTTCCTTTTCTCCAGAGATGCTGCCTGACCCGTTGAGTTATTCCAGCCTTTTGTGCCTGTCTCTGAGAGGTTGGACGTCCTCTCTGACAACCAGCAATGGACGGAATCGTTCCGTCCATTCTGAAACAAGATGTGGATTCAAAACACCATCACTAAAACCACAGGATTTTGATACATACCCCTGGATTCAACATGGTCATCTCTCAGAGCATCACCAAGATCAAAACCCTCTCCGTCGTCTGAAGAGAAAATGTTATACAGTCAATGGAACTTCCAAGAACATCATAGTTTTAGATACAAGGAACTCCAGATGCTGGTTTTCAAAAAACTATATTGTTATGGACAATAGACAATAGACAATAGGTTCAGGAGTAGGCCATTTGGCCCTTCGAGCCAGCACCGCCATTCACTGTGATCATGGCTGATCATCCACAATCAGTACCCCGTTCCTGCCTTCTCCCCATATTCCCTGACTCCACTATCTTTAAGAGCTTATCTACCGCTCTTGTTAATTTTGAAGCAGCAACAGTTATTCAATGCATCAACTAAAGATTTAGTTTGTAGTTTTAGTTTCAGAGATACAGAGCGGAAACTGGTCCTTCGGCCCGAGTCCACGCCGACCAGCGATCCCCGCACATTAACGCTACCCTACAGATAAGAAGAACAATTTACATTTATCCCAAGGCAATTAACCTACAGGTCTGTACGTATTTGTGTCTTTATTCTTTGGAGCGCAGAAGGTTAAGGGGGAACTTGATTGAGGTCTTTAAAATGATAAAAGGGATAGACAGAGTTGACGTGGATAAGCTTTTCCCATTGAGGGTAGGGAAGATTCAAACAAGAGGGCATGACATGAGAATTAAGGGACAGAAGTTTAGGGGTAACATGAGGGGGAACTTCTTTACTCAGAGAGTGGTGGCTGTGTGGAATGATCTTCCTGCAGAAGTGGTGGAGGCAGGATCGATTTTAACATTTAAAAGTAAAGTGGATAGGTATATGGACGGGAAGGGAATGGAGGGGTATGGTCTGAGTGCAGGAAGATGGGACTAGGGGAAAATAAATGTTCGGCACGGACTGGAAGGGCCGAGAAGGCCTGTTTCCGTGCTGTAATTTTTATATGGTTATATGGTTATATTTGGAGTGTGGGAGGAAACTGAAGATCTCGGAGATATGGGGAGAACGTGCATACTCCGTGCACCCGTAGTCGGGATTGAACCCGTGTCTCCGGAGCTGTAATTGCCGTAAATGGGACTTCCAAGAACATCATGATTTTAGACACAAGAAACTGCAGACGCTGGTTGACAAAAAAACCCACAAAGTGCTGGAGCAACTCATCTGTGGAAGACATGGATAGTTGATGTGTAGGAAGGAACCGCAAATGCTGGTCTACCACGGAGAAAGACGCAAAGTGTCGGAGTAACTCAGCTGATCAGGCAGCATCTCCGGAGAAAAAGGAATGGGTGACGTTTCAAGTCGGGGAAAGGGAAACATAGAATCATAGAAACATAGAAATTAGGTGCAGGAGTAGGCCATTCGGCCCTTCGAGCCTGCACCACCATTCAATATGATCATGGCTGATCATCCAACTCAGTATCCCGTACCTGCCTTCTCTCCATACCCTCTGATCCCCTTAGCTACAAGGACCACATCTAACTCCCTCTTAAATATAGCCAATGAACTGGCCTCAACTACCCTCTGTGGCAGAGAGTTCCAGAGACCCACCACTCTCTGTGTGAAAAAATTCCTTCTCATCTCGGTCCTAAAGGATTTCCCCCTTATCCTTAAGCTGTGACCCCTTGTCCTGGACCTCCCCAACATCGGAAACAATCTTCCTGCACCTAGCCTGTCCAACCCCTTAAGAATTTTGTACGTTTCTATAAGATCCCCTCTCAATCACCTAAATTCTAGAGAGTATAAACCGAGTCTATGCAGTCTTTGTTCATAAGACAATCCTGACATCCCAGGAATGAGTCTGGTGAACCTTCTCTGCACTCCCTCTATGGCAATAATGTCCTTCCTCAGATTTGGAGACCAGAACTGCACGCAATACTCCAGGTGTGGCCTCACCAAGACCCTATACAACTGAAGTAGAACCTCCCTGTTCCTATACTCAAATCCTTTTGCTATGAAAGCTAACATACCATTCGCTTTCTTCACTGCCTGCTGTACCTGCATGCCTACTTTCAATGACTGGTGTACCATGACACCCAGGTCGCGCTGCATCTCCCCTTTTCCTAATCGGCCACCATTTAGATAATAGTCTGTTTTCCTATTTTTGCCACCAAAGTGGATAACCTCACATTTATCCACATTATACTGCACCTGCCAAACATTTGCCCACTCACCCAGCCTATCCAAATCACCTTGCAGTCTCCTAGCATCCTCCTCACAGCTAACACTGCCCCCCAGCTTAGTGTCATCCGCAAACTTGGAGATATTGCCTTCAATTCCCTCATCCAGATTATTTATGTATATTGTAAATAGCTGGGGTCCAGCTATTTACTAGAGGGATAAAGGTACAGAACAGATCAGAGCCGGCACTGATGGCCGAGGAGCCCACAGTGGTCCATTGTTGGCTGTGGAGGAGGTGAAAATGAAGAGGTACAAACAGTGAAGCTAGCAGGACAACTCGGGTGGACGGAGGGACGGAGAGGGAGGGAATGTTAAAGTTACTTGAAATTAGAGAAATCAATGTTCATACTGCTGGGTTGCAAGGTGCACAAGCGAAATATGATGAGGATGCTTGGAGGCTGCAAGGTGACTTGGATAGGGCCAATGCATGGCAGGTGCAGTATAATGTGGATAAATGTGAGGTTATCCACTTTCGTGGCAAAAACAGGAAAGTAGACTTTTATTTGAATGGTGGCCGATTATGAAAAGGGGAGATGCAACGAGATCTGGGTGCCATGGTACACCAGTCATTGAAAGTAGACATGCAGATGCAGCAGGCTGTGAAGAAAGCGAATGGTATGTTGGCATTCATAGCAAAAGGATTTGAGTACAAGAGCAGGGAGGTTCTTGTACTTCTATTGCAGTTGTACAGGGTCTTGGTGAGGCCACACCTGGAGTATTGCGGACCGTTTTGGTCTCCTAATCTGAGGATGGACATTCTTGCCATAGAGGGAGTACAGAGAAGGTTCACCAGACTGATTCCTGGGATGGCAGAACTTCCATATGAAGAAAGACTGGATAGACTCGGCTTGTACTCTCTGGAATTTAGAAGATTGAAGGGGGATCTCATAGAGACTTACAAAATTCTTAAGGGGTTGGACAGGCTAGATGTAGGAAGATTGTTCCAGATGTTGGGGAGGTCCAGGACAAGGGCTCACAGCTTAAGGATAAGGGGGAAATCCTTTAGGACCGAGATGAGAAGGAATTTTTTCACACAGAGAGTGGTGGGTCTCTGGAACTCTCTGCCACAGAGGGTAGTTGAGGCCTGTTCATTGGCTATATTTAAGAGGGAGTTAGATGTGGCCCTTGTGGCTAAGGGGATCAGAGGGTATGGAGAGAAGGCAGGTACGGGATACTGAGTTGGATGATCAGCCATGATCATATTGAATGGCGGTGCAGGCTCGAAGGGCCGAATGGCCTACTCCTGCACCTATTTTCTATGTTTCTATGTTTCTATGTTTCCCTTTCCCCGACTTGAAACGTCACCCATTCCTTTTTCTCGACGAATGTAAGGCCTGGATAGAGTTGATGTGGAGAGGATGTTTCCGCTAGTGAGAGAGTCTAGGACCAGAGGCCATAGCCTCAGAATAAAAGGGTCTAACTTTAGAGAGGAGATGAGTGAGAATATGCAGAATTGGGGATACTTTACGACTAAGGTTTAAGTATTCTGAGTTAAGTTTTCATTTCTTTATTTTGACATCATTTAGTTAAGTTTCATTATCCGAGCTGTGACAATTTTTCCTGGAAAACGTGATGTTTATGTGATGTTTAATGCTATTGTAATTGGCCAAGATGTATTATGCTGTGCATGATTGTAATTGTGTAGAAAGATTGTCCCCACCTATATAACCATGTTATACTGCAGTTACTGGTCTACAATCGCCACCCTTTGTAAGTTACCTCCCACCATATCAACCATATATACATGCTAATTCCTTTGTTTGAGCACATTTGTTTCTCCGTGATCCACTGGGAGAGCTTCCCAGGGCAGTACAGAGGAACCTGGTCACCATGGTGAAATAAAGGATGATTTAAAGTATTCTAGTCGCTGTTTTCACTGAACGGACTAAGGGATATAAATACCGGAATGATCATGAGGAGAAATTTGTTTCATCAGTGGGTGGTGAGTCTGTGGAATTCATTGCCACGGACGGCTGTGGAGGCCAAGTCAGTGGATATTTTTAAGGCGGAGAATGTTCTTGATAAGTACGGGTGTCAGGGGTTATGGGGAGAAGGCAGGAGAATGGGGTTGAGCAGGAACGATAGGTCAGTCATGATTGAATGGCGGAGTAGACTCGATGGTCTGAATGGCCCAATTCTTCTCCTTGAACTTTTGAACTTAAGAAAGAATAATACGCACCTGTTGGCACATTGGAATCATCATCAAAAGCGTCACTAAGATCAAACCCGTCATCCTCTGGAAAATAAATGTTTAGAATTACTCCAGTTAGTTCCGTGAAACTTTCTGGCCCAACGTTTAGTTGCTAAGAGACGAACGCAAAGTCTCCATTTTTAGCGTCGGAATGTAATGTAATCAATTGGGGGCTGTCGTCCAGGGTCTCAGAGAAGGTCCTCGCAGGTTTGCGGTAAAAGGATTGAGTTGTCGGGTCAGGGAATCTAGGAATTGGGCCCCCTCCATTGGTTTTCCTCCGATTCGCTGATCCAGCTGCTCGACAATTCGCTGGCCTTCGAGAGACTTCCCGAAGAGACTGAGGTTAGTAGTCTGAAGAATACTGATATTAGGTTGGTTATATTGATAAACGAGTTCAGCTGAGGGATCATTTCAGTATTGAGGTAATTGGAAATACATTTTGGGCTGAAGTAATAATTTGACAAATTACTTTATAATCAGCTTCGAGGTAAAAAGTCAGGATAAGTTGATAAATTAATTTGAGAGCCTGTACTGTATAAAATGTTGGGAACGGGTTTCGGGCTGAAGTAAAAATTGACATATTCAAAACCAGCGCCAAGTTGGGAAGGGGTGTCTGTGGTATTTCAGGACTGCAATCAGAAAAGCTCTGCTCCAAATTCTGTTGTCAAAGTGTTGTATTGAATGTTTTTGTTTGTTTGTATGATTTTGCTTTAAAAGTGAAGAAATAAGGAGGATACCACATTTTTCTGATAACAGTATTCTTTTGCTGACAAGGATTCTGCTGCCCGTGGTTTCACTTAAAGCGGTACACTCAGATTCTTCAGATTTACTATTGATATCATTGTTAACTTTTGTCGATCTAAAATACTTTTTGTTTTGTGGAGGGGTATTGTGGAATTTATTTTGAGGTGTAAATTTTGTGTTGTGGGGATCTAATTGTTTTGTGTGAAATTTTTGGCCAAAATGAATCACAGGGCATGAAAGAACTAATTGCTATTGCATTGCTTACTGAGATACTGAGATTAGATCTTGTGGCTTTGTACTTCTCTCAGAACTGCTCCACTAGAGGGTTTCTCTAGAGAAGCAGTTAAGAGGGGCCCCGTTAAAGAGCTCGAACATGATAAGCCAGCAGATGGCACAGAAAGACAAGTCCTTGGCTGATGCTTCTTACAATACAATACAATACCATTTATTGTTATTTAAACCTTAAATGAAGTTCAAACGAAATTTGGTTTCTGCAGTCATACAACAAGAACAAAAAAAAGTTATTGGTTTTTGTACAGACTCTCCCATTCTTACAGAATTGTAACCTTACTGGTTTAGACTTGAAAGAGAGGGAATTATTAGGGGCCAAAATGTCAGTAAAAGATATTGAAGAATCTATTAGTTCTTTAAAAAAAATGGAAAGGCCGCTGGCCCAAATAGTTTAACTAGTGAATTTTATTTAAAAATTCATGATTTGATCTCGCCATGCCTACAGACATTATATACTCAAGCATTCATGCAACAGAAACTTCCAGAAACTTTAAATGAATCAACAATAATACTTATACCAAAAACGAATAAGGTTTTTGAAGACCCAGGTTCATGTAGAGCAATTGTTCTCTTAAACACCGATCAGAAAATATTAACCCAAATTTTAGCACATAGATTAAGCTTAGTGATTCATAAATTAATACACCCCGATCAATCTGGATTTATTCCGAAACGCGTTATTCATATTATAATCTGAGATGATTATTTAACATTATATACTCAAATCAAATAGCTAATGTAGATTTAGCAGTCATTTCGCTAGATGCTGAGAAAGCATTTGATCAAGTTGAATGGCCCTATTTATTTTCGGTGATGGAAAAATTTCAATTAGGTGAGAAGTTTTGTACTTGGGTTAAGCTTCGATATACCAACCCAACAGCCAGAATAATGACAAATCAAATGTTATTAAAAAAAATTGATTTATCTAAAGGTTGTAGACAAGGATGCCCGCTATCCCCGTTACTATTCACCCTTGCTATTGAACCACTAGCAGAAAGAGTCCGAGCACATCCAGAAATATATGGGTATTACACTAAAAATACAGTTAATAAAATTTCTCTATATGCAGATGATGTGTTACTATATATTACAAATCCAGAAATTAGCATCCCTAACCTGTTAAATCTTATAACTCAATTTGGTTTATTCTCGGGATACAGAATCAATTGGAATAAGAGTGAGATTATGCCAATAATGGAACCTAATTTATATATATTGCAACAATCACCTTTTAAAATAGTGAATGAAAAATTTAAATACTTAGGAATTTATATGACCAAGAAATATACTTCTTTATTTAAATCAAATGTCGTACCTTTACTTAATAAATTGCATAAGAATATTCAATATTGGAAAACACTTCCCATTTCAATGCTCGGTAAAATTAATGCTATTAAAATAATTTTCCTTCCTCAACTTCTATACCTCTTTCAATCAATTCCGATATATATCCCTAGAAATGTCTTTAAAATAGTTGACTCTATTGTAACAAGTTTTATAAGAATCACAGAATAAGTAAAAAACACTTATGTAAACCCAAGACGAATGGAGGATTAGCCTTCTCAAATCTCTTATTTAATTTCTGTGCAGTCAATGTCAAAAACTTAAATTTCTGGTTGGAAGATATGGATCAACAACCAGACAGGTTAAAGATGGAAAAGGAGGATTGTCTGCCATTTGAAATTGGCCCGATTCTGTTAACTCCTACAAAATTGAATTAAAAAATCTATAGTGAAATTCCAATAATGCATAGTGGTGTTCAAATTTGGAAACAATTAAAAAAGACATTAAAATTGGATAATTTATCACTTTCGCTCCCTATTGCAAATAACCCTTCATTTAAGCCTTCAGTATTGGATAAAGGTTTTGCACAATGGAAAAATTATGGAATTAAAAAGATGGGACATCTTTATAGAAAATGTGTGTTCCGGGAGGTACAACAGAATTATGGATTACATTCAAATAATTTTTCTAGATATTTACAACTGAAAGATTATGTTAAATCACATACACAAGAATACATAACTAGAGAGCCAGAGATTCTAGATGAATGTTTGAAGAAACACCCCAACACAGTCAAATGAATATCTTACATTTATAATATTCTTTTAGATAGTGAGAATCCGTCGACAGAATTACATAGACAATCATGGGAAAATGAATTAGTTCAACCCATAACGAAAGATATTTGGGATGAAAGTCTACAACATATACATCAATGTTCGTTAAACGGCATACATTCTTTAATACAATTTAAAATGTTACATAGATTGTATTATTCTAAAACAAAATTAAATAGAATTTTTCCTAATATTTCTCCTATCTGCAATAAATGTCAATATTCTGAGGCTAATTTAACCCATACCTTTGTAAATTGCATAAAAATAAAAAATTTGGGGTGGATATTTTTTAAATTATTTCCGTAGATGTTAATACTCAACTGGAGCCCGATCCTCAATTAATAATACTCGGCATATCTGAACAATACCTAAAACTTACAATAAACCAAAGAAATATCCTTGATTATAGTATTATAACTGGGAAAAAAATTAATATTAAAATTTTGGAAAAACCCTGCATCCCCCACAATCAAACTGTGGATTATGGAGATGTCGGAGACCTTAAATCTGGAAAAAATTAGATTTGTCTTCATTGACAAACCAGAATTATTTACTAGAATATGGTCTCCGTTCATAGATTATTTGAAGGGGTAGAATGAGCCTGACGGAAGCCTGAACCCAGGACTAGGTGAATAGTTACATTTTCTTACCTATGGACCTATCTCCTAAGTTGTATTATGGATAGTTTATTCTATTTTTCTAATTTTCTTTTCTTCTATTAAAAAAAAATAATAATAATTAGAGTCATTGTTAATATGTAACCGATAAATGAAGACCCCAGCTACATTGGTAGCGGAGTCCCTGAAATCATGGATATTTAATATGTAACCATTTTACAAAGTTTGTAGTGGTTCGGACTATGATATGTACAAAAAAAATCTAATAAAATTTAACTTTAAAAAAAAAAAATAAAAAATAAAAATAAACCAAGACACACAATTAACACAATTTACACAAACATCCATCACAGTGAATCTCCTCCTCACTATGATGGAAGTCAAAGTCATTGTCTCTCCCATGTTTTCCATTCTTCTCCCGATGTTAAAGCCCCCGGCGGGCGATGGCAAGTCCCGCGGTTGTTAAGGCAGCGCCGGGCGATGTCAGGCCCTGATCCGGGTCTTGATGTTGGAGCACCCGGCGGGCGATGGCAAGTCCCGCGGCTGTTGAAGCCACACCGGGCGATGTAAGGCCCCGCTCCAGGTCGTTTTCAACCCCGTAATTCGGGCAGGAGAAGTTGACGTTGCGGGAGCTCCGAAAAAGCAGTCTCCCACCAGGGACCCACGAGCTCCCGGTCACCGTCCACAAGGCCTGCGGCTGGAGCCTCCGAAGCTCCAAATTTGGGTCACAGCCGCGCGCCACCACAGCTCCCCACGCTCCGAAGCCAGCCAGCCCCACGATGGTGAGTCCACTGCATCCGCGACTGGAGCCCCCAGGTCGTTCGGTTAGAGGCCGCTCCACGGTGCTAGGCCCCAACGACAATGGAGACCCGACAGGGAAAAGGTCGGGTCCCCCGTACAGGGAAGAGATTTAAAAGTTTCCCCCTCCCCCCTCACATATACACAGCTAAAAACAACCTAAAAACTACAACCAAACTATACACTCAACAGGACAAAAAATGTAAAAAAGACAGACGGACTGCAGAGGCCGCTCTTGAGACATTACTTAATGCATTTGGTATTCTGCGTTGTAGTGGACCTACATTTTTATGGAAATTGTTTCATATATGTCGTGAAAAATTAAATGCTGTTTCTCCATGTTTAGTTCTGAATGGTGACAGAGAGCACCTGTCCCAGACGGACTCAGAGGTCTGGATGGTTCATAATGGTAGCAGAAGATCACAAATGTATTTTTTGCCCGAGACCATTCAGTGCTTTATAAACCAACAGTAATAATTTTGAAATCAATTCTTTGACAGACTGAAAGCCAGTGTAAAGAATTCAAAACTGGGGTGATGTGATCCACTTTCTTAGACTTAAAGAGGACTCGAGCAGCAGCTTTGGTTTTGGTTTGGTGGAGAGAGGCTACGAGGGTTGATTTGGATGAATGGGAGAGTCTGTACCAATGCTCACGTGCTGTGGAAACTGTCACCATTCGTGGAGCCCCCTGTAGTGGCCATTTGGCCCGTTTGGCATGCCATTGATAGAAACATAGAACATAGGTGCAGGAGTAGGCCATTCGGCCCTTCGAGCCTGCACCGCCATTCAATATGATCATGGCTGATCATCCAACTCAGTATCCTGTACATGCCTTCTCTCCATACCTCCTGATCCCTTTAGCCACATCTAACTCCCTCTTAAATATAGCCAATGAACTGGCCTCAACTACCTTCTGTGGCAGAGAATTCCACAGATTGATGATGGCATGTGCCTTTAAATTTTAGACTGTCCGTTACATTGTGGGTGGGATTTATGACGCGTTTTTGGGCGTGTTTGGAGCTTTGATGCTTTGCGCAGAAGTTTAGTTTTTAGTGTAGTTTGGAGACCGCAGGAAGAAGGTTAACCCTTCGACCATGCGGGCCACATGCGGGGTCCATGCGAGATCTAAAGGAGATCATTCCAGTGTAACAGAGACACGAGGAGTTTTCTAATGTTTAAAGTGATAAGCTGGAGTTCGATGAAGATTGTAGTAACGAGTGGAAAGAAATTTGGATTTACCTTACTGTTTTCTATCACCAATAAAGCATTTATTCTTCAAAAGTGTGTTTTGAAGCCGTATCCGTGAAGAAGCTCTGAAGGTCTCTGAGAGCCAGCTCGCATGCGTATCGAATATATTCCCCTTATCCCTGCGCATCCGTTTAGCGGCTAGAGAGTTAATTTCTCGAAAGACATGAAAATCTGCCGCTACACCCCCAACCTACGGTAATATCGAGTTTGCAGCTCTCGCAGCACCACCTGCGTCAACTATACCAGTTCCAGCAGCGCCAGCAGAGTTCCCTGACTCTGACAGCACCGGTGTTGGTGGCATCCCCCGTCGCGCTTTGTACCAGGAGTAAAGGGCCTGTCCTACAAGCATGCAACTCTATGCGATGAACGCGATCAAACTAGAAGCGGGGGCCGCGCGGAGGTCGGGTGTTCCCCTGTACGGGGCCGTTCCCACCAGCATGCGCCTGCATGCGGCAAGCGCGACCAAACCGGCAGCGAGGGCCGCGCGGAGGTCGGGTGAGTGGCGCAACGCGGCGCAAAGTGAGGCGAACGGAGCAAATTCTAAGGTAAGTTCGCCAGGACAGAGAGGGGCACACAGAGAGAGGCACAGAGGCACACACACACAGAGGGCCACGGAGCCACACACATAGAGGGTCATGGAGGCACCTACAGATAGGTTCACGGAGGCACGATGTCGGGGCGGTGTGTCATGCGTCGAGGCGACTGCGAGCCGACAAGCCGTTGCCGCGCGGAATTTTTGAACGTAGTCAGTTTTTCGGAGCCCGCGCGATGTCGGGACGAACTCCGCACAATTCCGCACAGCTCCGGCGATTGAAGTGGGACCGGCCCCGCGACGCTGGACGGCTCAAACGACCACGTTAGGTCGAGCTAATCGCATAGAGTTGCATGCTTGTAGGACAGGCCCTTTAGACTAAAAAGAGCCAAACCATACCACAAGTTCTAACCCCAGTAGAACACGCAAGATTCCTAGCTAACGAGGGGTTCCGAACCCATGACTAATTAACGCTGGTTAATTAACATGCTCAGAATTAAGCCAGAGAGGAAGCAATCCTTACCGCCCTTATGGCCTCTGTGCAAAAACCTATTGATATCTCCAAAATTCTGGAGATTCCAAGTGTTCTTTTAAACGTTTAACTATATTTACATAGAGACCGGGAGGTCTATATTCAATGTGTATTTTGACACTGGACATATTTAGGTTCTACCTGTTATTAATGTAATCCTGATCCCTATGTATCAATATCATTGTTATGTTTATCATTATACATTGTTTTTGTTTTTGAAAACAAAGCTAATAAAAAGATTTTAAAAGAAAGAAAGATATCTCCAAAATTCCGGATACTAAACCAAGGAAAGGGGGCAGAAGAATCTTTGGAGGGATTTTCAGGGATCAGTCAGTCGGGGGATGCTAGGTATCGAGACGGTCAGAATTCACCCCAGTACTGGGCTCTCCTAGTACTTTGTCTCCCAGCTACGGTCGCAGAGGCAATAAAATACTAACAATATGGACTGGACTGGCAATCCTCAACAACCAAATGGCCTGCGCAGTGAAATGATACTTTAATTGTGTCCAGCAAGGCCATTGGATTAAGGAGTGCCCATGGCGGAGACAAGCGGGAGGGGGCTATCAGCAAGAACAAAGGGGAGGTTGGCAAGAAGATCAAGGACAAGGGAAACACACAGACTTCTCCCAGGTTGATCGTTTCCTCAATGCTGACTAGCCAAGTTAGTGGTGGACGGGTGTTACACTGACAAGGGACCTGTTCTGGTATTACAAGTTGCGGGGTAACATTCATAACCTCCCCAAGATACAGAGATTATCTGGATTTCAAGGTCAGATCTATTAATACCCCATCTCTATGTCAGTCGGAATAACATACCTGAATGAGATGATGCAACATCAGTTTGTGATCACCCCAGGCCTAGACTGTAATCTGCTACGCCGAGATTTGTTACGTATATTTCAGTTAAAGGTCGTATGTGGAGATACTGGAATAACTGTGACCTCCATGGACAATAAGGAGACAGTGTTCCTCCTCAGTAACACCACGATGGTGGTCCCTAACACTGGAAGATGAGCCCCTGCCCCATATCACCTTAGCCTACGACCAGAGTGGCGGGACTAAAGAGCGAGAGACATTTTTTAAATCCCGTGAAGGAACTAGATGGGATGTAAACCTTTTGGCATTATATGGAGTATTGTGCGCAGTTTTGGTCCCCTAATTTCAGGAAGGACATTCTTGCTATTGAGGGAGTGCAGCATAGATTTACAAGGTTTACAAGGTTTACAAGGTTAATTCCCGGGATGGGGGGACTGTCATATGCTGAGAGAATGGAGCAGCTGGGCTTGTACACTTAGTAGGATGAGAGGGGATCTCATTCAAACATATAAGATTGTGAAGTGTTTGGACATGCAGGAGGCAGGAACCATGTTCCTGATGTTGGGGAAGTCCAGAACAAGGGGCCACAGTTTAAGAATAAGGAGAAAGCCATTTAGAACGGAGATGAGGAACCACTTTTTCTCACAGAGAGTGGTGTCTGTGGAATTCTCTGCCACAGAGGGTGGTGGAGGCCGGTTCTCTGGATACTTTCAAGAGAGAGCTAGATAGGGCTCTTAAAGATAGTGGAGTCAGGGGATATGGGGAGAAGGCAGGAACGGGGTACTGATTGGGGATGATCAGCCATGATCACATTGAATGGCGGTGCTGGCTCGAAGGTCCGAATGGCCTACTCCTGCACCTATTGTCTATTGCCATTAGTAACCTGACCACAAGGAACAGCAAAGAATGCTGAGGTGCCTTCGGAATTGTGGAAGCAGGACTCTGAGGTTGCCCCACATATAACATGGAAAGTGAACTTCCCATCTCATGCAAAGGATTTTGGAGCTACGGTTACGCAAGCGATTGGTCTGGTAAGCCCAAACACGAGCCAGGAACAAGAACTGTCTAATGATTGTATCGTTCAATTTTATCAGTCACCAAGGACAGCAACGCCATCATTTGGGGAGTGAGGTAACACAGTATGTGGAGCCACAGGTGTGGGTAGAAGACTCTACACAGGTAGGATGCCTCCAGATTAACCCCATCGAAGTAGTTATCCAGAAAATATACCACTGCCCTCTATATGACAGTACCCGCTGAAGCAGCAGGCAAGCTTGCAATTTAAGTATTGTACCACCATCAATCCGGCATCCATTCTCACCAAACCACCGGAGGAACAAGCTGAGTCCGGGCACGACTGCATGTTTGTGATTTAAGAAGATACCTCTGTTCGGGAAGATTTGACTGATATTCCCATGACCAACCCCGACTTTAACTCTGTACGTAGATGCGAGGGCATCAATTGGATCTCTAGGTGAAAGACTTTCAGGATACGTAGTTATAGAAGGTAGACAAAAGTGCTGGAGTAACTCAGCTGGTGGGTTTCTCCAGCACTTTTGTCTACCTTCAAGTTTCCAGCATCTGCAGTTCCTTCTTGAACAATACGTAATTATAGATCAGGATGGCAATGATGTTTAGGCGGCGGCCTTTGAAACACCATTCCCTACCAAACAAGCGGAACTGTTTGCCCTGATAAGAGCCTGCATCTTAGGGAAGGACTTGGGAATCAACATTTCTACTGACTTCAGATATGCTTTTGGAGTGATCCGTGACTTTGGTCAGCTGTGGAAAAATAGGGGATTTGTGACTTCAGCAGGAACACAGCAGGAACATCCCCCCAGAAATTGATATCAGACCTGTTACGAGGCCTTATGTTGCCAAAACAAATTGCCCAAGTAGTTAAGGAAGTGTCCCAAGGGCGTGGGGTGATGGTACCTAAAATGATGAGGCAGACTAAAAGCATAGACAAAGACAAGTCTCCCTCGGAAAAAACAATGCCAACCATCCAAGATGTTGTTAGATTACAGGAGGATGTTCCTGACCAAGATACAGAAATGTGGAAACAGCTCGGTTGTAGAGTTCAAAGTCAAAGTCAAAAGAGTTTATTGTCATGTGTCCCTGACAGGACAATGAAAATCTTTCTTTGCATAGCACAACAGAACATAGAAGGCATTGACTACAATTCTATACAATTCTATACACCCATGACTTAATAAATTAATAAAGTGCCAATAACAGATGGAGGGATATTAATGTTCAGAGTTCCGAGCCAGGTTTAATAGCCTGATGGCTGTGGGGAAGTAGCTATTCCTAAACCGGGTTGTTGCAGTCTTCAGGCTCCTGTACCTTCTACCCGAAGGTAGCAGGGAGATGAGTGTGTGGCCAGGGTGGTGTGGGTCCTTGATGATGCTGCCAGCCTTTTTGAGGCAGCGACTGTGGTAGATCCCCTCGATGGAAGGAAGGTCAGAGCCGATGATGGACTGGGCAGTGCTTACTACTTTTTGAAGTCTTTTCCTCTCCAGGGCGCTCAAGTTGCCGAACCAAGCCATGATGCAACCAGTCAGCAAGCTCTCTACTGTACACCTGTAGAAGTTAGAGAGAGTCCTCCTTGACAGACCGACTCTCCGTAATCTTCTCAGGAAGTAGAGGCGCTGATGAGCTTTCTTAATAATTGCATCTGTGTTCTCGGACCAGGAAAGATCTTCACAGATGTGCACACCCAGGAATTTGAAGCTCTTGACCCTTTCAACCATCGACCCGTTGATATAAACAGGACTATGGGTCCCCATCAGGTTTATGGGTTATATATGCAGGGCAAACATGTATGTCAGATGAACTTGCAATGTGGGTTATTGAGCGCATACACTTTGCAACTCACTGTGATGCCCGAGCAACTGGTGATACGCTTTTAGAAACATGGTGTTATTTAAGTTGCAGACTCTGGCTCAGGGGATTAGTAGTCGTTGTCTGACCTGTCAGCAATAAAACCCCGGGAAGGGTACAACCTGCGAACAAGGGAGAATCCCTTTTCCGGGGTTCTCCAGATAGACTCCATTGAGTTGGAAAGATGTCAGTTTTACAAATATGTATTAGTTATAATATAATAATATAATAATAATATATTTTATTGTCATTGCACAAAGGTACAACGAGATTTGATATGCAGCTTCCATCCGGTGTAATAACCATATAACCATATAACAATTACAGCACGGAAACAGGCCTTCTCGGCCCTTCCAGTCCGTGCCGACCATTTATTTTCCCCTAGTCCCATCTACCTGCACTCAGACCATACCCCTCCATTCCCTTCCCGTCCATATACCTATCCACTTTACTTTTAAATGTTAAAATCGATCCTGCCTCCACCACTTCTGCTGGAAGATCATTCCACACAGCCACCACTCTCTGAGTAAAGACGTTCCCCCTCATGTTACCCCTAAACTTCTGTCCCTTAATTGTCATGTCATGCCCTCTTGTTTGAATCTTCCCTACCCTCAATGGGAAAAGCTTATCCACGTCAACTCTGTCTATCCCTTTCATCATTTTAAAGACCTCAATCAAGTCCCCCCTTAACCTTCTGCGCTCCAAAGAATAAAGACCTAACTTGTTCAACCTTTCTCTGTAACTTAGTTGCTGGAACCCAGGCAACATTCTAGTAAATCTCCTCTGCACTCTCTCTATTTTGTTGACATCCTTCCTATAATTAGGCGACCAAAACTGTACACCATACTCCAGAATTGGTCTCACCAATGCCTTTGTACAATTTTAACATTACTTCCCTACTCCAATATTCAATGCTCTGATTTATAAAGGCCAGCACACCAAAAGCTTTCTTTACCACCCTATCTACATGCGATTCCACCTTCATGGAATTGTGCACAGTTATTCCTAGATTCCTCTGTTCCACAGCATTCCTCAATTCCTGAATCAATTTAGACACCCAGAGAAACAAGATTAACCAAAAAACAGTAAAACAGTATAAAGTGCAACTAGATCTGTGCCGGGTCGATGTGCAACGTGACCATCCGAGGGAGACAGTTCATTGGGGGGGGGGGGGGGGGGGGGGGATACTCAGCAGGGCCGGTTCAGAGCAGCTATAGCTCTGGGGATTAAGCTGTTCCTAAGTCTGGAGGTACGGGCGTAGGAGGCCTTGTAAAGTCTGCCAGAAGGTAGAAGTTTGACCAGACTATTGTTGATGTCTTTAATAAATGGATTGAAGCTTATCCTACCGTGGACAACAAAGCTACTACGGTTGTTCAAGTACTTATGAAAGAAATTATGTTAAAGGAGGAACTGCAGATGCTGGAAAATCGAGGGTCTGAAGAAGGGTTTCGGCCCGAAACGTTGCCTATCTCCTTCGCTCCATAGATGCTGCTGCACCCGTGAGTTTCTCCAACATTTTGTGTACCCTATGAAAGAAATTATATCCAGCTGTGGAATCCCAACTGGATAATGGCACTCATTTTGTGGGAAAGGTGACCAAAGAATTCTGTGTTCAGATGGGCACCCGACAGTAATTACATTGTGTCTATCAGCCATAGGCTGCTGGACTTGCTGAACGAGCCAATCAAACATTGAAATATAAACTCGCCAAAGTACAGATTGAAACAGGGACCAATTGGCTTAAACTACTCCCTGTGGCACTGTTCCTGATGTGTACCACCCCAGCAGGGAAGGCTCGGTTGAGTCCAGCACAGATTGTATATGGCCACCCACTAAAAACCCCATGGAACCGAAATATTACAAAGGCTGTTCACTTTCATCACATGACAATGGAAATGACTAACCATATTTAATCGTTAACCAGGGCATTGAAAGATGTATACTCTAAGCACTCCGTCTAAAATTGAACCTAGTACTTAGGTAATGATCAAGAATTGGATGAAGAAGAGACTGGACATTCGGTGGGAAGGGCATTACCAGGTCCTTCTAACCACCCCTACCGCAGCTAAGGTGGAGGGGAAGGATGCGTGGGTTCACTTTCTCCACTGTAACATTGTCAGTCTGGTTCCTAAGACATAAAACGCTAACCTTTTCTTTCTTTTAAGAAATCCCTTTCTAGGATAAATCACGATGGGCATACGCTGTTGTTCGCCTATCTTGGGACACTGATAGCCATCGGGTCTGCGAAAAACAGAGTATGCCGATGTAATCTATCACCTATGTGGAGGAGATGCACTGCAATGTGATGGCGATAGCAAGGATGGAGAATCATAACTATGGAGTATTGCCATGTTACCATGCTCCTTGTGCATTTAATTATGTCAAAAGGAGGGAGTCAAAGTCCCTGTGCCTATTTAGATGAAGGGATTACAAGTGACATTAGCAGATTTGCAGATGACACAAAGTGGGAACTGTGAGGATGATGCAATGAGAATGCAGGGGGAATAGGATAGGTTGGGTGAATGGGCAGATGCATAGCAGATGCAGTATAAGTGGATAAATGTGAGGTTATTCACTTTGGTGGCAAGAACAGGAAGGCAGATTATTATCGGAATGGTGTCAGATTAGGAAAAGGGGAAGTGCAACGGGATCTGGGTGTGATTGTACATCAGTCACTGAAAGAAAGCATGGAGGTACAGCAAGCAGCAAAGAAAGCTAGTGACATGTTGGCCTTAATTGCGAGAGGATTTGAGTATAAGAGCAATTAAATCCTTCTGCAGTTTTACAGGGCCCTAGTGAGACCACACCTGGAGAATTGTGTGCAGCTTTGGAGAGCTGGGCTTGTATACTATGGAATTTGGAAGAATGAGAGGGGATCTTATTAGAACCTATAGGGTTGTTAAGGGTTTGGACACACTAGAAGCTGGAACGGGGTACTGATTGTGGATGATCAGCCATGATAACATTGAATGGTGGTGCTGATAAGAGAACAGTTCGATAACATGAAGGAAGCAAGTGACTGGGGTAATTGGGGCTTTGGGAACCTAGACAGAATGGCTAATCAACATGGCTATGTACCTAGCTATTGCGATTATTTGTATTTTTGTGGGATTAGCAGTTGTAAAATGTGTTTTGGGGTGGATGCAGACAGCACTGGAAGGCAAAGGTGCTCTGAGAATGTTATTGGTCAGACGGGATGAAGTATGTGATGAAGCAAAGACTGACTATGTTGATAAGGTGCAGGAAGACTGGGAAGGATAGATATAGGTAGGAACATGGGAGTTATCATGGAATGATAAAAGGGAGGAATGAGAATATGTAGAATTGGGGATACTTTAGGACTAATTTTTAAGTAATCTGCGTTAAGTTATAATTTCTTTATTTTGACATAGAAACATAGAAAATAGGTGCAGGAGGAGGCCATTCGGCGCTTCGAGCCAGCACCGCTATTCATTGTGATCATGGCTGATCGTCCCCAATCAATAACCCACAGAAGCCACAGAAATAGTGGATGCATTAGTGATAATTTTTCAAAATTCCTTAGATTCTGGAGTAGTTCCTGAGGATTGGAGGGTAGCTAATGTAACCCCACTTTTTAAAAAAGGAGGGAGAGAGAAAGCGGGGAATTACAGACCAGTTAGTCTAACATCGGTAGTGGGGAAACTGCTAGAGTCAGTTATTAAAGATGGGATAGCAGCGCATTTGGAAAGTGGTGAAATCATTGGACAAAGTCAGCATGGATTTACGAAAGGTAAATCATGTCTGACAAATCTGATAGAATTTTTCGAGGATGTAACTAGTAGAGTGGATAAGGGAGAACCAGTGGATGTGTTATATCTAGACTTTCAGAAGGCTTTCGACAAGGTCCCGCATAAGAGATTAGCATACAAACTTAAAGCACACGGTATTGGGGGTTCAGTATTGATGTGGATAGAGAACTGGCTAGCAGACAGGAGACAAAGGGTAGGAGTAAACGGGTCCTTTTCAGAATGGCAGGCAGTGACTAGTGGGGTACCGCAAGGCTCAGTGCTGGGACCCCAGTTATTTACAATATATATTAATAATTTGGACGAGGGAATTCAATGCAACATCTCCAAGTTTGCAGATGACACCAAGCTGGGGGGTATAGTTAGGTGTGAGGAGGATGCTTGGAGGCTGCAGGGTAATTTGGATAGGCTGAGTGAATGGGCAGATGCATGGCAGATGCAGTATAATGTGGATAAATGTGAGGTTATCCACTTTGGTGGCAAAAACATGGGGGTAGACAAATATCTGAAATGGCAGATTAGGAAAAGGGGAGATGCAACGAGACCTGGGTGTCATGGTACACCAGTTATTGAAAGTAGGCATGCAGGTGCAGCAGGCAGTGAAGAAAGCAAATGGTATGTTAGCATTCATAGCGAAAGGATTTGAGTATAGGAGCAGGGAGGTTCTATTGCAGTTGTACAGGGTTTTGGTGAGGCCACACCTGGAGTATTGCGTACAGTTTTGGTCTCCAAATCTGAGGAAAGACATCCTTGCCATAGAGGGGGTACAGAGAAGATTCGCCAGACTGATTCCTGGGATGTCAGGACTTTCATATGAGGAAAGATTGGATAGACTCGGCTTGTACTCGCTGGAATTTAGAAGATTGAGGGGGGATCTTATAGAAACTTACAAAATTCTTAAGGGGTTGGACAAGCTAGATGCTGGAAGATTGTTCCCGATGTTGGGGGAGTCCAGAACAAGGGGTCACAGTCTAAGGATAAGGGGGAATTCCTTTAGGACCGAGATGAGGAAAACATTCTTTACACAGAGGGTGGTGAGTCTCTGGAATTCTCTGCCACAGAAGGTAGTTGAGGCCAGTTCATTGGCTATATTTAAGAGGGCGTTAGATGTGGCACTTGTGGCTAAAGGGATCAGGGGGTATGGAGAGAAGGCAGGTACGGGATACTGAGTTGGATGATCAGCCATGATCATATTGAATGGCGGTGCAGGCTCGAAGGGCTGAATGGCCTACTCCTGCACCTATTTTTCTATGTTTCTATGTTTCTAACCCGTGCCTGCCTTCTCCCCATATCCCTTGACTCCACTAGCCCCTGGAGCTCTATCTAACTCTCTCTTAAATCCATCCAGTGACTTGGCCTCCACTGCCCTCTGTGGCAGGGAATTCCATAAATAAATAGTTTAGTTTAGATATAAATAGAATAGATAAATAAATAGATAGAAATAAATAATTTAGACATAATTTAGTTTAATTCTCCTTGCTGTGACATTAATTTTTCCTGGAAAACACGTGATGTTTATGTGATGTTTAATGCTATTGTAATTGGCTAAGATGCATTATGCTGCGTATGATTGTGATTGGGTAGAAAGATTGTCCAAACCTATATAACCATGTTATACTGTAGTTACTGGTCTAGAATCACCACCCTTTGTATGTTACCTCCCACTGTATCAACCATATATATATGCTAATTCCTTTGTTTGAGCACATTTGTTTCTCCATGATCCACTGGGAGAGCTTCCCAGGGCGGTACAGAGAAACCTGGTCACCATGGTCAAATAAAGGATGATTCAAAGTATTCTACTCGGTGTTTTCACTGAGGGATATAAATACCGGAATGATCATGAGGAGGAATTTGTTTCGTCAGTGAGTGGTGAATCTGTGAAATTCATTGCCACGGACGGCTGTGGAGGCCAAGTCAGTGGATACTTTTAAGGCGGATAATGACAGATTCTTGATCAGTAGGGGTGTCAGGGGTTATGGGGAGAAGGCAGGAGAATGGGGTTGAGCGGGAACGATAGATCAGCTATGATTGAATGGCGGAGTAGACTTGATGGGCCGAATGGCCCAATTCTTCTCCTGGAACTTAAGAAGGAATAATATAGTCTGAAGAAGGGTTTCGACCCGAAACGTTGCCTATTTCCCACACTCCATAGATGCTGCCTCACGCGCTGAGTTTCTTCAGAATTTTTGTCTACCTTCAATTTTCCAGCATCTGGAGTTCCTTCTTAAACAAGGAATAATACACACCTGTTGGCACATTGGAATCATCTTCAAGAGCATCACTAAGATCAAACCCGTCATCCTCTGGAAAATAAATGTTTAGAATTACTCCAGTTAGTTCCATGAAACTTTCTGGCACAACATTTAGTTGCTAAGAGACGAACGCAAAGTCTCCATTTTTGGTGTCGGAATGTAAGGTCTGCCAATTTTGTTTGTGATCTTAGCATGGATCAGTTCCAGCTATGTATGACCTGTCTCAAAATAGTACCAACAATTGTCTTTAGACTTCAGATATACAGAACACAAACATGCCCTTCATCCCACCGAGTCTGCGCCAATCCCGTACACTAGCACTATCCTACGCTCTCGGAACTACTTACAATTCTTACAAGCCAATTAACCTACAAACCTGTATGTCTTTGGAGTGTGGGAGGAAACCGGAGCACCCGGGAAAAAAAACGCAAGTGGTCACACGGAGAAAGTCCAAACTCTGTACAGACAGCACCCGTGGTCGGGATTGAACCTGGCATTTTAAGACAGCATTTCTACCGCTGCGCCACTGTGCCTCTCCTTCATGGCCTGATTCTCATTCGGACTTAGATGAACAATTTAACTTTGTGGTGCAGGAAGGAACTGCAGATGCTGGTTTAAACCGAAGATCGACACAAAAAGCTGGAGGAACTCAGCGGGACAGGCAGCATCTCTGGATGGAAGGAATGGGTGACGTTTCGGGTCGAGACCCTTCTTCAGGGCCAATCTTTACTTTTGCTCTGTGAACTGCATGAGACGTAGGTTGGAGATGAAAGCCATCTGGGTGGTGACGTGACAGCCCAAGTCATCTGTAGAAACCAGAATGGAAACAAAATGTAACCTAGGGCCTCATCAAAAGATGCCCAAGTGTATATGGTGGTTTCGGATGTCAGTAGAGAAATCAGAGACTTTCCTCTGCAAAGGTTGAGCGGAAGCCAAAGAGTGGTTGAAAATGCCAATGGTTTATTTAGATTTCAGTTCAGTTTAGTTTAGTTTGGAGATACAGCAGGAAAACAGTCCCTTCGGCCGACCGAGTCCGCACCGACCAGCGGTCCCCGCTTACTAACACTGTCCTACACACACTAGGGACAATTTACATTTATACCAAGCCCATTAACCTACAAACCCGTACGTCTTTGGAACGTGAGAGGAAACCGAAGATCTTGGAGAAAACCCACGCAGGTCACGGGGAGAACGTACAAACTCCGTACAGAGAAGCACCCGCACTCGGAATCAAATCCGGGTCACAGGCGCTGCAAGGCAGCAACTCTACCGCTGCGACATCGTGCCGTTTGTATGTACGGATTTCAATTTTTAAAAAGTTATAATTTGTATGCATGTGTGAACACTAACACACACACACACACACACATTTGCAAAGAGCGCAGGAGGATGAGGGCTGATCTCGTAGAGGTGTGCAAAATCATGAGAGGAATGGGTGGGGTAGATGCACAGAGTTTCTTGCCCAGAGTAGGCGAATCGAGGACCAGAGGACATAAGTTCAATGTGAAGGGGAAAAGATTTAATATGAAACTGAGGGGGAACTTATTCACACAAAGGGTGGTGGGTGTATGGATCAAGCTGATAGATGAGGCAGTGACTATCGACACATTTCAGAAACAGTTAGACAGGTACATGAATAGGGCAGGTTTGGAGGGAGATGGGCCAAATGCGGGCAGGTGAGACTATTGGGACATTGTTGGCCGGTGTGGGCAAGTTGGCCGGAAGGGCCTGTTTCCACGCTGTATCATAGAATCATAGAAAATAGGTGCAGGTGTAGGCCATTCGGCCCTTCGAGCCTGCACCGCCATTCAATATGATCATGGGTGATCCTCCAAATCAGTATCCTGTACCTGCCTTCTCTCCATACCCCCTGATCCCTTTAGCTACAAGGGCCACATCTACCTCCCTCTTAAATATAGCCAATTAACTGGCCTCAACTACCTTCTGTGGCAGAGAATTCCACAGACTCACCACTCTCTGTGTGAAAAACGATCTTCTCATCTTGGTCCTAAAAGACTTTCCCCTTATCCTTAAACTGTGACCCCTTGTCCTGGACCTCCCCAACATTGGGAACAATCTTCCTGCATCTAGCCTGTCCAACCCCTTAAGAATTTTGTAAGTCTCTATAAGATCCCCCCTCAATCTCCTAAATTCCAGCGAGTACAAGTCGAGTCTATCCAGTCTTTCTTCATATGGAAGTCCTGCCATCCCAGGAATCAGTCTGGTGAACCTTCTCTGTACTCCCTCTTTGGCAAGAATGTCTTTCCTCAGAATAGGGGGCCAAAACTGTACGCAATACTCCAGGTGTGGCCTCACCAAGACCCTGTACAACTGCAGTAGAACCTCCCTGCTCTTGTACTCAAATCCTTTTGCTATGAATGCCAACATACCATTCGCTTTCTTCACTGCCTGCTGCACCTGCATGCCTACTTTCAATGACTGGTGTACCATGACACCCAGGTCTCGTTGCATCTCCCCCTTTCCTATCACTCTATGACTCGATGACACGCACTTGCAACTTGAAGCCGAGTGGAAAGCAATATGGTTCACATCTCCAAATGCATTAAATGAACAGAAAGTAAAATGAAATCATGCAAAGTTGGTGGTTTTGCATACATAACACAAGGCGGTTTCAGCAAACATTGCCTATGATTCAAGGGAAATAGCAGTTCACCCGCATAAAACCCGAATTTCCACTTTGCAGTATTAATTGTCATTCAAAGTAATTAATTGACTGTAATGCACTTTGTGGACATACCAGGATCATGAAAGATATTTTGAAATACAGCTGCCTGTTTTACTAAGGGTTGGGTATAGAGTCAGAGTGATACAGCGTGGAAACAGGCCCTTCAGCCAAACATGCCCCCATCGGCCTACATGTACCATCCACACTAGTCCCACCTGCCTACATTTGGTCCATATCCCTCCAAACCTACCCTATCCAGTACCAGTCTAATGGGCCTGTCCCATGGTACGAGTTCATTCCAAGAGCTCTCCCGAGTTTGCCCTGATTGGAACTCGGAGATTTACGGTAATGGCCACTTGTCGGTACTCGGGGCTCTCGTGAACATTTTTCAACATGTTGAAAAATCTTTACGAGTTTTCCCGTGCTTACCTGCCGTTAGCGAGTCTTCCCGGGTACCTGCCGTTAGCGTTACAAGCCACTAAGAGACGTCCCCGAGCTCCGACGTACCCGCTACGTTCATTCTCCGTGCTTACCACAAGTTTGATTTTTTTTAAACTCGGGAGTGCTCTTGGAATGAACTCGTACCGTGTGACAGGGCATTAACAGTTTCTTAAACGTTGGGATGGTCCCGGCTGCAAATACCTCCTCTGGCAGCTTGTTCCACACACCCACCACCCCTTGTGTGAAAAGGTTACCCCTCAGATTCCCATTTAATCTTTTCCCCTTCACTTTAAATCTGTGTCCTCTGGAGTATCTGAGTAAACTTCAAGGCTCAAGAGTATCTTATTGCCGTATATCCAGAAACTGAACATTAAAGTTCTTACTTGCAGAAGCACAACAAATATGTAAACATAGTACTCTGTAAACAACACAATAATAAACAACAAACAACAAATTTCAGTACATTAAATTAAACATAAACAATCAGACGTTGGCGAATCTGCGGATTTCTTTGCCACAGAATGCTGCGGAGGCAAATTCAATGGATATTTTTAAGGCGGAGATTAGATAGATTCTTGATTAGTTTGGCTGTCAGGAGTTATGGGGAGAAGGCAGGAGAATGGGGTTAGGTGGGAGAGATGGATCAGCCATGATTGAATGGTGGAGTAGACTTGATGGGCCAAATGGCCTAATTCTGCTTCTATATGACCTTATAATAGCGCTAAAACAAAAATAATGCCCCTGAGTCTACATAGTTCAGTGCCTATGCAGGTTTGCAGGTTGAGGCGAGCGGTGGGGGGGACCACTGTGAGGGAGGGGGAAGAGCAACAGGGAAAAGGCGTGCGGGGGGGGGGGGGGGGGAAGAACAATAGACAAAGGAGTGGGGGGATGGGGGGAGGAGGACAAGGGGGGAACTGGAGCGGGGAGGGGGGGGGAACTTGTAACTTTGTGAGCATCCTTTATGGGCAGCTATTTGCATACCTTGCGTATGCAAGCAAGAAATTCAGTATGACACTGAATAAAGTATTCAATTCAGTCTCCAGAACCAGGGGCCACAGTCTTTGAATAAAGGGGAGGTCATTTAAGACTGAGGTGAGAAAAAACTTTTTTACCCAGAGAGTTGTGAATTTATGGAATTCCCTGCCACAGAGGGCAGCGGAGGCCAATTCACTGGATAGATTTAAGAGAGAGTTGGATAGAGCTCTAGGGGCGAGTAGAGTCAAGGGACATGGGGAGAAGGCAGGCACAGGTTATTGATAGCGGGCCATGATCACAATGAATGGCGGTGCTGGCTCGAAGGGCCGAATGGCCTCCTCCTGCACCTATTTTCTATGTTTCTATGTGACAATAAAGTATTCAATTCAGTGTTTAATAGCCTGATTGTTATAGGGAAGAAGGATTAGAGGGAAATGAGTCACATACAGACAGCTAAGATCATTTTTACTTGGTATCATGTTCAGCACAACAAGAGATAAGATAAGAGAGTGTTTAATTGTCATGTGTCATGTGTCACAGTTTGAGGGTTACACAAAAAGCTGGAGAAACTCAGCGGGTGCAGCAGCATCTAAGGAGCGAAGGAGATAGGCGACGTTTCGGGTCGAGACCCTTCTTCAGACACAGTTTGAGTGTGGCTCCTCAATTATGGTTTAGTCTAGTTTAGATCAGCGATACAGAACGGAAACAGGCCCTTCAGCCCACCGAGTCCGCGCCGACCATCAATCCCCCTCACACTTACACTATCCTACACACACTAGGGACAATTATACCAAGCCAATTAATCTACAAACCTGTACGTCTTTGGGGTGTGGGGTCAAACAGAAGATCTCGGAGAATAACCCACGCAAGTCACGGGGAGAACGTACAAACTCCGCACAGACAAGCACCCGTAGACAGGATCAAACCCGGGTCTCTGGCGCTGTAAGACAGCAACTCTACCGCAGCACCACTGTGCCGCCCTAAAAGTTTTGTGTTCAGGACTTGATAATCGTAGGAAAGTAGCCTTTCCGGAAACCTGGTGGTGTGGGATATTTTTAAGGCAGAGGCAGATAGATCCTTGATTTGTATGCATGTCAGGGGCTACGGGGAGAAGGCAGGAGAATGAGGCGCAGAGGGAAAGATATATTTGCCATGATTGAGTCGGAGATCCAACCAGCGCGGCCAGAGGACTTTGGGTGCTGCGGTCTCCGGGGAGGGAGCGGCCGCTCCAGACGTTCCAAGCCGCCGATGAGCGTTCACCTGACGCCGGAGTTCCAGGTTCCCGGCAAGAGGGCCTGAAACATCGGGCTGCCGTAGCGGTGACTGCGGAGGCCACAATAGGCCAGACTATGGGTGAACAGGGTACGGGACTGGACTTTGCTGCCTTCCCCCACAGTGGGAACCATTGTGGGGGGATGTTTTTATGTTTATTGTTTAATTCTTTAATGTTGAGTCTTATCTTTATCCGTGTGCTGCAATGGCAAGTCAAATTTCACTGCACCAATTGGTGTATGTGACAATAAATGTCCCTTTGTATCCTTTGTCTCCTTTGAATGTAGACATGATGGACCAAATGGCCTGACTCTGCTCTTATCACACATGAACCGCGATGGTCCCACGGTGGGGCAACGGTAGAGTTGCTGCCTCGCAGCGCCGGAGACCCGGGTTCGATCCCGACTACGGGTGCTGTCTGTACGGAGTTTGTACATTCTCCCCATGACCTGCGTGGGTTTTCTCCGAAATCTTTCATTTCCTCACACACTCCCAAGACGTACAGGTTTGTAGGTTAATTGGCTTGGTGTATGTGTAAATTGGCCCCAGTGTGTATAGGATAGTGTTAGTGTGCGGGGATCGCTGGTCAGCGCGGATTCAAAACTGAACTTCTGTACCTAACGGTAGGAAGGGCATGACCCAATTGGTGGGGATCCGTGATGGACACAAATATCTGGAGTAACTCAGCGGGACAGGCAGCATCTCTGGAGAGAAGGAATGGGTGATGGTTTGGGTCGAGACCCCTCTTCATCCTTCATCCTTGATGATGGATGCCATCTTCTTAGTGCAGGACCTCATGTAGATAGATGTCTTCCATGGTGAGAAGGCTGTGCCCATGATGAACCAGGCTGAGTCCACTAGTCCCTGCAGCCTTTTGAGTTCCTGTACCGTTGGCATTGCCACTCCAGGCCATCATGGCCGTCCGAAGGGGGGGGTGCGTTGGGTGTAACCGCACCCCCCTATTTTTCCAGAGGAAAAAAAATTAAAAGATAACGGAGTCAAGGGGTATGGGCAGAAGGCAATAGACAATAGGTGCAGGAATAGGCCATTCGGCCCTTCGAGCCTGCACCATCATTCAATGTGGTCATGGCTGATCATCCCCAATCAGTATCTGTTCCTGCCTTCTCCCCATATCCCCTGACTTTGCTATCTTTAAGAGCCCTATCTAGCTCTCTCTTGTAAGTATCCAGAGAACCCGCCTCCACCACTATCCGAGGCAGAGAATTCCACAGACTCACAACTCTCTGTGTAAAAAGTGTTTCCTCGTCTCCGTCCTAAATGGCTTACCCCTTATTCCTAAATTGTGGCCCCTGGTTCTGGACTCCCCCAACATCGGGAACATGTTTCCTGCCTCTAGCGTGTCCAAACCCTTAATAATCTTATATGTTTCAATAAGATCCCCTCTCAACCTTCTGAACTCCAGAGTATACAAGCCCAGCCGCTCCATTCTCTCAGCATATGACAGTCCCGTCATCCCGGGAATTAACCTTGCAAACCTACTCTGCACTCCCTCAATAAGAAGAATGTCCTTCCTCACATTTGGGGACTAAAACTGCACACAATACTCCAGGTGAGGTCTCACCAGGGCCCAATACAACTGCAGAAGGACCTCCTTGCTCCTATACTCAACTCCTCTTGTTATGAAGGCCAACATGCCATTCGCTTTTTTCACTGCCTGCTGGACCTTATTACCATATAACATATATAGTTATATAATAATTACAGCATGGAAACAGGCCCTCTCGGCCCTTCCAGTCCGTGCCGACCATTTATTTTCCCCTAGTCCCATCTACCTGCACTCAGACCATACCCCTCCATTCCCTTCCCGTCCATATACCTATCCACTTTACTTTTAAATGTTAAAATCGATCCTGCCTCCACCACTTCTGCAGGAAGATCATTCCACACAGCCACCACTCTCTGAGTAAAGAAGT
The DNA here is from genome assembly GCA_963514005.1 of Raja brachyura. The sequence continues at coordinate 8,592,918 of OY740786.1, read as the reverse complement.
TCCCCCTCATGTTACCCCTAAACTTCGGTCCCTAAATTCTCATGTCATGCCCTCTTGTTTGAATCTTCCCTACCCTTAACCTTCTGCGTACCTGCATGCTTACTTTCATTGGCTGATGAACAAGGACCCCAAGATTCCCTTGAACTTCTCCTTTTCCCAATATGACACCATTTAAATAATAATCTGCCTTCCTGTTTTTGATACCTCACATTTATCCACATTAAACTGCATCCACCATGCATCTGCCCACTCACCCAAACTGTCCAAGTCACCCTGTATTCTCATAGCATACCCCTCACAGTTCACATTGCCAACCAGCTTTGTGTCATCTGCAAATTTGCTAATGTTACTTTGAAGGCAGGAACAGGGTACTGATTGTGGATGATCAGCCATGATCACAGTGAATGGTGGTGCTGGCTCGAAGGGCCGAATGGCCGACTCCTGCACCTATTGTCTATTGTCTATTATCTCCCTATCCAAGGTTTAGAAGGATATTGGGCCAAAGGCAAGCAGGTGGGACTAGTGTGGCTGGGGCATCTTGGACTGCATGGGCAGGCTGGGCCGAAGGGCCTGTTTCCATGCTGTGTGACTCTGTGTCTCCACGGTGTGTAGGTGTGCATTCTATGTAGCAGACTGGAGGTCTCCACAGAGTGAAAAATCGCGCATTTTACAAACTATTCTGCTATTTCCAAGCATGGTCTCTTTTGCACAGAAATTATACTGAATTGCACAATGCACAGAAAACGGAGCACAGCACCACCTAAAAATAACTAGTTCCCCCTTCTTGCAGGCAGCTGTTGAGCACGAAGGGGTTCTGAGATTCTATAACTGGATTGGCCAGTAATCCCACTACACCTGTACCAGGTATTTCACCAATTTCTATTCCTGTCTAAGGCTCCTCCACGCTGCAAGTTTTAAGACCCCCCCTGCCTGTCCAGCCTCCCCTCCTATCAGTCTGAAGCAGTGTCCCGACCCAAAAGCGTCACCTGTCCATGTCCCCCCAGAGATGCTGCCTGACCCGCCGAGTTCTTTGTGTCTATTTCTGAAACATCCTTGTTCTGCAGAGATACTGCTGAGTCATAGAGTCATCAATCTTACAGGGTGGAAGCAGGCCCTTCGGCCCAACGTGCCCACACTAGCCAACATGTCCCATCTCTACTAGTCCCACCTGCCTGCATTTGGCCCACATATCCCTCCATCCATGTACCTGTCTAAAGAACTAGGGTCTCGACCCCGAAACGTCACCCCCATTGAATTCCTTCTCTCCAGAGATGCTGCCTGTCCCCGCTGTAGTTACTCCAGCTTTCTGCGTCTATCTTCGGTTCCTTCCTACATTCCTGTCTAGAAAAGTTTCTCAAACGACCCCAGCACTTTGTGTGTCCATCTGGCTATTTCCACTGTTTCCAAATCACCCACCACCCTCTTCCACCCCCCTCTCTGTCTGTCCACGATTTGCCTATTTCTTTGCAGGGGACGCCTTTTTTGGCATTGTCTTAAAAATGCGCATTGAATTCACCCAGAGGAGAAAAAAAAAAGACTTGCAAGCAAGCAAACCGATTAAAGCCTTACCGTTCGCTTTGACAGCGACCAGCGCCAGGCAGGCGACCAGTATATTTCTCAAAAGCAACATCGTGTAAAGGGTGGGGGAGAGGAAACGCCACAAGCTTCTTCACTCCCTCGCACCGACTCTCGCCTGCAAAATAAATTAATGCCAGTAACTATTTTTGCCCAGCAGCGAAGTGGAACAAAGTCTATCTGTGTGTGTGTGTGTCAGTCAAAGTTGACTGACTGGGACCTCCGTCAATAGGAACGGAGATTCTCGGGTACTGTTGCGAGACTCCGCCTGGCTTACATTCAGAGTTGTGCAGAACGGAACTGCAGGTGCTGGTCTGCACCGAAGGTAGACACAAAGTGCTGGAGTAACTCAGCGGGGCGGGCAGCGTCTCTGGAGAGCAAAAAATGGGTGACGTTTCGGGTCGAGACCCTTCTTCAGACTAGAGACTCAGGGGAAAGTGGGATTCAAAAGAGAGTTAGATAGAGCTCTTGGGGCTAGTGGAATCAAGGGGCATGAAGAGAAGGATACGGGTACTGATTGTGGATGATCAGCCATGATCACATTAGACAATATACAATAGACAATAGGTGCAGGAGTGGGCCATTCGGCCCTTCGAGTCAGCACTGCCATTCAATGTGATCATGGCTGATCATCCCCAATGCCTTCTCCCCATATCCCCGGACTCCGCTATCTTTAAGAGCCCTATCTAGCTCTCTCTTGAAAGCATCCAGAGAACCTGCCTCCATTCGGCCCTTCGAGCCAGCACCGCCATTCAATGTGATCATGGCTGATCATCCCCAATCAGTGCCCTGTTCCTGCCTTCTCCCCATATCCCCTGACTCCGCTATCTTTAAGAGCCCTATCTAGCTCTCTTGAAAGCATCCAGAGAACCTGCCTCCACCTTGCAGCTTCCTAGCATCCTTCTCACAGCTAACACTGCCCCCCAGCTTCGTATCATCCGCAAACTTGGAGATGTTGCATTCAATTCCCTCATCTAGATCATTAATATATATTGTAAATAGCTGGGGTCCCAGCACTGAGCCTTGCGGTACCCCACTAGTCACTGCCTGCCATCCTGAAAATGACCCGATTACTCCTACTCTTTGCACCCAGAGAGTTGTGAATCTGTGGAATTCTCTGACACAGAAAGCAGTGGCGGACAATTTACTAGATGTTTTCAAGAATGAGTTTGATTTGATTCTTAGGGCTAAAGGAATGAAGGGATATGGGGAGAAAGTAGGAACGGGTTACTGATTTTGCATGGGTTACACAAAAAGCTGGAGAAACTCAGCGGGTGCTCAGCATCTAAGGAGCGAAGGAGATAGGCGACGTTTCGGGTCGAGACCCTTCTTCAGACTGGTCAGGGATCAGGGAAGCGAGAGATATAAACAGTGATGTGGAGAGATAAGGAACAATGAGTGAAAGATATGCAAAAAAGTATTGGTGATAAAGGAAGCAGGCCATTGTAAGCTGTTTGTGGTGTGAAAATGAGAAGCTAGTGCGACTGGGGGGGGGGGGGGGGAGATGGAGAAGGAATGTCAGGGCCAGAGGGCTGAGGGAGAGGTGGGGGGGAGGCAGTCTGGGTTAACAGAATTGAGAAAATTCAATGTTTAAGCCCAGAGGATGCAGACTCCCCAAGCGGAATATGAGGTGCTGTTCCTGATTTTGCATGATCAGCCATGATCATATGAATGGATGTGCTGACTCGAAGGGCCGAATGGCCTACTGCCACTACAGACAGCCAGATTTGCAGGCCCTCTTGTGATGATCGAACCTCCGACGTCGGGACGGTCGAACGCACTCTGCGGCTTGGAGTGCCCGAATCGGCCACTTTCCCACCGGAGACCGCGGCTTCAGGATGTTATAGACCGCAGGCCGGCGGTCGGAGCTCTTGAACTACTATCTACCTCATTGGTGACCCTTGGACTATCCTTGATCAGGCTTAGCTGGCTTTACCTTGCACTAAACGTTATTCCTTATCATGTATCACTGTAAATGGCTCGATTGTAATCATGTGTTGTTTTTCCACTGACTGGATAGCACCCAACAAACAGTTTCTCACTGTACCTCGGTACACACGACAGTAAACTGAACTGAACTTTAGCAAACGATAAGCACAAAATGCTGGAGTAACTCAGTGAGACAGGCAGCATCTATGAGAGAAGTATTTTTTTTAATTTCTCTGGATATTCAAACCAAAGACATAACAATATTCTGGTATGAAATAGCCTTCCTTCAGAATTGCAAATATCCTCAAGGAATAGATGATGTTTTAGGTCGAGACCCTTCAGACTGAGTGTCAGTGGAGAGGGAAAATGGAGATATGGATGCGTACAAAGAGAATATAAGGTGTTTTTCAGTGTGGAAACGGGCGTCAAGGAAAGAGAGTTCATGTCGCGTCCCTGTTTCCACCAATCTTTCCACCACCACGCACAAGGAGCACAAGACAGATTCCATTGTATGCAGATGCCGAGAAGTGTGTTTAGCTCTGGCTGAACGACTTCTAATCTTGTGTGTGGACTCGATAAGAAGAAGAAGTGTGAAAACAGGGCCTTCAGCCCACCAAATCCGTTCCGGCCCACAGCCAATCCGTTCTTGATGAATTCTTGATTAGAACGGGTGTCACAGGTTATGGAGAGGCATGAAAATGGGATTAGGAGGCAGGGATCAGCCATGATTGAATGGTGGAGTAGACTTGATGGGCCGAATGGTGGACTGGCGGACTGGTGCAATACGAACAACCGGATCCTGAATGTCGAAAAAACAAAGGAGGTCATCGTTGACTTCAGGAAAACCCGGCACAGTCCCACACCACTTCACATCAATGACAGCGATGTGGAGGTGGTCAGTAGCACTAAGTCCCTGGGGGTGCAGATCACTAACAGTCTGACCTGGTCAAATAACATCTTGTCAACAGTTAAGAGAGCGCAGCAGCGGTTGCACTTTCTGCGCCGGATGAGAAGAGCTCACCTCCCCCACCCCATCCTCACCACTTTCTACAGGGGCACCATGGAGAGTATTTTGACCAGCTGTATCTCTGTCTGGTTTGGGGACTGTAAAGCCTCCAACTGGAAGTCCGTGCAGAGAGTGGTGAGGACAGCGGAAAAAATCATCCGGACCTCTCTCCCCTCAATCGGGGATATTGTGACCAAACGTTGCGTGTCTAAGGCCAGCAGTATTATAAAAGACCCCGCACATCTCCATCACGGACTGTTCACTCTGCTGCCCTCGGGCAAAAGATATCGTAGCATAAGGAGCAGAACATCAAGGTTCTGCAACAGCTTCTTCCCACGAGCCATCAGACTCCTGAATGCCATGTAATGGGCTGCCACCATTGTCTATTTATCCTTTTATCCATTTTTCTTCAAGTTTATCCTTCTGTTAATTATCGTGTTGCACAGGGAGCCAAATGCAACGGAATTTCGTTTGGAATTGCATATATCGATGTATTTCTAAATGACAATAAAGTTTGTTTGACTTTTGACTTTGAATGGCCTAATTCTACTCTTATAACGTGGACCGACACTGGTTCTATTTATCAAACCCCGTACAGACAGCACTCATAGTCAGAATGGAACCCAGGTCTCAGGGGCTGTAAGGCAGCAACTCTAACTTTGCGCCACTGTGCCGTCCCTCAACGTGATTAGTTATCGTTATTTTAGTTTTAGAGATACAGTGTGGAAAAAGGCCCTTCAGCCCACCGAGTCTGTGCCGGCCACAATCCCCAAATATACTAGTTAGAAACATAGAAACATAGAAATTAGGTGCAGGAGTAGGCCATTCGGCCCTTCGAGCCTGCACCGCCATTCAATATGATCATGGCTGATCATCCAACTCAGTATCCTGTACCTGCCTTCTCTCCATACCCTCTGATCCACTTAGCCACAAGGGCCACATCTAACTCCCTCTTAAATATATCCAATGAACTGGCCTCAACTACCCTCTGTGGCAGAGAATTCCAGAGACCCACCACTCTCTGTGTGAAAAAAGTCCTTCTCATCTCGGTCCTAAAGGATTTCCCCCTTATCCTTAAGCTGTGACCCCTTGTCCTGGACCTCCCCAACATCGGGAACAATCTTCCTGCATCTAGCCTGTCCAACCCCTTAAGAATTTTGTAAGTTTCTATAAGATCCCCTCTCAATCTCCTAAATTCTGGAGAGTATAAACCGAGTCTATGGAGTCTTTGTTCATAAGACAGTCCTGACATCCCAGGAATCAGTCTGGTGAACCTTCTCTGCACTCCCTCTATGGCAATAATGTCCTTCCTCAGATTTGGAGACCAGAACTGTACGCAGTTCCATCCTACATACTAGGGACAATTTACAGAAGCCAAATGACGTGTAAACCTGCATGTCTTCGGAAAGTGGGAGGAAACTGGAATACCCGGAGAAAACCCACACGGTCACAGGGAAAACGTACAAATTCCGTAAAGACAACCCCCGGGTCACTTGCGCTGTAAGGCAGCAACTCTACCGCTGCGCCACCATACCGCCAAATGTTTAGATTAGAGATACAGCAATAGACACAGGATCTTCGGCCCGACGAGTACATCTTGGCCATCGACCACCCTTTCACACTAGTTCCATGTTATCCCATTTCTCACCCACTCCCTACATAGTAGGGTCAATGCTATACTAGGGCCGATTAACCTACAAAGCCATTCGTCTTTTGGGATGTGGGAGCACCCGAAGAAAATCTGTGCGGTCACAGTGAAAACGTGCAAACTCCACACAGACAGCACCCGGGGTCAGGATCGAACCTGGGTCTCTGGCGCTGTGAGGCAGCAGCCCTACCCGCTGCACCACTATACTGCAGGGAGAATGACTTCCCACTGCTGAGAATGTTTAGAAACAGTTGGCAAATGCCTGTCCTTTAGAAGTAAAATTGAGTAACTTGAGCATTGTGCAAAGCATCCATTTTGTAAATGCTGCAAGATTGCTCGGAGAGGGTGTGTTTTCATTTTGCTTTCGTGGTTAAAACAGCCATGCCAAGCAAGCAATTTATAGAGGTGAGTCATGGGAGAGCTTGGAATAGAGCGAGGTGCAAATGCAATCTGGATCGCTGCATGTAAGAAAGTGCTAACACATCCAGAGCCAAGGACCATAGAGACAGGCCCTTCGGCCCATCATTTACATACAAGGAACTGCAGATGCTGCTTTACAAAAAAAACACAAGAGACACTGGACACAGAAAAGGGTGCAGTGAATCAACGGGTCAGGCAACATCTCTGGAGAGAAGGAATGGGTGACGCTTCGGCCGAGACCCCTCTCCACACTGGCTCACATCTCTTCCAGTTTTCTCACCCCCACCCCACAATCAGTCTGGAAAAGGACTCCCGACCAGAAACGTCACCTAGCCATGTCTTCCAGAGCTGCTCGAAGGGCCAAATGGCCTACTCCTGCACCTAATTTCTATGTTGCCCCACCCGCTGAGTCAGTCCTGCATTTTATGCCTTTGTCTGTTTAATGTACACCTGGATTGAGTCAAGATTGAGTCATTTTACTCTGTTATGGACTGAAAATTATGTCAAAATACCATTGCCAGCAGGAATTCCACTCGTGACTCATGCAGTAATGAATAGCAACTCAAAAGTTAAACATTCAAATTCCATCACTCAGCTTTGAAAGGGGAATTTGATAAGGCTGGACTTTCGAGTGGCAGAACTGACATGAAAAATCATGAACATTTAAAAAATAACAAACAGATTGTAGCAATCTGAAATTACAGCGTCAAAACGCTGAAAAGGCTCAGCAAGGCAGCCAGCAGTTCAGGGAAGAGAAAACATTTACATTTCATCTCCAGAGCACTGGGAAAGTGAACAACAAGCTGGTTTATTTATTGTGGAGACTCAGGGTGGGGCAGGGATGATGAGGCCTCAGGGATTATGTGTGACAGGGTGGGGCCGAGGTTGCCATGGTGAACGTAAGGCCTACAGACCTATTTGCTTTGTGGAGAGAGAGAGAGTGTGAGAAAGAGGACAGAGAGAGGTGTGGGAGAGAGAGAGAGGTGTTGGAGAGAGAGAGGTGTGGGATAGAGAGTGTGTGAGGGAGAGAGAGAGGAGATGGGGGGGGGGGGGAGAGTATGGGAGAGATAAGATAAGATAAGATGCATTTATTTGTCACATGTGCCAATTGGCACAGCAAAATTAAACATAGAAACATAGAAACATAGAAAAATAGGTGCAGGAGTAGGCCATTCGGCCCTTCGAGCCTGCACCGCCATTCAATATGATCATGGCTTATCATCCAACTCAGTATTCAATACCTGCCTTCTCTCCATACCCTCTGATCCCTTTAGCCACAAGTGCCACATCTAACGCCCTCTTAAATATAGCCAATGAACTGGCCTCAACTACCTTCTGTGGCAGAGAATTCCAGAGACTCACCACTCTCTGTGTAAATCACCATACAACCATACAGTAAAAATAAAAAATACAGCATGTAGATAGAATTTGACATAAAACATCCCCAAACAGCAGAATCAAAGTTTCCCACCGTGAGGGAAGGCACCAAAGTCAGTCTCTTCCCGATGTTCCACAATATTCCCCCGTGGCCGGGGCCTCGCCCAGCCCTCCGCTGTCGCCGCTCCGGGCGGCCCGATGTTCAGGTCCGCACCCCGGGGTGATGTAAGTCCGACGTCGGGGCTGGGGGACGTCCTCAGCGGCCTGGACACAGAGTCGGCCCCCTCCTACCGGAGTCCGCGGCTCCCAAAGTCCGCAGGGCGCGCCGGGTGGAGATTCAACGCTGGAGGCCCTCGGCAAAGGGCCCCAGGACTCCATGGAGTTCAGCGCCGCATGCGTTGGAAGCTCTCTCCAAACCAGAGCTCCACGATGTTGGAGCAGCGGCCCAACGCTCCGGAGCTCCAACGGCGACCCAGGTAGGCATCGCCCGCTCCGTGGTGACTCCAGCGCTGTGCGCCGCAGGAAAGGCCGCCCCGATCCAGGTGGTAGGCCGCAAGGTGGGGGGGCGAGTACGTGACTCGGAGAAATAGTCGCTTCCCCGCAAGGAAGCGACTGGGAATTAGTTTCCCCCTTACCCTGCCCCCCCTTCCCCACATAGAAACGTTAAAGTTTCCCCCAAAAACAAACTTTAAACTGACTAAAAATTTTTTAAAAAGATGGAAAAACAAACGGGCTGCAGGCAGGGGCTGCTGGCAGTCCAGCGCCCTAGTGTCCTTTGGGTGAGAGAGTCGTGTGAGAGAGGGGTGTGGGAAAGAGGAGATAGAGAGTGTGAGAGGGAGAGTGTGAGAGAGAGTGAGAGGGGGTGAGAGTGAGTGTGTGATGGAGAGAGAGCAGTGAGAGAGAGAGAGGAGTAAATAAGAGAGAGGAGAGGGGGAGAGAGAGAGAGCGTGAGAGAGAGTGGTGTGGGGGGGGTGTGAGGGAGAGAGGAGCGCGAGGGAGATGCGAGAGAGCTGAAAGAGGAAGAGAGTGAGTGAGAGAGAGAGGTGTGAGAGGGAAAGAGAAGTGTGTGAGAGGGGAGAGGATGTGAGAGAGAGGGTGAGAGAGAGGGGGAGAGAGGACAGGGCATTGGGAGTGTTATTGAGCAGACTGGAGTAAATACACGGTACCCTGACAGTGGTGACACAGGCTCCCCTCCCCCAACCCCCCCCCCCCCCCCACCCCCTCCTCCCCACGCCGGGTCCCATCTTTGTTCTAGGTATCTGCGCCCCCCCACATAGGCATCCACAGTTGCGGGAGGTGTTACGTTACAGCTATGTACAAGTCGCTGCTTAGGATGCAGCTGGACTATTGTGTGCAGTTCTCGTCTCGCCACAGGAAGGTTGTGATTAAACCCACAGAAAAGGTGCAGAAAAGAGTCACAAGAACGTTGTTTGAACTGGTGTTAAAAGGACAGGTGGATAGGATTTGGGAATGCTTCCCCCCCCCTACCCGACCAAGCAAGAGGTACAGAAGTGTGAAAACGCACAACTCCAGATTCAGGGACAGTTTGTTCCCAGACAAGTGTACCGTCCTACCAACAACGAGACAGTGGTCGTGAGCTACCACCTACCTCATTGGAGACCCTCAGACTATCTTTAATCGGAATTTATTTATCGGACCCTATCTTGCACGAAACCTTATTCACTTTATTCCCTTTGTCATGTATCTGTACACTGTGGACAGCTCGATTGTAATCATGGATTGTCTTTCCGCTGGCTGGTTAGCACACAACAAAAGCTTTTCACCGTACCTCGTTGACAAGAAACTAAACTAAACTGAAAAATAGGATTTGATGAAGAAGGGTGGGAAATAGCTGGCATGTTATATAAAAACCCCATCAGTGCAGTTGAACTTATTGGTATAACACCAAGTAGTTTTGGCTCTGGGCTCTACTGCTCAAATATAAGGACGCTTAACTGCTTACACATGCTGCTGAGTACAATTTGGGAACATCCTCTTGGAGTGGATTCAGAATGTAAAGGGCCTGTCCTACTGTACCAGGTAATTCAAGAGTTCTCCCGAGTTCTCCCCTGATTCGAGCTCATGTAATGTAGCTCAGAGCCTATGTGGAGGTTGAGTCGAATTTTGAGTTTAGTCTATTGTCACGTGTACCGAGGTACAGTGAAAAGCTTTTGTTGTGCACTAACCAGTTAGCGGAAAAACAATACGCGATTACAATCGAACCATTTACGGTGTACAGATACATGATGTAGGGAATAATGTAGGGGATGTGCATAGATTGGGTAGTGGGGGGCGGGGGGGGGGGGGGGGGGAGTCAGTCTCAGTCTACCCCATGACGGAAGGGGGAGTAGTTGCACAGTTTGATAGCCACAGGGAAGAAGGTTCTCCTTTTTGTTTAGTTTAGTTTAGAGTTACAGCACGGAAACAGGCCCTTTGCGCCGACCAGCGATCCCCGCACATTAACACTATCCTACACCCACTAGGGACAATTTTTACATTTACCAAGCCAATTAACCTACAAACCTGTACGTCTTTCGAATGTGGGTGGAAACGATAGAACTGGGAGAAAACCCACGCAGGTCACGGGGAGAACGTACAAACTCCGTACAGACAAGCACCCGTAGTCGGGATCGGACCCGGGTCTCCGGCGCTGGATTCGCTGTAAGGCAGCAACTCTACCGCTGCGCCACCGTGGCGTTCCGTCCTGCGTCTTGGACAATAACCTGCCAAGAGGTCTGGGTGAAATGTCAAGGGTGAAATGTCAATGCTGAACCATTCCCCAGCCCTGCCCTGCTGTGCGTTGTTGTGCTTTGCAGTGGGAGGGGAAGCGGAGTCGCTTCGCTGGATGTTTCCACTGCAGAGGACAGACAGATCACGAAGAACACAGTGGTGAGTGTCTTCCTCATTAACACCCATTGTATTTCTTTCCAGGCAGCTTGTAATAAAGTAAGGGCACAAAGTGCTGGACAAGCTCACCGAGTCAGGCAACATCTCTGGAGAACGTGGATTGGCAACAACTGAAGAAGGGTCCCAACCCAAAAAGGTCACCTCTCCATTTTCTCAAGAGAAGTTGCCTGACCTAGAGATATAGCATGGAAACAGGCCTCGTCGGGGTTTCCTCAGATTATGAGGTCGCTAACTTTAGACTCCTACTTTACACTTTAGAGATACAACTAAAAACAGGCCCTTCAGCCCACCGAGTCCATGCTGACCAACGATCACCCCGTATACTAGCACTATGCTACACACTCGGGTCACAGGTGGCTCTTCGATGGCAGCCTCGCCAACAGTCAGTCTGTCTGTCTTCTCGTCTTTTTTTTGTTATTTTTAGTGTGTTTTAAAAGTTTGTGTTAATGTTCTCTGGTTTGTTTCATGTGTGGGGTGGAGGAGGGGGTCGGGGGAAACTTTTTTTCAATCTCTTACCTTGCCGGAGACGCGATTGTTTTCCGGGTCGTATATCCGGTCGCTCTGCGGCCTAACATCATGGAGCTGGAGGCCTTGCTCGGGCCTAACTTTGAGCACCCCCCCCCCCCCCCCCCCCCCCGCGGGGAGGTGGACTTACCAGCGTAGCCGATCCCTTGCCTGGGATCGACTCTCAAACCGTGGCCTGCGGATTTCACCATGGAGGCGCTCGCAGTCTCGGGTAGAGGCCGATGTCGGGAAACTCCAAACGACGCAGAAGATTTCGACCAGCCCCGACCCGGGGTCAGATCGCTCGGCGCGGGGGAGCCGAGATTCCCGGCTTCGGGAATGCCGCCGGCTTCGGGACCCAAGATCGCCCCGTCAATGGAAGGCTCAAGGCCCTCGACTGCGGGAGAACAACGAAGGGAAGAGATTGAACTTTTTGTCGCCTTCCATCACAGTGAGGAATGTGGAGGAGTCACTGTGGTGGATGTTTATGTTAAAATGTATTTTGTGTGTTCTGTTGCTTTTTATTGGTATGACTGTGTGGCAAATGAATATCCTCGTATGTTGCGAAACATACTTGGCTAATAAAGTATTATTATGATGGTTATGATTATGATGATTATGATTATGTGCCTGTGTGTATCTGAGAAATAATGCATTAGCATATGAGGCAATCTCATGTTACATGCATGTCTGTGTGTATTGCAGTGTGGAGTAAAAGCCCTGTCCCACGGTACGAGAAAAAGAGCTCCAAGAGCTCTCCCGAGTTTTAAAAAAATCAAACTCGTGGTAACTACGGAGAATGAATGTAGCAGGTACGTCGGAGCTCGGGGACGTCTCTTAGCGCTTACGGTAGGCACTCGGGAAGACTCGCTAACGGCAGGTAAGCACGGGAAGACTCGTGAAGATTTTTTCAACATGATGAAAAATGTCCACGAGAGCCCCGAGTACCGACGAGTGGCCATCACCGTAAATCTCCGAGTTCGAATCAGGGGAAACTCAGGAGAACTCTTGGAATGAACTCGTACCGTAGGACAGGGCTATAAGAAAAGGATTTGGATTAAATAGCTTTATGGTTCCCAGCTACACAGTCTTTTCTCCACCACCGTCCCACCTTGTTCTAATTGTTCTGAGTTCTGATGAGCTAAAAATATATATATATAATTGCTGGAAATTTGAAAGAAAAAGCAAAAATCGTATCTTCGGTGGACTTTTTCTCAGTTTTGATCAGTTTTGTCCACAGCCTGAATCTCGACCGTTTCACTTTCCACAGAGTCTGTCCGACCTACTGGGTTTTCCCAGAATTTTCATTTTAGGTTCAGGCTGGGGTATTCCGCGGCTGCGGAATGGGGGACCAGCTAGAGGACCTGAAGGCTCGTCGGTCGGTCGGCTTCACCGGGAGGGGGCCGCTGCAAACGTCGAACGCGAGGAGCAAGGGCCGGTAGGAGGGTGAACCAGAGTAGTGCCTTCAGGTAGCGCCTTCGAGGTCAGCTGCTGGAGGAGCCCTAGGACTCAAAGCAAACTCAATGCTAGCATTTATTGCAATAGGGGTAGTATACAAAAGCAGGGACGTAATGCCGAGGCTCTATAAGGCCGCATTTGGAATATTGTGTGCAATTTTGGACACCATATCTGAGGAAGGATGTGCTGGCTCTGGAGAGGGTCCAGAGGAGGTTTACAAGAATTATCCCAGGAATGAGTGGGTTAACCTATGATGAGCGTTTGTTGGCACTGGGCCTGTACTCACTGGAGTTTAGAAGAATGAGGGGGGGACCTCATTGAAACATACAGAATAGTGAAAGGCTTGGATAGAGTGGATGTGGAGAGGATGTTTCCACTTCTGGGAGAGTCTAGGACTAGAGGCCACAGCCTCAGAATCAAAGATCATTCTTTTAGGAAGTTGAGGAGGAATTTCTTTAGCCAGAGGGTGGTGAAACTGTGGAATTCTTCGCCACAGAAGGCTGTGGAGGCCAAGTCAGTGGATATTCTTAAGGCAGAGATCAATACATTCTTGATTAGTACTGGTATCAGAGGCTATGGGGAGAAGGCAGGAGAATGGGGTTAGGAGCGAGAGGGAGAGATCAGCCATGATTGAATGGCGGAGTAGATGATAGGCCAAACGGCCTAATTCTACTCCTACTCCTTATGGCCTTATGACATAGAAACATAGAAAATTGGTGCAGGAGGAGGCCATTCGACCCTTCGAGCCAGCACCACCATTCATTGTGATCATGGCTGATCGTCCCTTATCCGTGCCTGCCTTCTCCCCATATCCCTTGACTCCACTAGCCCCTAGAGCTCTATCTAACTCTCTCTTAAATCCATCCAGTGACTTGGCCTCCACTGCCCTCTGTGGAAGGGAATTCCATAAATTCACAACTCTCTGGGTGAAAAAGTTTTTTCTCACCTCAGTCTTAAATGACCTCCCCTTTATTCTAAGACTGTGGCCCCTGGTTCTGGACTCACCCAACATTGGGACCATTTTTCCTGCATCTAGCTTGTCCACTCCTTTTATAATTTTATATGTTTATATAAAATTCCCCCCTCATCCTTCTAAACCCCAGTGAATATAAGCCTAGTCTTTTCAAACTTTCCTCATATGACAGTCCCGCCATCCCAGGGATCAATCTCGTGAACCTATGCTGCACTGCCTGGGAGAGATCTATGACAAAGACGGGCGGGCGAGGAGACGAGAGGAGAAGGACATCGGTTTGTGGGACAATCCGGTCGATGGTGCCAGAGGGAGGCCCTGAAGGAGCCTGGGGCTTGCCTGGATCGGGAACCGCTCAAGTAGACCGAACGCGCGAGCGGACCGGCTTTAGATTTGTGCGAATGGCGCTAAAATAAGGCGGCACCTGCATGTGTAAATATGGAAAAAAAATTGAACTGCGCATTTCAGTTCAGTCTAGTTTTTGTCACGTGTACAGTGAAAAGCTTTTGCTGCGTGCCAAACAGTCAAGACAATACATGATTACAATCGAGCCATTTACAGTATATAGAAACATGATAAGGGAATAACGTTTAGTGTCATTGCAATTGTAATTGATATTATTAGCCAAGTATGAAAACTAAACAAGTATGTAAATCATTTGAGGCATTTAATTTACCATACAGAGAATGGAGCAGCTGGGCTTGTACACTCTGGAGTTTAGAAGGATGAGAGGAGATCTCATTGAAACATATAAGATTGTTAAGGGCTTGGACACACTCGAGGCAGGAAACATGTTCCCGATGTTGGGGGAGTCCAGAACCAGGGGTCACAGTTTAAGAATAAGGAGTAAGCCATTTAGAACGGAGACGAGGAAACACTTTTTCTCACAGTGAGTGGTGAGTCTGTGGAATTCTCTGCCTCAGAGGGTGGTGGAGGCAGGTTCTCTGATGCTTTCAAGAGAGAGCTAGATAGGGCTCTTAAAAATAGCGGAGTCAGGGGATATGGGGAGAAGGCAGGAACGGGGTACTGATCGGGGATGTTCAACCATGGTCACATTGAATGGCGGTGCTGGCTCGAAGGGCCAAATGGCCTACTCCTGCACCTGTTGTCTATTGTCTATTGTGTATTGTCAGTCATGCAAAAATAGCAACAAAAAACACAACCACGTAAATATTTAACATAAACATCCACCACAGCAGATTCCCCACATTCCTCACTGTGATGGAAGGCAATAAAGTCTTATCTTATTTCCTCCTTTTCCTCCCGTGGTCGGGACAGTCGAACCATCCGCAGTCGGGGCGATTGAAGCTCTCGCAGCCAGCGATCGAAGCTCCCGTTATCGGGGCGGTCGAAGCTCCTGCGGCTTGGGGCTCCCAAAGTTGGTCCCTAACCAAGGGACCACGAGCTCCATGATGTTAAAGTCCGCAGACTCCCGCAGTTGGAGCTTCCGAGGATGATCCCTGGCAAAGGGACCCCGCCTGAACTGAGATGTTAAATCCGCAGTCTCCCGCGGTTGAAGGTCCCAATGCTGGTCCCCAGCAAGAGGCCGCCAGCTCCACGATGTTAGGCCGCAGTGCGGACGGAGATACGATAAGGAAAAAGTTGCAACTCTGACGAGGAAAGAGATTTAAAAAAGTTTCCTGCAACACAACCTGGTTGTGGTCGGATGGTTCAGTTGCCTGATAACAGCTGGGAAGAAACTGTCCCTGAATCTGGAGGCGTGCGTTTTCACACTTCTGTACCTTTTACCCGATGGGAGAGGGGAGAAGAGGGCGTGGCCGGGGTGCGACTCGTCCTTGATTATGCTGCTGGCCTTGCCGGGGCAGCAGTTGCATCTGTTACAAATAACGCACCATCGAACCATTAACTCGACAAGGAAAAAACAGAAAATGCTGGAAGACAGCAATTCAGGAGAAATTCAGGTCAAATGCGTCGGAACTGAGACTCTCTGTCACACCTACTAACCTGTTCCAGAGTTTACTGTTTAACATAGAAACATAGAAAATAGGTGCAGGAATAAGCCATTCGGCCCTTCGAGCCAGAACTGCCATTCAATATAATCATGGCTGATCATCCAAAATCAGTACCCCGTTCCTGCTTTCATAGAAACATAGAAAATAGGTGCAGGAGTAGGCCATTCGGCCCTTCGAGCCTGCACCGCCATTCAATATGATCATGGCTCATCATCCAACTCAGTATCCCGTACCTGCTTTCTCTCCATACCCCCTGATCCCCTTAGCCACAAGGGCCACATCTAACACCCTCTTAAATATAGCCAATGAACTGGCCTCAACTACCTTCTGTGACAGAGAATTCCACAGATTCACAACTCTCTGTTTGAAAAATGTTTTCTCATCTCGGTACTAAAAGGTTTCCCCCTTATCCTTAAACTGTGACCCCTTGTCCTGGACTTCCCCAACATCGGGAACAATCTTCCTGCTTCTAGCCTGTCCAACCCCTTAAGAATTTTGTAAGTTTCTATAAGACCGCCCCCCTCAATCTTCTAAATTCAAGCGAGTACAAGCCGAGTCTATCCTGTCTTTCTTCATATGAAAGTCCTGACATCCCAGGAATCAGTCTGGTGAAACTTCTCTGTACTCCCTCTATGGCAAGAAAGTCTTTCCTCAGATTTGGAAACCAAAACTGTACACAATACCCCAGGTGTGGTCTCACCAAGATCTTGTACAACTGCAGTAGGACCTCCCTGCTCCTATACTCAAATCCTTTTGCTATGAATGCTAACATACCATTCGCTTTCCTAATCTAATCAAATCCATGAAACCAATGAAAACACAACAGTGGCCAAACGATATTGCCAAGTGTAGTAACTAGCTTTGAAGTAGTGGGGAGGTATGCGACTGCCCTACAGCTACAGATATGCATGGAGGTGAGCATAATTTCTTATCATTTCTGGAGATGGTTGGCATTTTCTTTCATTATTGATAGCACAACCTGAATTCTGTAGAATTCCAAAGAGCACAGTTGTCAAAGTTCATCACTTAAAGAAAGCAGACAGCAACAAAATTGTTAAAGGTAAACCAAAGCAATCTTTAATCAATTTGCAAGACGGGAGTGGCGAGATCTACAAAGAGCACACACGTTGCTCAGTGCTTCTCGGGCTCCACTCAAAGAACAAATGAATGTCAGTGTAAGTATACATTTTATTATCAATAAAACACACCTTCTAAATCTGAGTGAAAGATCCGTAGCCTAAGGAAAACAAGGGAGTCTGGACCCATATATTTGCAATGTCTGCCTTACTCACAAATCTTGGCACAGCTTCAGTACAGCTGCCCTTTCCGGAAGGACAACTAACTCCATTTTGTTTTCAAATGGCTTCCATCTTGGTTCCAGAATGGGCATCCGTCTGTGAGCTAAAACAAGCTTGTAAGATTTGGATGAAAGCCACTACCTTTTCCTTAGCTGGTGTTGTCAGCCGCTGAATAATGCGCCCCGGGTCTGGTGCCGTCGCCCTGATGCCAAGAAGCTGGATGCTGCCCTCAACAGCGCCCTGCAGACTGACTGTCTCCGGATGCCTACGAGCCACCCCAGCAAACCAACTGCCCGTCCTCGCTGGCATCGCCCCGGCCAACATCAGATAAGAAGCAGCCACGCTGGCCCTCTCTCGAAAGGCACAGACCAGTGAATCCCACCTCCTCCATCAGATTGTCACGGAGACACCACGACAAGCCGTGTGCCTCGAGTCACGCCGCTCCATGCAAGCCCAAGAGCTGCTCTACACAACTTCAGTTGACGCTTCTGTGGCCGCCTGGGCCAAGACATGACAGAGAGACCAGTGGAAGTCAGCAGAACCATCTAGGCTACACCAGTACATGGATGTCCCCATGGGCGTCCCTGCCCCGAAAGCAGTGGACAACCCTCAACCGCTTGAGGACAGGCATCGGACGCTATGGAGTAGCGGTGAAGAGGTGGGGTCTCATGGACAGCGCCTCCTGCGAGTGTGGGGACCCAACACAGGCAGTGGATCACATCGTCAACAGTTGCCCCAAACACCGGCCACCGAATGGTGAACGAGGTCTGATTGCCCCCCCATATCCCTTGATTCCGTTAGCGCTAAGAGCTGAATCTAACTCTCTCTTGAATACATCCAGTGAATTGGCCTCCACTGTCTTCTGTGGCAGAGAATTCCGCAGAATCACAAACTCTCTGGGTGAAAACGTTTTCCCTCATCTCTGTACTAAATGGCCTCCCCCTTTAAGGGCCCGTCCCACTCTGCGATTTTTTTCGGCGACTGCTGGCGCCATTGACTGACGTATCAGGAAGATTTTTGAACATTTCTAAAATCCAGCGGCGACAAAAGAAACGTTGCGACACTCGAGGAAACACCGCGCGTCAACACGCCGCGTCACGCCGCGACTTTTGCGGTGACCTGATACGTCAGTCAATGATGCCGGAATAAGGACAGGCCCTTATTCTTAAACTGTGACCCCCTGGATGTGGGCTTCCCCCCAACATGTGGAAAGAGGTCAAAACTGCGGAACTGTGCGGGACTCTCTGTCACACCTGCTGAGTTGTTCCAGAGTTGGCGGATTGGTTTTGGAATTTCAGCATCCACAGTGTTTGATTCTACTTGCTTTTGCCGTCTATTTTACAGAGGTCCGATGTGAAAGAATTTCTTCTGCAACCAACTGACACGGGAAACAATAATATTACCTTGGCAACCTCGGTCTCCACCCTATGTGTTGTTCTAAAACTGACACAAAGTGCTGGAGTAACTCAGCGGGTCAGGCAACATTTCTAGAGAACATGGGTAGGTGACATGTAGAAAGGAACCTCAGGTGCATGGTTTATGCCGAAGGTAGCGGCAAACTCAGAGGTCATCGCCTCAGAATTAAAGGACGTTCCTTAAGGAAGGAGATGAGGAGGAATTTTTTTTAGTCAGAAGGTGGTGAATCTGTGGAAATCCTTGCCACAGAAGGCTATGGAGGCCAAGTCAATGGATATTTTTAAGGCAGAGAGGGATAGATTCTTGATCAGCACAGCTGTCTGGGGTTATAGGGAGAAGGCAGGGTGTTGGGATTAAGATAGGGAAAGATAGATTCGCCATGATTGAATGGCGGAGTAGACTTGATGGGCAATATGGCCTAATTCTGTTCCTGTCACATGGACTTATGAGCAAATGGCACAGGGCACTGGAGTAACTCAGTGGGTCAGGCAACATCTCTGGAATAAAAGGATAGGTGGCGTTTTTAGGGTCGGAACCCGTCTTCAGACTATTTTTGCGGTTGTGGAAGGAACGGCGGGCATTAAAGTCTTCCTGGTGGGGGATGGAGGTGTAGAGCGACTGAATGTCAAAGAGTCATTATTTTTGCGAAGATCTTCGGGATGTGCCAGGTAGCCGGAGAAAACCCAAGTGTCCACAGGGAGAACGTACAAACTCTGCGCAGCCAGCACCCGTTGTCAGCATCGAACCCGGCTCTCTGGCGCTGTGAGGCAGCAACTCTACTGCTGAGCCACCTCTAACCACGATTAGATCTATTACCAAACCAACCCGACAACAAACTTGCTGAGGCGCATCTGCAGAAGCTTTGTAAAATTAATTGGAGATACTCCAAGGACGTACAGGTTCGTATGTTAATTAGCTTGGTACAAATGTAAATTGTCTGTGGAATTCTCCGCCTGTCTGTGGAATTCTCTGCCTGTCTGTGGAATTCCCTGCCTCAGAGGGCGGTGGAGGCCGGTTCTCTGGATGCTTTCAAGAGAGAGCTAGATAGGGCTCTTAAAAATAGCTGAGTCAGGGGATATGGGGGGAATGCAGGAACGGGGTACTGACTGGGGATGATCAGCCGTGATCACATTGAATGGCAGTGCTGACTCAAAGGGCCGAATGGCCTACTTCTGCACCTATTGTCTATTATCTATTGTCCCCAGTGTGTGTAGGATAGTGTAAATGAGTAGAGATCTTTGGTCAATGCGGAGTCAGTGGGTCGAACGGCCTGGTTTCGCACTGTATCTCTAAACTAATGCCCCTGTCCCACTTAGGAAACCTGAACGGAAAGCTCTGGAGACTTTGCACCCCACCCAAGGTTTCCGTGTGGTTCCCGGAGGTTTTTGTCCGTCTCCCTAATGGTCGAAAGTGGTTTCCGGTTTAAAAATCGGTAATTTTTTAGTCGAAGCCGGTTGCGATGCTAGTTGAAGGTGGTTGCCGGAGGACAAAAACCTCCGGGAACCGCACGGAAACCTTGGGTGGGGTGCAAAGTCTCCAGAGCTCTCCGTTCAGGTTTCCTAAGTGGGACAGGGACATAACAACCCTGAATCCCCCCCACAGCAGTCTTCATGTGCACCCCAACTGCTCCCGTGACTCAGGCATTAGGCCCCTGAGCCACCCTCCATCCCACAAGACATGAGACTGCACGTCCATGCCATCATTGTCTGCGACGAGCCACCACCACCACCAACTCTAAACTAAACTAACCTACTAATAGAGCGGCATGGTGGCGCAGCGGTAGAGTCGCTGCCTTACAGCCCTTGCAGAGCCAGAGACCCGGGTTCGATCCTGACCATGGGTGCTGTCTGTACGGAGTCTGTACGTTCTCCCCGTGAGTTTCCTCCGAGATCTTCTGTTTCCTCCCACACTCCAGAGACGTACAGGTATGTCGGTTAATTGGGCTTGGTATAAGTGTAAATTGTCCCTTGTGTGTGTAGGCACGGACTCGGTGGGCCGAAGGGCCTGTTTCCACGCTGGATCTCTACACTGAACTGAACTAAACTAAACATGCCAGATGTCCTCAGTCTCCTCAAGACGTAGAGTATCTATTTTTACTTTTATTAAGTGCATGTGAAGATAATCAAGTGAATGCTATCAGACATTATTTTTCATTGTGAATGAGTCTTGTCGGTTTCCCTAGTTACTAACTGGTGGGAGCACTTGAAAATGTCATGTCCTTTCCGGTGGAAAATTGCAGTGAGGAATTGCTATCTGATCTTCCACCAGCCAGCTGTCACCGAACAACAACCGAGGTCTGGGTCGAACTGGGTATGTTAAAAGTTTATATTAGTGTTCGGGCTACAGTGCGGAAACAGGCACTTCGGCCCACCGAGTCCGCAACAACCAGCGATCCCCGCACACTAACACTATCCTACGCACACTCGGGACAACTTACACATACAGCAAGCCAATTAACCTACAAACCTTTGTAAAAGAAGGAACTGCAGGAACACAAAAGGCTGAAGAAACTCAGCGGGTGCAGCAGCATCTAAGGAGCGAAGGAGATAGGCGACGTTTCGGGTCGAGACCCTTCTTCAAACTGGTCTAACCTACAAATCTTTACGTTTTTGGAATTACGGAGGATACCCGGAGAAAACCCACTCAGGTCGAGAACGTACAAACTCCGTACCGACAGCACCCGCAGTCAGGGTTGAACCTGGGTCTCTGTAAGGCAGTAGCTCTACCACTACGACACCCTGCCACCCTAATTATGATTGAATCTTGTCTGTTTCCTGGTAACTAACTATTAGGACTTGGATAATGCCATCCCCATTGGAGTGAGGAATCGCTATCTTATCTCCCACTACTATCTGAGCTACTATCTACCTCATTAGAGACCCTCCGACTATCTCTGATCAGACGTTGCTGGCTTTATCTTGCACTAAACATTGATTGTCAGGTCAGGGCGTGGCCTTGCAACTGGTACCATGTAGTCCAGTTCAACCCGTGAGACATGCTCATCCTTCATGGCAAGTCTGCACTGGCGGACCAGGGGGAAGGGATCTTTATGAACCAACGGCTGGAAATGGGAACATTGTTCCTGTTATTCCCTTCATCATGTATCTGAACACCGTGGTTGGCTCGTTCAATAGACTATAGACAATAGGTGCAGGACTAGGCCATTCGGCGCTTCGAGCCAGCACCGCCATTCCACACACCCCTCTCCCCACAACCCCCCCTCTCCCCCACTATACGCCTTTCCCCCCACACATCCCTCCCCCACACATAAACCTCTCCTCCACAGCCCCACCCTGCACACAACCCCCCTGCTCCCCACAACACCCCTCCCCCCACAACCCCACTCCCCCCACAACCCCACTCCCCCCACAACCCCCTCCCCTCACAACCCCCCTCCCTCCACAACCCCTCCCCACAACCCCACAGCCCCCCTCCCCCCACACATACCCTTCACCCACACACACACCCTTCCCCCAAATCACTCCCTCCCACATGCTCCCTCTACTCCACATCCTGCCCACACACACACACTGCCCACACAGACACACCCTTCACCACACACCCCCTCCTTCCCTCCCCCCCCCTCGCAAACCCCTCCCACCCACATACACACCCCCCCCCCCACCACCACACCCCCCCCGTGATGACGGGTTCCACTTAGTCTAGTGAGCAATAAAATTATCTTCCAGCACCTAGACCGCCAGGGGATCCTGTTTGTTGGTTTTAGCTCTGCATTCAACACCATTGTGCCAGAGCTACTACACTCCAAACTTTCCGAGTTGACTGTGCCTGAACCCCTCTGTCAGTGGATCACCAACTTCCTGACAGACAGGAAGCAGCATGTGAGGCTGGGAAAACACCTCTCGGACGCGCAAACGCTCAGCATAGGAGCACCGCAAAGCTGCGTACTCTCCCCTCTCCTCTACTCTCTCTACACCAACGACTGCACCTTCACAGACACCTCTGTCAAGCTTCTCAAGTTTGCGGACGACACAACCCTGATTGGACTGATCCAGGATGGGGAGGAATCTGCCCACAGACAGGAAGTGTCACAGCTGGTGTCCTGGTGCCATCGCAACAACCTAGAGCTCAATAATCTTAAGACAGTGGAATTGATTGTAGACTTTAGGAGAGCTCCCCCTCCCCTCACCACACTCACCAACAACAACACCACAGTCACATCTGTGGAGTCTTTTAAGTTCCTGGGAACTATAATCTCCAAAGACCTTAAATGGGAGGCCACCATCGACTGCACAGTCAAATAGGCCAAACAGAGGATGTACTTCCTGCGGCAGCTGAGGAAGCACAATCTGCCACAGGCAATGATGGTCCAATTCTGTCCCCACCTTCTCCTGTCCCCAATTCTGTCCCCACCTTCACGGTCTGGTTTGGCTCAGCCACCAAGCACGACACCTGGAGGCTGCAGCGAATCGTCCGATCAGCTCAGAAGGTTGTTGGCTGCAACCTTCCCCCCATTGATGAACTGTACACTGCAAGGGCCAGGAAGCCAGCGGGCAAGATCATCTCTGACCCCTCTCACCCTGGCCACAAACTCTTTGAATCACTTCCCTCTGGAAGGCGACTCCGGACTGTCAAAGCTGCCACAGCCAGACATAAAAACAGTTTTTATCCACGAGTAGTTGCTCTACTCAACAGCCAAAAATCTGTAGCCTCCCTTTGCTCTGGTATTTTATTTAATTCACAAGTTTAATCAATAATGTTTTATTATTAATGTTTAAAGTTTTATGTGTCATTCCTAACTGTCACTGTATGTCATGATGTTACTTGTGGGCGGAGCACCAAGGCAAATTCCTTGTATGTGAATACTTGGCCAAAACACTTACTCATTCATTCATCCATGTTCTCCAGAGATGCTGCCTGACTTGTGGAGTTACTCCAGCACTCGTGTTCTTTTGTGGTCTTGACCAGCGTCTCCAGTTTCTTTTTTATCCATAGCTGTCACACTTTGAAGAGGTTTTGCAGCTGGGCAGTAAAATGGTGACACAAAATATTGCAGATGGTGGAATTTTAGTTTAGTTTAGTTTAGTTTAGTCTAGTTTAATTTAATTCATATATACAGCATGGAAACCAACCTTTAGCCCACTGAGTCCTTGCCCACCATTGATCACCCAAACGCTAGTTCCATGTTATCCCAGTTTTCAATCCAACACATTGGGTACAATTTGCCGAAATCGACCAACCTGCAAACCTACATGTCTTCAGAATGTGCGGGAGGAAACCGGAGCAAACCCACGCGGTCACAAGGAGAATGTACAAACTCCGCACAGAAAACACCCCTAGTCAGGATCGAACTCGGGTCTCTAGCGCTGTAAGGCAGCAACTCTCCTGCTGCACCACCGTGCCGCACCTTGAGAAAAATCTTGAGCAAAAAAGCAAATGGCTGGAAGAATCCAGCAGGTCAGGCAGCGCCTGCAAAGGGGAATGGACGGGCAACTTTCTGGGTCAGGATCCTTCTTCAAATGCAGGGATTTGTTGTGAAACTGAATGAAGGGCCTGTCCCACTTAGATGATTTTTTTCGGGGCGACTCTCACAGTCGTAGCAGGTCGCCGAAAAACCGGCGACTGGACCCCCCCCCCCCCCCACGACAATGTCTACGACAACCTACCACCAAGCTACGGCAAGCTACCGACAACCGGCGACACGTTAGGACGCCCACCTACAACCGCACCTCCGACAACCTATGACCACACAGACGACAACTGAAGTCCACCCACGTCCGCCTGTGACAAGCCACGATCCTTGAAGACAACTGAAGAAAATTCAGTTGCGGGTATCTGTCGCTGGTTGACGCAGGTGGTCGCCAATGGAATTCATTCAAGTCAGCACCGGCGACAACCTGCGTCATCCTGGCGACAACCTACGGCAGCACCTACGACAGGAAAAGACAAGCTACGTCAAGCTCACAGTCGGCGATTTTAAAATTCAGCGGCGGCCAGAAAAACGTTACGACTCTTTAGGCGACTTGAGGAGAATACGCACGATTAACAGGCGTCATCCCGCGACCTTGTGAAAACAGCCTAGTCACCTGGCATCGCCGAAAATAAAATCGCCTGTGGGTCAGGCCCTTGACTATACCTAAGTAGCCAGCAAAAGCACAACAGGCCTGATAGTCTCACACTGTGCAGCCTTTGTCTACGATTCTATGATGTGCAACTGTGCCTTCTGGTATTAAAAGCATTTCACAAGATGACTTGCACTAGCCTGTGCAGCTGTTTCTATTTTGTGTTGAGCATTTGGTAGTTTGCCACGGTTCATATCGCAAAGGCTTGTAAAATATATCTGGTAGACAGCTGCCGATGTCAATTCAACAATAGCCTTGATGTTTAATGCAGATGGAGTCTCTTTTGTTTGGCTCTCATTAATTAATTAAATCACCGCTCGCAAGACCTCCTGCTTTTCTGCACCCCACCCACTCCCACGACGATCCATTCATTGCACGCCAAGTTTAGTTTAGGAAGGAACTGCAGATGCTGGTTTCAACCGACGACGGACACAAAATACTGGAGTAATTCAGCAGGACAAGCAACATCTCTGGAGAAACGTTGCCTATTTCCTTCGCTGCACAGATGCTACCGCACCCGCTGAGTTTCTCCAGCACTTTTGTCTACCTTCTCTGGAGAGAAGGCCTGGGTGACGTTTCCAGTCGAGGTTTTGGTCCGAAGAAGGGTCTCGACCCGAAACGTCACCCGTTCCTTATCTCCAGAGACGCTGCCAGTCCCACTGAGTTACTCCAGCATCTTCCAAATTTAGTTTAGTTTACTATTATTTAGCGATATAACGTGGAAACAAGCCACCGAGAACGCGCCAAACACCAATCCCCGTACACGAACACTATCCTACGCCACTAGTACCGATTTACAATTATGATCGAAGACAATTAACCTGCGAACCTGAACGTCGTTGGAGTGTGGGACGAAACCGGAGCAACCGGGGAAAACCCACGCGGTCACGGGGGGGGGGGAAACGTGCAAACTCCGCACGGACAGCACTCGCGGTCAGGATCGAACCCGGGTCTCTGGCGCTGTGAGGCAGCAGCTCTATCGCTGCGCCACCGTGTCACCCCACTTAAAGCACAGGAAGGAATAGAGGAGAAGTCATTAGCACAATCAAGGACAAGTCTCACCCCGGTCACTCCCTCCCACAACCCAAAGGTTGTGTAGGATAATCGGCCACTGCCAATTGCCCCAAGTGATTCATCATCATCGCCGGCCACTCGAAACTGTCCTCTCCTGGAGGACAACAGTGCGTGACTTTGTTTAACGTGGGGAGACTGGTGCACGGGCAGCCACCCCACCAAGGTCCTTGACAGATCTGGGTCAGGATGCAGCTGTCACGGTGGCTCAGCGGTAGAGTTGCTGCCTTACAGCAAAATGCAGCGCCCGAGATCCAGGTTCGATCCCGACTGCGGGTGCTGTCTGTATGGAGTTTGTACGTTCTCCCCATGACCTGCGTGGGTTTTCTCCGAGATCTTCGGTTTCCTCCCACACTCCAAAGTCGCACAGATTTGTAGGTTAATTGGCTTGATTAAAATGTAAAATTGTCCAAGTTGGCGATATGCAAAATAGCGCCCTGCCGACTACAAAAATCAGAAGTTTCAGAAGGTTCATGGAGTCCAAGACAAACAGGGACCCTTTGCTGCGGCAGCCTTCATCCGCCTTCCCAGCCGTTGTGACACTCCACTAAGGTCAACCATCGTCCTCCGCCTGTTCCACCGTTGAGGTCTTGGTTGGATCGCTCTTTGTCAGGGACCTCCCCCTCGACCTTACCGCCGTGGGTGGCCCTACCAGGAGCATCGCTCCAGACGGCATCGCTCTCAGGATCTCAGGACCACACAAGCTTCTCCACCACGTCAAGGTGACAATCCACGGAGAAGGATCCCCAAGCGAGTAGGATAGAACTGGTGTCCAGGTGATTGCTCGTCGGCACGGAGTGAAGTGATGGCTCCCATGCTGCGCCTCTAAAACTATGAACTAAACTGAAACAAATTTGTCAGAAACTACACGGTACAATGCAAGTTGTGCCCCTTAAATTCTGTTGTCCTTTTTGACCAATGTCTCTAAATGCTCCAACAGGAATTTAGCAAAGGGCCCCAAATTATTCAGCATGTTACGTCACGGACCATCTATCGACTGCCTCCTTGTCTTCATAAAGGTTCAAGCTTTTCTCGATGTATTTTCTTTGAACCCACAAACAAATACAATTTTAAAGTTTTAACAGTGGTTAATTCAAGAGGTAGTTGTGGAGTAGGGAACCTACTCTGTCACACACAGTTCTCAGGTGAGAAGAACAAGTGTTATTTTATCGATCTTTTCCCTTCGGGGGAAAGACTTGTTCACTAGTCTGCACATGCTCTCTCTGATTGTGCACAGCAGGCCTTTTTATGTCTGTCTATGCCTTTTTACAACCCAGCGGTATGAATATTGATTTTGCTAACTTCAAGACCCTTGCATCCGCTCTCTCTCCGTCCCCTCCCCCACCATAGTCATTGCACGGGTATCACTGTCGTCCTGGTGAGTCTTATTGTTTTCGCCTTGCCAGCAATGGCCAGTTTCCTTTATCATCTTTTTTCTTTTTGTGCATTTCTTTCATTCATTTTTTTTTTAAACTCTCCATCTCTCGACCCGAAACGTCGCCTATCTCCTTCGCTCCTTAGATGCTGCTGCACCCGCTGAGTTTCTCCAGCTTTTTGTGTAACCCTCGATTCTCCAGCATCTGCAGTTCCTTCTTTAACACTCTCACCTTTCCCTCTCCCCTCACTCTCAGTCTGAAGAAGGGTCTCGACCCGAAACGTCACCTATTCCTTTTCTCCAGACATGCTGCCTGACCCGCTGAGTTTCTCCAGCCTTTTGTGTGATTCTCTTGCACTAAACATTATTCTTGCACTAGATGTTATTCTCTTGCACTAAATGTTATTTCTTGCACTGAACTTTATTTATGCGCTAACCGTTATTCTTGCACTAAATGTTAGTCTCTTGCACTAAACTGACCGGTTGCATCGTGGCTTGGTTCAGCAACTTGAGCGCCCAGGAGCGGAAAAGGCTGCAAAAAGTTGTAAACACTGCCCAGTCCACCATCGGCACTGACCTCCCTTCCATCGAGGGGATTTATCGCAGTCGCTGCCTCAAAAAGGCTGGCAGTATCATCAAGGACCCAAACCATCCTGGCCACACACTCATCGCTCCGCTGCCTTCAGGTAGAAGGTACAGGAGCCTGAAGACTGCAACGTCCAGGTTTAGGAACAGCTCCTTCCCCCCCAGCCATGGGGAGAAGGCAGGAAAATGGGATTAGGAGGCAGAGAACAGCCATGCTTGAATGGCGAAGTGGACTAATGAGCCGAATGGCCTAATTCTACTCCTATAACGTGCAATATGAACTTGTCAACTCGTCCGCGCCAACCAAGATGCCCCATCTTAGGGCAGTCACGGTGGCGCAGTGGTAGAGTTGCTGCCGTACAGCGAATGCAGCGCCGGAGACCTGGGCTCGATCCCAATTACGGGTGCTGTCTGTACGGAGTTTGCACGTTCTCCCCGTGACCTGCGTGGGTTTTCTCCGAGATCTTCGGTTTCCTCCCACACTCCAAAGACGTACAGGTTTGTAGGTGAATTGGCTTGTTTTTAATGTAAAAATTGTCCTTAGTGGGTGTGGGATGGTGTTAATATGTGGGGATTGCTGATCGGCGCAGACCCGGTCGGCCGTAGGGCCTGTTTCCGCGCTGCATTTCTGAACTAAACTAAACTAATTTAAGCCAGTGCCTGCATGTGACCCGTATCCCTCTAAACCTTTCCTATCCACGAGCCTGTCCACCCAGTTCCTCATTTAGTTCCTGTTTTGTTCCATATCTCCGCATCTGCAGTTTCTTGTTGCTCTCAAATCCATAATGATATACATCAATGCTCGTTAAATGCCAGACACTCTCTAGCTAAACCCCTCCCTTCACCACCTCCAGTTTAAATTCCAGTTGGAATATTTTGGAGGACCAAGTAACCAAGAACCAAGAACCAAGACAATTCAAAGTACTACATAGATTGCACTACTCTAAAACAAAATGAAACAGAATTTTTCCAAATATCTCTCCTGTCTGTGACAAATGTCAATGCTTAGAAGCTAATCTAACTCATACTTTTGTAAACTGCATAAAAATTTTAAATAATTTTTAAATTATTTCTGAAGTTGTTAATATTCAATTGGATCCTGATCCAAAACGAATAATATTAGGAATATCAGAACAAAGTATAAAACATTAAACAATCAGAGATTTTCTTGATTATAGTATAATAATTGGGGAAAAATGAACATTAAAATTTTGGAAAAATGCAACAACTCCCACAATGAAAATGTGGATTACAGAAATGTCTGAGACCTTACACTTGGAACAAAAATTAGACTTGACAATTAAAATTAGACAATTTGCTAGATTATGGTCTCCATTTATTGATTTTGTAAAAGGGTAAATTGGTGCAACACGGAAGACGGACTGAAACTTGAATCCAGGACTGGATGAACAATTACATTCTGTGATCTACGGATCTATTTGGGCGTGCACATCTGTGAAGATCTTTCCTGGTCCGAGAACACAGATGCAATTATTAAGAAAGCTCATCAGCGCCTCTACTTCCTGAGAAGATTACGGAGAGTCGGTCTGTCAAGGAGGACTCTCTCTAACTTCTACAGGTGTACAGTAGAGATCTTGCTGATTGGTTGCATCGTGGCTTGGTTCGGCAACTTGAGCGCCCTGGAGAGGAAAAGACTCCAAAAAGTAGTAAACACTGCTCAGTCCATCATCGGCTCTGACCTTCCTTCCATCGAGGGGACTTATCACAGTCGCTGCCTCAAAAAGGTTGGCAGCATCATCAAGGACCCACACCACCCTGGCCACACACTCATCTCCCTGCTACCTTCGGGTAGAAGGTACAGGAGCCTGAAGACTGCAACAACCCGGTTTAAGAATAGCTACTTCCCCACAGCCATCAGGCTATTAAACCTGGCACGGAACTCTGAACATTAATATCCCTCCATCTGTTATTTGCACTTTATTAATTTATTAAGTAATGGGTGTATTTATGTATAGAATTGTAGTCAATGCCTTCTATGTTCTGTTGTGCTATGCAAAGCAAGATTTTCATTGTCCTGTCAGGGACACATGACAATAAACTCTTTTGACTTGACTTTGACTTTGACTATTTCCAAAATTGTGTTATCGGCAATCTTTTTTTTCCGTCCCCTCTCTATTAGTTTGTAGTTCCTTTTTTTTCTCTCATTTCTTCTCTTTCTATAGCTCTATTTTAAAAAAAAAAATTGCTTTGTTTTTATGTCATTGGTAATAAATCATGTTTTGGTTATAATATGTGTATATGCTTCTAATAAAAGTATAATATTAAATTAAAAATCCATAATGATACTAATGTGTCATGTACAGGAAATAATTGCTGTGCTCACTTCTTTAGACCTCATACCTCTGTAACGTGGCTGGGTTGTTTAGAGTTAAGAGAAACAGCTTGAAAACAGGTCCATCAAGTCCACACTGTTGAAGATGGACGCAAACTGCTGGAGTAACTCAGCGGGACAGGCAGCATCTCTGGAGAGAAGGAATGGGTGACGTTTTGGGTCGAGACCCTTTTTCCCTGAAACGTCACCCGTTCCTTCTGTCCAGAGTTGCTGCCTGTCCTGCTGAGTTACTCCAGCACTTAGCGTCTATCTTCGATTTAAACCAGCATCTGCAGTTCCTTCCTTCGCACGTCCACACTGTCCATTGTTCGGACGTTCACTCCATGTTATCCCACTTTCTCATCTATTCCCTACACGCTGGGGGAAAAGCAGTGAGGCCAATAAACCTACAAGCCTGCAAATCTTAGGGATGTGGGAGGAAACCGGAGCACCCGGACGAAACCCACGCTGAACGTGCAAACTCCACACAGACAGCACCCGGGGGATGAGGATCGAAGCTGGATCTCTGGCATTGTGAAGGCAGCATCTCTACCAGTTGTGCCGCTGTGCCGCCGTGCACCATTGTGCCCGCCGCAGTTATAAATATTTCCCTTTGAGGTATTTCTGGTGAAGTTGGAAATGCTTTGTTTGAAGACCAAATAATTCTCCGCCCGTGAATGAAAACAAAAATAAACACAGCTGCTGAAATTGAAATTAAAAGGCAGAAGTGCTCAGCAGAGTAGACGCCGTATATCAACAGAGCAACAGAGCAGATGCTTCAAGCTAAAGGTGGCGTTGAGCATCAGATATCAAAGTGCAGACTTCAGAGAGTCATAGAGCTCGACAGCACGGAAACAGGCCCTTCGGCCCACCTTGTCCATCCTGACCAACTTCAAATGTCATAAGAGCAGAATGAAGCCATTCGGCCCATTGAGTCTACTCCACCATTCAATCGTGGCTGATGTATCTTCCCCTCTCAATCCCAATCTCCTGCCTTCTTCCGAAAACCTTTGACCCCCTTATGAATCAAGAATCTGCCAGTCTCTGCTTTAAAAATAACCAATAACTTGGCCTCCACAGTCTCCAGTGGCAATGAATTCCACAGATTCACCACCTTCCTACGGGTGGCCACGGTGGCGCAGCGGTAGAGTTGCTGCCTTACAGTGCCTGCAGCGCCGGAGACCTGGGATCGATTCCAACTACGGGTGCTGCCTGTACGGAGTTTGTACGTTCTCCCCGTGACCGCGTGGGTTTTCGCCGAGATCTTCGGTTTCCTCCCACACTACAAAGACGTGAAGATTTGGAGGTAAATTTGCTTGGTGTATGCGTAGAATTGTCTCTAGTGTGTGTGGGATAGTGCTAATGTGTGGGGATCGCTGGTTGGAGCGGAATCGGTGGGCGGAAGGCTCTGTTTCCACGCTGTATCTACAAACCAAACTAAAAAAACGAAAAGCCTCTGAATAAAGAAATTCCTCCTCATCTGCTTTAAACAATAGACACTAGGTGCAGGATTAGGCCATTCGGCCCTTCGAGCCAGCACCGCCATTCAATGTGATCATGGCTGATCATCCACAATCAGTACCCCGTTCCTGCCTTTTCCTCATATCCCCTGAATCCGCTATCTTTAAGAGATCTATCCAGCTCTCTCTTGAAAGCATCCAGAGAACCTGCCTCCACCACCCTCTGAGGCAGAGAATTCCACAGGCTCACCACTCTCTGTGAGAAAAAGTGTTTCCTCGTCTCCGTTCTAAATGGCTACTCCTTTTATTCTGAGGCTATGGGCTCAGATCCTCGTAGAAAAATCCTCTCCTCATCCACATGATGTACAGGTTTGTAGGTTAATTAGCTTTGGTAAAAATGGTAAATTGTACCTAGTGTGTTGGATAGTGTTATTGTACGGGAATGATCGCTGCTTGGTGTGGACTCGGTGGGCTGAAGGGCCTGTTTTCCTACAGTCTATGCTGTATTTCTAAAGACTCAAAGCGAGAAGGGTCGAAATGGTGCGCAGGGGTAGAGTTGCTGCCTTACAGCGCCAGAGATCCGGGTTCGATCCTGACTAAATGTCCTTTCAGCAAGACAATGAACAGTACTTGAACATGCAATGCCCCTGTCCCACTTAGGAAACCTGAACGGAAACCTCTGGAGACTTTGCGCCCCACCCAAGGTTTCCGTGCGGTCTCCGGAGGTTCCCGGAGGTTTTCGTCAGTCTCCCTAATGGTCGAAAGTTGTTTCCGCTTCTTCTATGTTCCGGCAATTATTTCAAAAAATTGAAAAGACCTCAGGGAACCTGACAAAAACCTCCGGGAACCGCACAGAAACCTTGGGTGGGGCACAAAGTCTCCAGAGGTTTCCTAAGTGGGACAGGGGCATAAATAGGACAGGGGGATAACATTCTAAGGCATCATCAACAGTAGGCTTGACGATAGTATGAAATGGTGCCAGAGAAACAGCAGTGATGTTTTAAAATGTTTTAAAAACTGTGGGTGTTTTTCAAGATCAAGATCGAGATCAAGATACATTTATTTGTCACGTGCCAGTTGGCACAGAGAAATGTGTGTCCCCCATACAATAAAATAAAGAACGCAACACACGATAGAGCCCAACATGAAACAGAGAATGAAAGGATGTGTTCATAAAATGTTGACCTGAATGAGTCATTGTTGGAAATCTTAGCTTGGTTTTAATGTTTGATGTGTGTGGAATCAGCGGTTTCTTGCAGAAGGCACAAGATATGCTGTAGTTCACTATATAAATAGCCCTCAAGTTTGAAGAAGGATCTCGACCCGAAACGTCACCCATTCCTTCTGTCCAGAGATGCTGCCTGTCCCGCTGAGTTAATCCAGCATTTTGTGTCAACTTTTGTCTTCAGTTTGGTTTGGAGATACAGCGCAGAAACAGGCCCACCGAGCCCGCATGGCTTCCATGGCTGGGTTCCCACCGCACAACCTTGTTTGCTGGTCATTTCTGGGTGGTGGCAGCAATGACCAGCGAGCCTCAATCTTCTCCACCTGATCTTCTCAGTCAGAGGTGGAATAGGCAATAGGTGCAGGAGTAGGCCATTCGGCCATTCGAGCCAGCACCGCCATTCAATGTGATCATGGCTGAGCATCCCCAATCAGTACCCCGTTCCTGCCTTCTCCCCATATCCCCTGACTGTACTATCATTAAGAGCCCTAACTAGCTCTCTCTTGAAAGCATCCAGAGAACCTGCCTCCACCGCCCTCTGAGGCAGAGAATTCCCCAGACTCACAACTCTCTGTGAGAAAAAGTGTTTCCTCGTCTCCTTTCTAAATGGCTTACTCCTTATTCTTAAACTGTGGCCCCTGGTTCTGGACTCCCCCAACATCGGGAACATGTTTCCTTCCTGTAGCGTGTCCAAACCCTTAACAATCTTATAAGTTTCAATGAGATTCCCTCTCATCCTTCTAAACTCCAGAGTGTACAAGCCCAGCTGCTCCATTCTCTCAGCATATGACAGTCCCGCCATCCTAGGAATTAACCTTGTAAACCTACGCTGCACTCCCTCAATAGCAAGAATGTACTTCCTCAAATTAGGGGACCAAAACTGCACACAATACAATACATTGAAGACAATGATGTTTTTACAATAGGAGAGGCTTAGGTGGTGCAGCGGTAGAGTTACTGTGATTTGTCAGGTTAAAACTTTTCCGTTCAATGTTTGGGGACCTTCGCACAGAAGGTGGTGGGTGCATGGAATGAGCTGCCAGTGGCAGTAGTTGAGGCAGGTACTGTAACAACATGTAAGCACAGAGGAACTGAGCTGCTGCCTCACAGCTCCAGTGACCCGGGTTCGATCCTGACTACGGGTGCTGTCTGTACCTTCTCCCTGTGACCTGCGTGGGTTTTCTCTGGGATCCTCCCACACTCCAAAGACGTACAGGTTTGTAGCTAACTTGGACGGTTGTAAATGCAAATTGACCCTAGTGTGTGTTTAATAGCGATAACTTTGTACCTTGCGCCATGGACTATACTGGAAGTTGGACAATTTTATACTGGACAATTGGTTCACATTTATCAGGCCAATTATTCAAGCCAATTAGCCTACAAACCTGCACGTTTTTGGAATGTGGGAGAAAACCCACGCGGGTCACTGAGAGAACGTACAAACTCTGTAAAGACAGCAGTCGTAGTCGGGATCGAACCCGGGTCTCCGGCGTTGCATTCTGCTGTAAGGCAGCAACTCTACCGCTGCACCACCGGGACTGTGATAATGTGTGGGGATCGCTGGTTGGTGCAGACTCGGTGGGCCAAAGGGCTTGGTGCTGCGCCGTATCTTTAAGCTAAACCAAACTAAACTTAATGCAAAACAAATGGGGAATGGTGAGCATTGAGTTATTGACTGATCGCATTGAGTCCAATTGGTAGTATATAGCTTGGTAAAGTATTAGAATGAACTGGGAAAATCAAACAGTAGGTTGATAAATCACCTGGAAAACCAAACAACACGTCGACAAAGCACGGATACAGTCAGGGTCATAGACACAATGAATGAGATAATTATTAATATCTCTGACATGAGGGCAGTTATTAAGAGTGCTATGAGTTTGTTTCTAGTTTAGTTGAGATACAGCGCTGATACAGGCCCTTTGGCCCATCGAGTCCACTCTGCCTCCCCGTATGCTAGCACTATCCGACACACTTGGGGCAATTTCACAATTTTTACTGAAGCCCATTAACCTACAAACCTGTATGTCTTTTTTTTTCCCTTCTCTTTACAAATACTTTATTCAAAAAACAAAAATCAACATACAAGGTAGTATGTCATTCATATCAAAAAACTGCCTGTTTGCAAACAAAGGCAAAAAAATTCAAATTCAAATCCCGCCATCCTTATCTATAATACAATTGAGCTCCCGAAGGCCACCAGCGTCGCCGTGGACACTGTGTGTTCCATCTCCAGGGACACTCGGGCACGGATGTAGCCCCGGAAAAGGGGCAGGCAGCTGACCCCTGTGCGGCCGTCGACTGCCCGCTGCCTGGACCTGCGAATGGAGCCTGTATGTCTTTGGGAGTGTGGGAGGAAACCAGTGAAATGGAATTAAAGGACATTCTTTTAGGATGGAGATGAGGAGAAATTTCTTTAGTCAGAGGGCAGTGAATCTGTGGAATTCATTGTGTAGGCCAAGTATTTTTAAGGCAGAGATGTATAGATTCTTGATTAGTATGGGTGTCAGAGGTCATGGGGAGAAGGCAGGAGAATGGGGTTAGGAGGGAGAAACAGATCAGCCATGATTGAATGGCGGAGTAGACTTGATGGGCCGAATGGGCTAAATAGAAACATAGAAACATAGAAAAATAGGTGCAGGAGTAGGCCATTCGGCCCTTCGAGCCTGCACCGCCATTCAATGTGATCATGGCTGATCATTCAACTCAGTATCCCGTACCT
This sequence comes from Raja brachyura, assembly GCA_963514005.1. Next base: position 8,557,584 of record OY740786.1, on the reverse strand, counting down.
GCCTTCTCTCCATACCCCCTGATCCCTTTAGCCACAAGTGCCACATCTAACGCCCTCTTAAATATAGCCAATGAACTGGCCTCAACTACCTTCTGTGGCAGAGAATTCCAGAGACTCACCACTCTCTGTGTAAAGAATGTTTTCCTCATCTTGGTCCTAAAGGAATTCCCCCTTATCCTTAGACTGTGACCCATTCCATTCCTTATGACCTTATGACACCCGGAGAAAACCCACGCGGGTCACCGGGAGATGGTACAAACTCGATACAAACAGCAGCCGAGGTCAGGATCGAACCTGGGTCTCTGGCGCTGTAAGGCAGCAGCTCTACCGCTGGTGGACAAAAAATGCTGGAGAAACTCAGCGGGTGAGGCAACATCTATGGAGAAAAGGAGCAGGCGATGTCGAGACCCTTCTTCAGACTGATGTGGGGCAGAGGGGGGGGGGGGGTGGGGGGGGGGGAGAAAGTAAGAGGCGGGGACAGTAGGCCATGTGACAGTAAACTCTACCGCTGCACCAGTGTGCTAACTCCTGCTTTTCCTTTCCTTTCCACACAAGTTGTAAGATTGTGATCACACAGCTTGGAAACGAGCCCTTCGCCCCACCAACCATGGGCTAACTGTAAACCATCCATTCACGATGATCTTGTATTAAGATAGTATTAATACAAGAGATAGTAATCTCTTCACCTACCAGTAACCTAGATTCACCTGCCATTCACCTACGTTCCGTGGTCAATTCACTCTGTGCCACTGTGGTGCCCGAGTTTAACCTGTGATGCCTATTACACAGGGGATACAAGGAACTGCAGATGCCCATCGAGTCTACTCCACCATTCAATCGTGGCTGATGTATCTTCCCCTCTCAACCCCAATCTCCTGCCCGCTCCCTACAACCTTTGACACCCTTATGAATCAAGAATCTCTGCTTTAAAAATAACCAATAACCTGGCCTCCACAGTCTCCAGTAGCAATGAGTTCCACAGATTCACCACCCGCCTACAGGTGGCCACGGTGGCGCAGCGGTAGAGTCGCTGCCTTACAGTGCCTGCAGCGCCGGAGACCCGGGTTCGATCCCGACTACGGGTGCTGCCTGTACGGAGTTTGTACGTTCTCCCCGTGACCGCGTGGGTTTTCTCCAAGATCTTCGGTTTCCTCCCACACTCCAAAGACGTGCAGGTTTGGAGGGAAATTGGCTTGGTGTATGCGTAGAATTGTCTCCAGTGTATGTAGGATAGTGTTAATGTTCGGGGATCTCTGGTTGGAGCGGACTCAGTGGGCCGAAGGGTCTGTTTCCACGCTGTATCTACAAACCAAACTAAAAAAACGAAAACCCTCTGAATAAAGAAATTCCTCCTCATCTGCTTTCTAAAGGTATTTCCTTTTATTCTGAGGCTCTGATCCTAGTTGAAAAATCCTCTCCTCATCCACAAGGTGTACAGGTTTGTAGGTTAATTAGCTTTGGTAAAAAGTGTAAATTGTACCTGGTGTGTTGGATCGTGTTATTGTACAAGATACAAAGTGCAGGAACAATTCAGATGGTCAGGCATAATCTCTGGAGAACATAAATGGGTGCCATTTTGGGTCGGGACCTTTCTTCTCACTGATTGTGGTGGGGGGTCGGGGGGCGGGGGTGGAAGAGAGAACGGTGGAGGACAAAACCTGGCGAGTGATAGGTGGATACATGGGAGAGAGGTTTTTGATAGGCAGATGGTAGGACATGGGCCAGAGATGAAACATATAAACATAGAAAATAGGTGCACGAATAGGCCATTCGGCCCGTTGAGCCATTCAATATGATCATGGCTGATTATCCAAAATCAGTACCCCGTTCCTGCTTCATCCCCATATCCCTTGATTCCTTTAGCCCTAAGAGATAAATCTAACTCTCTCTTGAAAACATCCAGTGAATCGGCCTCCAATGCCTTCTGTGGTAGAGAATTCCACAGATTCACAACTCTCTGGGTGAAAAGTTTTTCCTCATCTCAGTCCTAAAAGGCCTACCCTTCTTTCTTAAACTGCGACCCCTGGTTCTGGACTCCCCCAAACATCGGGAACATTTTTCCTGCAACCTCCATGTCCAATCCTCTGAGAATGTTATATGTTTCTATAAGATCCCCTCTCATCCTTCTAAATTCCAGCAAATACAAGCCCAGTCGACCTATTTTCTCATCATATGTCAGTGCCACCATCCCGGGAATTAACCTGGTGAACCTAAGATGTACTCCCTCAATGGCAATAATGTCCTTCCTCAAAATAGGAGACCAAAATTGCACACAATACTCCAGGTGCAGTCTCACCAGGGCCCTATGCAACTACAGTTGGACCTCCTTGCTCCTACACTCAAATCAATCAATCAATCAAAATCAATCAAACAAACTTTATTGTCATTTAGAAATACATCGATATATGCAATTCCAAACGAAATTCCGTTGCATTTGGCTCCCCTTGCAACACGATAATTAACAGTAGGATAAAATGGATAAAAATGGATAAAAGGATAAATAGACAATAGACAAATAGACAAATCCTCTCGCAATGAAGGCCAACGTGCCATTGGCTTTCTTCACTGCCTGCTGTACCTGTATACTTACTTTCAGTGACTGATATACAAGGACACCTAGGTCACGTTGCACCTCCCCTTCACCTAATCTGACACCATGCAGATAATGATCTGCCTTGCCGTTCTTGCCAAGACAAAAGGATAGAAGAATTATGAATTGTGAAGCCAGAGGAAGGAATGCAGGTGGAAGGAGAGGGGGAAGGAGAGAAAAGGAGAGAACTCATCCATGCCAACCGAAAAGCCCCTTCTAGGCCAGTCCCATTTGCCTGCGTTTGGTCCATACCTTTCCTATCAAAGATACTGTCCAAGGGTTCCTTTCACTCCCCTCGTGGTCAATTCTTAACTTTATGTCGGCTGATGGATCTTTGATCATTATTAATGTTATGGTGCAAAGGACTAGACTCAAGAGTGTTTCATTATCAAATATCCTGGGACTGGAACAAAGAAATTCCTACTGGTTGTAGTTTTATGGGCAAACTGAGGCATCAATAAAAACAGATAAATTAACAATAATCCGGAATAATCCTGGAATAAATCATGGAATCATGGAAACTTTATTGTCATTCAGACCTTTCGGTCTGAACGAAATTTCGTTGCCTGCAGTCATACATATAATAAAATAACAAAACACACAATAAACACAAATTTAACATCCACCACAGTGAGTTCACCAGACACCTCCTCACTGTGATGGAAGGTAAAATGTTAAGTCTTTGTCTCTTCCCTTCTTGTTCTTCCTCTGCGCTGAGGCGATCCACGCCTCCGATGTTGTGACCCCACCGGGTGATGTAAGTAAGTCCCGCGGCTGAACCGTGCTCCGCAAACAGGCCGGTTCATCAGTTGGGGCAGCACGGTGGCGCAGCGGTAGAGCTACTGCCTTACAGCGCCAGAGACCCGGGTTCGATCCTGACTGTGGGTACTTGTCTATACGGAGTTTGCACGCTCTCCCTGTGACCCACGTGGACTTTCTCCGAGATCTCCTAGATCTTCGTTTCCCTCCCACACTCCAGAGACGTACAGGTTTGCAGGTTAATTGGCGTGGCGTAAATGTAAATTGTCCCTAGTGTGTGTTGTGTGGTGTTAATGTACGGGGATCGTTAGTCGGTGCCTGTTTCCGCACTGTATCTCTAAACTAACCAAAATTAAACTTATGCTCAGTAACCATACCATTAAATAGCTATATTTAAGAGGGAGTTAGATGTGGCCCTTGTGGCTAAGGGGATCAGAGGGTATGGAGAGAAGGCAGGTACGGGATACTGAGTTGGATGATCAGCCATGATCATATTGAATGGCGGTGCAGGCTCGAAGGGCCGAATGGCCTACTCCTGCACCTAATTTCTATGGTTCTATGTTTCTATGTAAATAGTGCAAGTTAACCGTAGAATTAGAAGGATGGACTAGGATGGGGGAGGAGTTCAGTTTAGTTTAGTTTATTGTGTGCACCGAGGTACAATAGACAATAGACAATAGGTGCAGGAGTAGGCCATTCAGCCCTTCGAGCCATTCAATGTGATCCCAGACTACATTGAAAAGCTTTTGTCGTGCACTAATCGGGAAGGGACTTGCTTTAAGGTGAGAGGGTGCGAAACGTAAAGGAGATGTGTGGGACAAGTTTAGCAACTGGCATCCCTTCGTCCCCAGCCAACAATGGGCCATTATGGGCTCCACCCTTCCTTGGTCATTGCTGCTGGCCCTACTTTATTCTGGCCTAGGAAAAGATAGATCAGTCACAATTGAATGGCAGAGAAGTCTTGATGGGCCAAATAGCCTAAATATGCTCCTATGAACTGGCATCTGGAGTTCTTTGTTTCTCTCATTCCTATGTTACAGTTTGGATTGCATGGGGATTTATAAAGTGAGAGGTGCAGAATGAGGCCATTCGGCCCACCAAGTCTACTCCACCATTCAATTATGGCTGGCCTATATTTCCCTCTCAACCCCATTCTCCAGTGCTCTCCCCATAACCCCTCACACCCGCACTAATCATATCCATCTCCACCTAAAACCATCCAATGACTTGGCCTCCACAGCTGTCTGTGGCAATGAAACCCACAGATTCACCACCCTCTGACTATCAGAATTCCTCATTGTCTCCTTTCTAAAGGTACGTCCTTGTATTCTGTGGCTCTGCCCTCTGGTCCCAGACTCTCCCACTAGTGGAAAGATCATCTCCACATTCACTCTATCCAGGCCTTTCACTACTCGGTGTGTTTCAATGAGGTTCCCCCCCCCCCCCATTATTCTTCTAGCGTAGAGGCCAAGCATGCCTAGAGTTTAGAGTTTATGAGAGGGAGAGGGGAGAGGGGAGAGGGGAGAGGGGCAGACCGAGATGAGAAGGACTTTTTTCACACAGAGAGTGGTGGGTCTCTGGAACTCTCTGCCACAGAGGGTAGTTGAGGCCAGTTCATTGGCTATATTTAAGAGGGAGTTAGATGTGGCCCTTGTGGCTAAGGGGATCAGAGGGCATGGAGAGAAGGCAGGTACGGGATACTGAGTTGGATGATCAGCCATGATCATATTGAATGGCGGTGCAGGCTCGAAGGGCCGAATGGCCTACTCCTGCACCTAATTTCTATGTTTCTATGTTTCTATGACTCATTGAAACCTAAGATAGGCACGAAAAGCTGGAGTCATTCAGCTGCTCCCCAGAAGGAATGGGTGTCGAGACCCTTCTTGACCTGAAACATCACTCATTCCTCCTCTCCAGAGATGCTGCCTGTCCCGCTGAGTTACTCCAGCATTTCGTGTCCACCTTCGGTGTAAACCAGAACCTGCAGTTTTTTTCCTGCTCATTGAAAATTACCGAATAGTGAAAGCCCTAGATAGCGTGAATGTGGAGAGGCAGATTCCACTAGTGGGAGAGTCTCAGACCAGAGGGCACAGCCTTTACAGTGTAGACTGCTCATTCGCACCCACGCATGTCCCACTTTCATGCAGTTCCTCATCAAAGCAGCAAGCACAGGAAACACATTCACTTCAGTTCATTTGCGTTTATTGTCACATGTACAGTGTTGTCACAGGTACAGTGAAAAGCTTTTGTTGCGTGCTATCTAATCCACAGAAAGACAATACATGATTCTAATCTCTCCATTTACAGTGTATAGATACGTAAATGAATGAATGAATGAATATGTTTATTGGCCAAGTATTCACATACAAGGAATTTATCTTGGTGCTCCGCCCGCAAGTGACAACATGACATAGTGACAGTTAGGAATGACACATAAAACATTAAACATTAATAATAAAACATTATTGATTAAACATGTGCATTAAATAAAATACCAGAGCAAAAGGAGGCTACAGATTTTTGGCTGTTGAGTAGAGCTACTACTCGTGGGATAAAAAGCTGTTTTTATGTCTGGCGGTGGCAGCTTTGACAGTCCGGAGTCGCCTTCCAGAGGGAAGTGATTCAAAGAGTATGTGGCCAGGGTGAGAGGGGTCAGAGATGATCTTGCCCGCTCACTTCCTGGCCCTTGCAGTGTACAGTTCATCAATGGGGGGAAGGTTGCAGCCAATAACCTTCTCAGCTGATCGGACGATTCGTTGCAGCCTCCGGGTGTCGTGCTTGGTGGCTGAGCCAAACCAGACCACGATGGAGAAGGTGAGGGCAGACTCTACGATGGCCGTGTAGAATTGGACCATCATTGCTTGTGGCAGATTGTGCTTCCTCAGCTGCTGTAGGAAGTACACCCTCTGTTGTGCCTTTTTGACTGTGGAGTCGATGGTAGCCCCCAACTTATACATGATAAAGGAATAACGTTTAGTGCAAGGTAAAGCCAGCAAAGTCCGATCAAGGATAGTCCAAGGTTCTCCAATGAGGTAGACAGTAATTCAGGACTGCTCTCTGGTTGTGGTAGGATGGTTCAGTTCCCCGATAACAGCTGGGAAGAAACTGTTTTCACACTTCTATACCTTTTGGGAGATGGGAGAGGGGAGAAGAGGGTGTGGCCGGTGTGCGACTGGTCCTTGATTATGTTGCAGGCCTTGCCGAGGCAGCGAGAGGTGCAATTGGAATCAGTAGAAGAGAGGTTTTCTTGGGCAGCTTACACCCCAGCGGTATGAACATTGACTTCTCTAACTTCAAGCAGCCCTTGCTTTCCCTCTCTCTCCATCCCCTTCCCCTTCCCAGTTCTCCCACCAGTCTGACTGTCTCCCACTACATTTTACCTCTGTCTGCTCTGTTGTTACCTTCTCCCAGCGAACCAAGATCGATTCTATATTTTCCTTGGACTCCATTCCCTTTGTCCTGTTTTCCCACCTTACACTTCCTTATCTATGTATACCTCCCTCTCCTCTGCTGTTTAGTTCGTTTTAGTTTACTTTAGAGATTCAGCGTGGAAACAGGCTAATCGGCCCACCAAATCCGCGTCGACCAGAGAACCCCGCGCGCTATCACTATCCTACACACACTAGGGACATAGAAACATAGAAACATAGAAAAATAGGTGCAGGAGTAGGCCATTCGGCCCTTCGAGCCTGCACCGCCATTCAATATGATCATGGCTGATCATCCAACTCAGTATCCCGTACCTGCCTTCTCTCCATACCCCCTGATCCCCTTAGCCACAAGGGCCACATCTAACTCCCTCTTAAATATAGCCAATGAACTGGCCTCAACTACCTTCTGTGGCAGAGAATTCCAGAGACTCACCACTCTCTGTGTAAAGAATGTTTTCCTCATCTCGGTCCTAAAGGAATTCCCCCTTATCCTTAGACTGTGACCTCTTGTTCTGGACTCCCCCAACATCGGGAACAATCTTCCAGTATCTAGCTTGTCCAAACCCTTAAGAATTTTGTAAGTTTCTATAAGATCCCCCCTCAATCTTCTAAATTCCAGCGAGTATAAGCCGAGTCTACCCAGTCTTTCCTCATATGAAAGTCCTGACATCCCAGTCCTGACAAATTACAATTTTTACCAAAGCCAAATTAACCTACAAACCTGTACGTCTTTGGAGTGTGGGAGGAAACCGGAATCCGGAGAAAGGCCACGCAGGTCACGGGGAGAACGTACAAACTCCATACAGACAGCACCCGTCGTCTGCAATGAACCCGGGTCCAAGGAGCTGAGTACCCAAGGTCCAGCAACACTGGGCTGCATGGTGGCGCAGCGGTAGAGTTGCTGCCTTACAGCGCCAGAGCCACTGGTTCAATCCTACCCATGGATGCTGTCTCCCCCGAACCGCGTGGGTTTTCTCCGGGTGCTCCGGTTTCCTCCTACACTCCAAAGACGTACAGGTGTGTCGGTTAATTTGGCTTAGGTAAAAATTGTAAATTGTGCCTGGTGTGTGGGGTAGTGATAGTGTTCGGGGATCGACGCAGATTCGGTGGGCTGAAGGGCCTGTTTCCATGCTGAATCTCTGAACTAAACTAAAATAAACGAAACTAATATGCTGAAGATAGACACAAAATTAATAGCCCTGTCCCACGGCGCGAGTTCATTCCAAGAGCTCTCCTGAGTTTAAAAAAAAACAAACTCGTGGTAAGCACGGAGAATGAACGTAGCGGGTACGTTGGAGCTCGGGGACGTCTCTTAGCGGCTCGTATCGCTAACGGCAGGTACTCAGGTAGACTCGCTAACGGCAGGTCCTCGGGTAGACTCGCTAGCGGCAGGTAAGCATGGGAAGACTCGTGAAGATTTTTTCAACATGTTGAAAAACGTCCACGAGAGCCCCGAATACCGACGAGCGGCCATTACCGTGAATCTCCGAGTTGGAATCAGGGCAAACTCTGGGAGAGCTCTTGGAATGAACTCGTGCCGTGTGACAGGGGGTTTAACTCAGCGGGAGAGGCAGCATCGACGGAGAGAAGGAATGGGTCTCGAACCGAAACGTCGCCCAATTCCTTCTTGAAACATAGAAACATAGAAAAATAGGTGCAGGAGTAGGCCATTCGGCCCTTCGAGCCTGCATCACCATTCAATATGATCATGGCTGATCATCCAACTCAATATCCCGTACCTGCCTTCTCTCCATACCCCCTGATCCCTTTAGCCACAAGTGCTACATCTAACGCCCTCTTAAATATAGCCAATGAACTGGCCTCAACTACCTTCTGTGGCAGAGAATTCCAGAGACTCACCACTCTCTGTGTAAAGAATGTTTTCCTCATCTCGGTCCTAAAGGAATTCCCCCTTATCCTTAGACTGTGACCCCTTGTTCTGGACTCCCCCAACATCGGGAACAATCTTCCAGCATCTAGCTTGTCCAACCCCTTAAGAATTTTGTAAGTTTCTATAAGATCCCCCCTCAATCTTCTAAATTCCAGCGAGTACAAACCGAGTCTATCCAATCTTTCCTCATATGAAAGTCCTGACATCCCAGGAATCAGTCTGGTGAATCTTCTCTGTACCCCCTCTATGGCAAGGATGTATTTCCTCAGATTTGGAGACCAAAACTGTACGCAATACTCCAGGTGTGGCCTCACCAAAACCCTGTACAACTGCAGTAGAACCTCCCTGCTCCTATACTCAAATCCTTTCGCTATGAATTCTAACATACCATTTGCTTTCTTCACTGCCTGCTGTACCTGCATGCCTACTTTCAATGACTGGTGTACCATGACACCCAGGTCTCGTTGCATCTCCCCTTTTCCTAATCTGCCACCATTCAGATAATAGTCTACCCTCATGTTTTTGCCACCAAAGTGGATAACCTCACATTTATCCACATTATACTGCATCTGCCATGCATCTGCCCATTCACTCAGCCTATCCAAATCACCCTGCAGCCTCCAAGCATCCTCCTCACACCTAACTATACCCCCCAGCTTGGTGTCATCTGCAAACTTGGAGATGTTGCATTGAATTCCCTCGTCCAAATCATTAATATATATTGTAAATAGCTGGGGTCCCAGCACTGAGCCTTGCGGTACCCCACTAGTCACTGCCTGCCATTCTGAAAAGGACCCGTTTACTCCTACCCTTTGCCTCCTGTCTGCTAGCCAGTTCTCTATCCACATCAATACTGAACCCCCAATACCGTGTGCTTTAAGTTTGTATGCTAATCTCTTATGTGGGACCTTGTCGAAAGCCTTCTGAAAGTCTAGATATAACACATCCACTGGTTCTCCCTTATCCACTCTACTAGTTACATCCTCGAAAAATTCTATCAGATTTGTCAGACATGATTTACCTTTCGTAAATTCTCTCCAGAGATGCTGCCTGTCCCGCTGAGTACAACTGCAGCATGTTTGTGTCAAGAGAAGGGGGAGAGAGGTTGGCTTGTGTGATGATGGGTGGGGTCGGTCGGTTTGCATAGGGACAGCAGAAACCAGACTGATTCCTGGGATGTCAGGACTGTCTTATGAACAAAGACTGCATAGACTCGGTTTATACTCTCTAGAATTTAGGAGATTGAGAGGGGATCTTATAGAAACTTACAAGATTCTTAAGGGGTTGGACAGGCTAGATGCAGGAAGATTGTTCCTGATGTTGGGGAGGTCCAGGACAAGGGGTCACAGCTTAAGGATAAGGGGGAAATCCTTTAGGACCCAGATGAGAAGGAATTTTTTCACACAGAGAGTGGTGGGTCTCTGGAATTCTCTGCCACAGAGGGTAGTTGAGGCCAGTCCATTGGACATATTTAAGAGGGAGTTAGATGTGGCCCTTGTGGCTAAGGGGATCAGAGGGTATGGAGAGAAGGCAGGTACGGGATACTGAGTTGGATGATCAGCCATGATCATATTGAATGGCGGTGCAGGCTCGAAGGGCCGAATGGCCTATTTCTGCACCTAATTTCTATGTTTCTATGTTTCTAAACCTCATGTAGTAAAACCCTGCCTCTTTATGCCAGCCAGCGCCCCTGAGAGCACAGGGCGATTGGCCAGGCCAGAGACAACTATTGGAGAACAGGGCTGTCAGTGAGAGAGAATGACATGAGGCGGTGACTCACACACACACACACACACACACACACACTTTAAGCGAGGCAGGCAGTCTGTGTTACAAGTCTATGCACTCTGCAGTCGGCTGGCACGACTAAATCGCTCTATATTTAGCTGTTTTTGTTCGAGGGAAGACAGAAACAAAAAAATACAAGTTCTTTGCCCTGCTTAGCTTGGCTGCATTCGCACCTTTTGATTGAAGGGAAAAATTCTAAAGTCGCTGATCCGAAAAGAGCGAAAACTCGGAGTGAACTCGGAGCAAACTTTTTCAGTTAACTATGTCGCGTGTAAGAAGTATCTTATTCCTCGGGCTGGCGATTGTATTCGTGAGGACCAAAGGTAAGAATTGTTAGTTTAAAAAAAAAAATATATATATATATAGTGTTAGTTTGTGAGTGTTAATTATGAGTTTTAAAAAAAAATCTTGTAGCGTTTTGCCCTTGGGCGTAAAAACTTTTAATTTTCAAGCAGATCTTTCCAAGTGCTTTTTTTGTTGTTGTTGTTCTTTTAAAAAGGCCTCTCAACTAAAACCCCTGAGCGGCCGTGCCTGGGTGGAACTGATTTTCTAAATACCTAGATCTGAAACGTGTTTTTGAATTACTTGTACGAATTGCAACTATGGGCGGTGGCGAAGTGTTTGGTTTTGTCAAACGCACCAGCACCGTCTTCCCAACAGTAGTTGCCTTCGATCTCTTTGTGATGGCCTGTGTCTTGCCTTTTGTGGAGCATGTGTGAGTGGATTTCCTCTGATTTAAAACAAAAGCACCGGCTTGGATCACTGGTTAGTGAAGGATTTGCAGGCGGAGTGGTGTGAAGGAGCTCCTCTTAACATTTTTCCACTCCCTCCCCTTATTTATTACACTACAGAAATGACTCATTAAGTTGTATTACAGCAAGAATCACTTGGAGAGTCGAGATTTTATTTGTCATGCATCCTGAAACTGAACAATGAAATGTTGGCTTCCAGAAGCACCACATATACTGTAAACATAGTACTCTGTAACTCCCCCCCCCCCCCCCCCCCCCGCAACAAACAAAGTTCAGTTTATTAAAATAAAACATGTTTCACAAGTCATAGGAGCAGAATTAGGCCATTCGGTTCATCGAGTCCATCCCGCCATTCAATCCTGGCCGATCTATCTTTCTCTCTCAATCCCATTCTCCTGCCTTCTCCCCATAACCCTACTAAACAAGAATCTATCAACAGAAGCAATAACAAGGTAGAGACAAAATCTGTGCCGTTTGGAGCATTTTTGGAGGCTGTAGCGTTTAATAGCCTGATGGCTGCAGGGGAGAAGCTGTTCTTGAAGTTGGACGTTACAGTTTTCAGGCTCCAATATCCTCTTCTCGGTGGCAGGAGTGGAAATGAGTGTGGGACCGGCGCGGTGTGAATCTCTGATGATGCTGGCTGCCTTTTTGAGGCATTGAACCCTGTAAAACCCCTTGATGGTGGGGAGGTCAGTACCCGTGATGGACTGGCGAGTGTTCACCATTTTTTGCCGTCTTCTTCGCTCCTGGGCGTTCGAGTTGCTGAACCAGGCCAGTGATTCAGCCAGCCAATATACTCTTTACTGTACAATGGTAGAGGTTCAAGTAAGTACAATGGCGCAGCGGTAGAGATGCTGCCGGAGACCCAGGTTCGATCCTGATGATGGGTACCGTCTGTACGGAGTTTGTACGTTCTTCCCCTGGGTATCCTTCCACACTACAAAGTTGCACAGGTTTGTAGGTTAATTGACTCTGGTGAAATATAAAATTGTCCCTAGTGTGTAGAATAGTGCTAGTGTGTGGGGCGATCGTTGCTGGCACGGACTCGGTGGACCTAAAGGCCTGTTTCTACGCTGTATCTCTAACGCATCTTCATTGGCGGACCAAATCTCTGCAATCTTCTAAGGAAGTAGAGATATTGATGGGATTTCTTTATGATTGCATCAGTGTGATGGGTCCAGGACAGATCTTCAGAGATATGCACACCCAGGAATATAAAGTACTGACCTCAAAGTTGCAGATAAGGACCCACAGTCCAAGGTTCTTCTGCTGCTGGGCATTGAGGGGCTGAGAGCATTGGGGACACCCCTTAAACTTGGGAAGGGATATCACCCCAGGGTAGGTCCGCCAAATAAGGGACAAAAGGTCCAAGTGAGGGACAAATTCCCGACGGCAATTCGTTGACCGACTCGGCCGTGGCTGGGTGACCGAGGAGTTGGGCCCGGGTGCTGGACTGCACACAAAGCCCAGCCGGCAGGCCAGCTGAGGAGTTTTGGCCCGGGCCGCGCGACGTCGCCCGCAAAGTCCGGCGCCCCGTCCAACTCATGATCCAATGATCGGCCATGAGAAGGAGGGGTGGTGGTGGTGTTGGCAGTAAGCGAAGCTTGGACAGCTGGCTGGGCTGTCGACCGGTGGGGCCACGGGCGTGGCGCTGCTGCTGCTGCTGCACTCCATGGGCTGCACTACGTCGGGACGGGTGAGGCGGGGCCGGACGCGGCGCTCCGACCCGACAGTCCCCTCGACCCGAGTAGTAGCGGTCAAACACGGGACAAGGGCGATCCCGTATAGGACAAACCGATTTAGCCCAATATACGGGATGTCCCGGCTAATACGGGACAGTTGGGAACCCTACCCCAGGGGGCCACAAGAATGGAAATGGTGCCATATCTAAGGTACAAGGGAAATGCTAACATGGCTGGGTATAACAGTCGGCAGAAGGGTCTAGACCCAAAATGTCTCCTAGTCATGTTCTCCAGAGATGCTGCCTGACCTGCTGAGTAACTCCAGCGCATTCTGACCTTTTGGGTATAACACTATCAATATTGAACGTACAAACACTTAAGATTATTTAAGTCTTTTTACGAATTTTGCTTTATATGTACTTATACTCATGCAGGATAGATATAGTTTTGGAGTTTTAGTTTTATAGATACGGCGCGGAAACAGGCCCTTCGGCCCACCGAGTCTGCACCGGCCAGCAATCCACGCACATTAACACTATCCTACACCCATAGACATAAAACACAAAGGTTTTTTTTTTTGGAATTTTTATAAAAGATGCAGACCCCATTGCTGATTCTGGCACTGGAGGAGGCCCAGGGCGGGAAGGTCAGCATGGGGAACGGGGAGTTAAAATGGTTAGCGACCGGGAGACCCAGCAGGTTTTGGCACCCCTAGCGCAAGTGTTCGGCGAAATGGTTGCCGGATCTATGCTTGGTCTCGCTGACGTACAGGAGGCCACATCGGGAACACCGGATGCAGTAGATGAGGTTAGAGGAGGTGCGAGTGAACCACTGTATCACCTGGGAGGACCTGGATGGAAACGAGGGAGGATGTACAGGGTCAGGTGTTGCATCTCCTGCAGTTGCAGGGGAAAGTCCTGTGTGTTCCATTTATCATAAGATCATAGGTGATTGGAGCAGAATTAGGAAATTCGGCCCACCGGGTCTACTCCGCCATTCAATCACGGCTGAACTATCAAACCCCATTCTCCTGCCTCCTCCCCGTAACCCGTTTTAATCAATCCTCCCTTTCTCACCTTGTGTTGAAGTTGTACTCCCCTGTTTTAAATTATTTTACTCGGGGGGGGGGGGGGGGGGGGGGGCAAATTGTCCTCTTACATACAAGGGCGGCAGAAGAGGCGCAGCAGTGGAGTTGCTGCCTTACAGCGCCAGAGATCCGGGTTTGATCCTGACTACGGGTGCTGCCTGTACTGAGTTTGTACGTTCTCCCCGTGACCTGCGCGGGATTTCTCACAAGATCTTCGGTTTCCTCCCACACTACAAAGACGTACATGTTTGTAGGTTAATTGGCTTGGTGTGAATGTAAAAGCGTCGCTTGCATGTGTGGGGTAGTGTTAATGTGCGGGGATCACAGGTTGGTGCGGACTGGGTGGGCCGAAGGGCCTGTTTCTGTGTTGTATCTGTAAACTAAAACTAAAAATATATATATCCTGCCTTGATGTCCAAAGATCCTATAGCGGAGCAAGATAGACCACTCCTGATAGTGTAGTACGCAACGGAACGGAACGTGGGCCTTTCTTTCATCCATTTCCGTGACCTGACCCGACCCGACTCGCAGAGTAATCAACGTTGCGGGGGAACAGTTTGTGTTAATAAATTAAAAATCTGAAAATGAGGAGAAGATTTTTACCAAATAACTTTTATTTTTACGATGATGTTTCCGTAACCGGCTTCCGTCTCCGCACTAGTTATCTTTGCTCTGCTACGGGATCTTTGGTGCGGAGAGGGAAGCCGGTTACGGAAATGGGGCCGAATATTGCCCATGACCGTACTACGTCTTTTTCGTTGAGTGATCTATCTTGCTTTCTATAGTATCTTTGATGATGTCCGAGAGGTCTAGGTAAGTTAAGAGGGGCAATATTGAAAGGAGATGGATAGGGCAAGTTATTTTACAAAGAGAGTCGTTCTAATTTAGTTTAGTACCTTGGTGCAAGTCATAATGAACTAAACGAAACCAGTGGGTGCCTGGAATGTACTGCGAAGGGTGGTGGTGGAAGCATTTACAATAGTGGCATTCCACTGGGTAGTGCTTTGATGGCAGCCTCGCCTACAGTCTGTCTGTCCTTTTTGTCTTTTTTTTTGTTATTTTGAGTGTGTTTAAAAAGTATGTGTTAATGTTCTCTGGTTTGTTCTATGTGGGGGGCGGGGTGGGGGGGGGGGTTGGTGGATTTTTTTTTGCAATCTCGTACCTTGCCGGAGATGCGATTGTTTTCCGGGTCGTATCTCCGGTCGCCGTGCGGCCTAACATCGTGGAGCTGGAGGCCTCGCTCGCGACTGACTTTGAGCCCCACCGGGGGACGTGGACTTACCATCGGAGCCGATCCCTTGCCTGAGATCGATGTCCGACTACAGTCTGCCTGCAGACTATAACATCAAGGAGTTAATGGCAAATGAAATTCCTCGTATGTTGCAAAACATACTTGGCTAATAAAGTATGATTATTATGATGATGATTAATAGTGGCATTTAAGAGGCTTTACATGGGCACATGGATATGCAGGGAATGGCAGAGGGGGGGCATGGAACATATGCAGGCAGAGGAGATTGGCTTTGTGTCACAAAAGGACAAAGTAGCAATGTTACAAAATTTTGAGATTTTAAAAATCAAGTCTGCAATTTATCCCATCAGATAAAGCATAAAAAGAAGTTTAATTTGACACCTAATTCACTTTCATATCTTCAGTATTAAGAAAGTTATGGCCATTTTCATACTTGGAAATTAGCATCTTGTTCCCCATTGCCTTTCAATTGACTTAACTCAAAAGCTGTGATCTGGAAAAGTTAAAAGCCCATAACTTTCTTCAAAATTAAGAGCTTAATGAAATTTTCAGTTATTATAGATTGAAGCATTCTGAAACAAATATGAAACAATCTTACTTGGATGACCTGAAATTAAAGCATATAATTAGTTAGTTATCTAATTGTAGTTAATTACAAAATTCAAGAGTAGATCTAAACATCTATCCATTTCTTAAGAAAAGATATACTTTTTTTTAATTGCCTAAGTGTCCAAATAACATTCACACAATAATCCACAATATAACATAATTTTTAAATCTCATTTTCATGAATTTTTGGGCCAAATGGAAGGAATTTAGTGTTTGATTCCTGTAAATTAATGGCCATTTAAATCAACTAGCGAGTGGGTTTTAGTGGAATGCGGTGGATTGGAACGTTGCGGTGAGCGGTGAAGTCGGGAGGAAAAATACTGTTTGTTCATACGTTTTTTTGGACCCCATTTCGCAACATGAAAATATTATTAAAGCCTCCGGAAAAACCAACTTTTAATATAAAAATAAACTATTTACCTTTTTTTCTCCCTTACGTAAAATCCTTCCGGTTGTCGGCGCTCACTGCTTTTGAAGGTGATTTTTAAATTACTCTAGTTAATAAATAATTTAGAGTAATTTAAAAATACCTTCATTCATGAAATGTCGGTGCGATTTTTCTTCCGCAACGAAATCGCCCGACATTGATCGATTTTCCCTGCCTGTGGAAAAATGGCACTTTAAGCCCGCCCCCCTCTGAAAGGCGCCAAAGTCGCACACATGGGGAGCGGCAGAACTGCAGCGCTGCTCAAGGTAACTTTTGTTACATACCTACACAAAGTGTTGGAGTAACTCAGCGGGTCATTCACTGCTGAGTTACTCCAGCACCTTTCATCTTCTCGTGTTTTAACCAGCATCTGCAGTTCTTTGTTTTTAGAGATTGGCATCAACACAGATTTTATGGGCCGAAGGGACTGTTTCTGTGCTGTTATGTTCTGTGTGTTGGTGGGAACAGCTGATGCTGGTTCACACCGAAGATGGACACAAAATGCGGGAGTAACCCGGTGGCTCTGCGTGAAAAGGAATGGGCGAGGTTTCGGATCGGAACCCTTCTTCAGGACTGGAAGTATTCGTCAAGGTCTGAAGAAAGGTTGTGACCCGACACTGTCACCTGTTCCTTTTCTCCAGAGATGCTGCATGACCCACTGCGCTTTTCTCTAGAGATGCTGCCTGACCCACTGCGCATGTTGTGTCTATCTTCTGTGCCTATGTTCTAATTTTATCAATGTTATGAATGCTTTTTAATTTCTAGTTCACTGAATGTGGAGACCCAACCTTCAGCATATGACTGGCCATGAAATGCCTTAAGCTAAGCTTTGTTCAACTCGGTTATTTGAATACTGTTTGTGGCTGAGCCAGAGCAGAGCTCAATTAAAGTTGATGTTCAAGAAAGAACGTCAGATGCTGGAAAAATCGAAGGTAGACAAAAAATGCTGGAGAAACTCAGCGGGTGAGGCAGCATCTATGGAGAGAAGGAATAGGCGACGTTTCGGGTTGAGAGCCTTCTTCAGACTGATGTCGGGAGGGGGGGGGGGGGGAGAAGAAAGGAAGAGGCGGAGACAGTAGGCTGTGGGGGAGGGGAAGGAGGGAGAAAGCAAGGACTACCTGAAATTAGAGAAGTCAATGTTCATACCGCTGGGGTGTAAGCTACCCAAGCGAAATATGAGGTGCTGTTCCTCCAATTTGTGGTGGGCCTCACCCTGACAATGGAGGAAGCCCAGGACAGAAAGGGCAGATTGGGAATGGGTGGGGAAGTTGAAGTGCTGAGCAATCCGGGAGATCAGGTTGGTTGGTATGAACTAACCATTTCATTTTAAGTTGAAGTGGGTTTGTTGCATCAGCAGTTCGCTGGCTCTGCAGAAGAGGTTTACATTGTGGTTGTGTTACTGCAATCCAGCGATCATTGGTTCGAACCCTACTGGAGTAGTTAAACATTTTATTAAAATCTGCGAATAAAAACCTTAGTTAAAATGCACATTACCGACATTTATCTTGCCACTTGTGCAATATAAAAGCCATTCGTCTCGTTTTGTTGCTCTGGGCCACAAGGGCTCTCTCTTCTCAGAAAACCCAGCGCCTGTGTCCTACGGGGGTGGGGGGGGGGGGGGGAATGTGTATATGGCTGCCCAGCCTGCAGCTGTCCGTTTTTCTCTTTTTTAAAATTTTTAGTTAGTTGAGTTTTTCTGTTTTTCGGAGTCTTTTTTATGGGCGTGGGGGGGGGGGGGAGGGGGGGGAGGGGAACAAACTGCTTTCAAGGGTCGCTACCTTTTCTCCGAGCTGCACCGTCGACCCGAACTCGCAGCCTACCAGCGGGCCTGGAGCGACGTTTCCTGGGGGAACCTCCCAGAACCCCGGCTTCGGCAGCGGCTCAGCGCTGGAGCGCCATCGTGGAGCGGAGCGGGCGATGCCTTGCCTGGGTCGCCGCGCTGGAGCTCCGGTGAGCTGAAGACCGCAGATGAACATCGCGGGACTGTGGGGCGGCCGGCCACGGGCGGCGGCGCTGAACTTTAACATTGGGAGCCTGGGACCTCTCGGCGAGATCGCCAGTTGTGGAGCTCCATCCAGCGCGGCCTGTTGGCGTCGGAAGCCACGGCCTCCAGCAAGGAAGCGGCCGTTTACAGGCACCCCGAGCCGCTGAGAGGGTTCTCCCGTCGCCGGAGCACCATCACCCGGCGAAGAAGGGCCTGGAACATCGGGCCCCCATAGCGGCGACTGTGGAGGCCTCAATAGGCCTGACTATGGGTGAACTGGGGATGGGGTCTGGACTTTGTGCCGTCCCTCATAATGGGAACCATTGTGGGGGGATGTTTTTTTTGTTTTATGTTAAATTCTTTAATGTAATGTCTTATCATTATCTGTGAGCTGCATGGCAAGTCAAATAAATGTCCTTTGTCCTTTGTCCATGTTTGCCAGCTTTCCTCTTAGTTTCAGTGGCACGGGGAAAGGAAGGTGGACAGTGATGAGTCGCGCACTTCATCCCAACTTCTCTACTCCACCCAAGTTTAGTTGCGATAGACACAAAGCGCCGGAGTCACTCAGCGGGTCAGGCAGCATCTCTGGAGAAAAAGAATGGCAGACGTATTGGGTCAGAACCCTCCTTCAGTTTATTTTAGAGGTACAA
Source organism: Raja brachyura (assembly GCA_963514005.1). Next base: position 8,538,682 of record OY740786.1, on the reverse strand, counting down.
TGTGGAATTAGACCCTTCGGCCCACCGAGTCCGTGCTGACCGGCGATCACCGCAGGCTAACACAATCCTGCACACACTAGGGTCAATTTACAATTTTACCAGGCAAATTGGCCGACCAAATATGAGTGTCTTTGGCATGTGGGAGGAAACCGGAGATCCCGGAGAAAACCCACGCAGGTCACGGGGAGAACGGACAAACTCCATACAGACAGCACCCGTAGTCAGGATCGAACCTAGGACTCTGGCGCTGTCAGGAAGCAACTCTACTGCTGCGCCACCGTGGCGTCCATTTTGTTTTGTTATTGTGGTGATTGTTTTTGGCACGGGGGAAGGAATATAGCGTTGAGTCACGTCCTTCATCCCAACCTCTTCTTCTCCGCCCAAGTTTAGTTTAGATAGACAACAAAGTGCGGAGTAACTCAGCGGGTCAGGGAACATCTCTGCAGAAAAGGATTGGGTGATGAATCGGGTCGGAACCCTTCTTTAAATTAGTTTAGAGATGCATCAACGAATTAAGCCACTCGGCCCACAGAGTCCATGCTGACCAGCGATCACCCTTGCACAAGTTCTATCCTACACACGAGGGACAATTTTGGTGAAGCCAATTAACCGACAAACATGCATGTTTGTGGAGTGTGGGAGTAAACTGGAGCTCCCGGAGGAAACTCACATGGTCGGGGGGGGGGGGGGGGGGGGGGGGGGGGGGGGGGAAGGTACAAACTCCGTACAGACAACACCCGTAGTCGGGATCGAACCCGGGCTTCTGGTGCTGTAAGGCAGCAACTCTACCGCTGCGCCACCAAGTTTCCTGACTGAGCAGGTCCCGCTTGGCCTTGCCCATATCCCTCCAAACAATAGTAAATAAGCGCAGGAGTAGGCCATTTGGCCCTTCGAACCAGCACCGCCATTCAATGTGATCAAACCTTCCCCATCCATGTGATTTTTAAACACTATCATTGTGCCTGCCTCTACCACTTAATCTTGCAGCCTGTTCCATGCGCACATTATCCTTAAAGCGATAAAAACTGCTCCTCTCATTCCTTTTAAGCCTTTTCCTTCTCATCCTAAACCTATGCCATCGAGTTTGAGACTCCCTCACTCACGTGTATCAAGGCACAATGAAAAGCATTTTTGTTGCATGCTATCCAGTCAGTGGAAAGACTACATGATTACTACCGAGCTGTGCGGACTGCACGGACACATGAAAGCGGGTATAACGTTTAGCGCAAGATGAATTGCAGTAAAGCCCGGTTAAAGATAATCCGAGGGTCTCCAATCAGGTAGAGACCCTAGTGGGTGGTAGGATGGCTCAGTTATCCGATAACAGCTGGGACAAAACTGTCCCTGAGTCTGCAGGTGTGGGTTTTCACACTTCAGTACCTCTTGCCTGATGGAGGAGGGGTGAAGGGGGAGTGGTCCTTGATGATGCTGCCGGCCTTGCCGAGGCAGCGTGAATTGTTGACGGAGTCAATGGAAGGGAGGTTGGTTAGTTGGTGTGACGGTGTGGGCTGTTTTCCGCAACTCTCTGCATTTTCTTGCAGTCTTGGATGGAGCCATTCCCAATATCCGTGCTGGGATACATCCTGATCATAATCATACTTTATTAGCCAAGTATGTTTTGCAACATACGAGGAATTTCACTTGCCAAACAGTCGTACCAATAAAAGGCAACAGACCACAATGAAAAGCAATAGATAGAACGCTTCCCACATACGAGAGATGGACTGGATGGAAGGAAATAATGAAGCTGTGATGGACTATGATGTGTTCACCCCTCTCTGCAGGAACAAGAGGTCTATAGCAGAGCAGTTGTCATGCCAGGCTGAGATGCATCCCATCAGAATACTGTCTATAGTGCATCTAGATCCATTAGAGATGGCCCACGGACACTATCCACACGGGGGACCATTTACAATTTTACCGAGCCGATTAGCCTACAAATCCAACGCCTTTGGTGTGGGAGGAGACCGGAGATCCCAGAGAAAACCCACGTGGGTCACAGGGAGTACGTACAAACTCCATACAGGCAGCACACGCGGTCAGGATCGAACCCGGGACTCTGGCGCTCCCAGGCAGGAACGCTACCCGCTGCGCCACCATGCCACCCATTCTGTTTAGTTGTTGCAGAGATCATTTGTGTTGGCATGGGGGAAGGAAGGAATACATCGTTGAGTCACATCCTTCATGCCAACGCCTAGACTACAAACAAGTTTGGTTTAGAAAGGCACAAAGTGCTGGAGGAACTCAGTGGGTCAGACAGCATCTCAGGAGAAAAAGGATGAGTGACGTACTGGGTCAGAATTCTCTTGTTTAGTTTAGGGACACAACGTAGAAGCAGGCCTTTCGGCCCACCATGCTCATGCCAACCACCGATCATCACGCACTAACGCCCTACACGCACTAAGGACAGTTTTACATTGATACCAAGCCTACAAGCCTACAAACCTGTACGTCTTTGGAGTGTGGGAGGAAACCGGATATCCCAGAGAAATCCAGAGTAGGTGACTTGTTATTAAGGACGTGACTCAACACTGTATTCCTTGCTTCCTATCCCCGTGCCAAAAAAAAATCTCTCCAATAACTAAACAAATGGTGGCGCAGTGGTAGAGTTGCTGCCTGACAGCGCCAGAGACCCGGGTTCGATCCTGATTGCGGGTGCTTGTTTGTACGGAGTTTGTACGTTCTCCCCGTGACCTGCGTAGGTTTTCTCAAGGTGTTCCGGTTTCCTCCCACACTTCACAGAGACCTACAGGTCTGTAGGCTAATTGGCTTGGTGAAATTGTAAATCGTCCCGAGTGTGTGTAGGATAGTGTTAGTGTGCGGGGACCGCCGGTCGGCACGGACTGGGTGGGCCGAAGGGCCCCATTCCACACCGCATCTCCAAACTAAACCAAAGAAGAGTTCTGACCCAATACGTCCCCCATCCCTTTTCTCCAGGGATGCTGCCTGACCCACTGAGTCACTCCAGCACTTTGTGTCAATCTCAAGTAAACTTGGTTGGAGAAGATGAGTTGGGATGAAGGGCGTGCCTCAACACTGTTTTAGTTTAGTTTAGAGATACAGCGCGGTATTCTTTATGTTCTACTGAGATCGCTCCTTAATTCTTCTAAATTGGTGAGGGTGTCGTTCCTTGATCTTAGCCGACTTAAAAAGTTGGCCCTTGTGCTTTCTCAGGTATCGCTCTGGCAAACACAAAATGCTGGAGTAACTCAGCGGGACAGGCAGCATCTCCGGAGAGAAGGGAATGGGCGAGGTCTTCTACAGTCTGAAGAAGGGCCTTAACCCGAAACGTCACCAATTCCGTCTCTCCTGAGATGCTGAGTTACTCCAGCGTTTGTGTCTATTCTTTGGTTTAAACCAGCATCTGCACTTCCTTCCTACACACATAGAAAAATAGGTGCAGGAGTAGGCCATTCGGCCCTTCGAGCCTGCACCGCCATTCAATGTGATCATGGCTGATCATCCAACTCAGTATCCCGTACCTGCCTTCTCTCCATACCCCCTGATCCCTTTAGCCACTAGTGCCACATCTAACACCCTCTTAAATATAGCCAATGAACTGGCCTCAACTACCTTCTGTGGCAGAGAATTCCAGAGACTCACCACTCTCTGTGTAAAGAACGTTTTCCTCTTCTCGGTCCTAAAGGAATTCCCCCTTATCCTTAGACTGTGATCCCTTGTTCTGGACTCCCCAAACATCGGGAACAATCTTCCAGCATTTAGCTTGTCCAACCCCTTAAGAATTTGGTAAGTTTCTATAAGATCCCCCCTTAATCTTCTAAATTCCAGCGACTACAAGCCGAGTCTATCCAGTCTTTCCTCATATGAAAGTCCTGACATCCCAGGAATCAGTCTGGTGAATCTTCTCTTTACCCCCTCTATGGCAAGAATGTCTTTCCTCAGATTTGGAGACCAAAACTGTACGCAATACTCCAGGTGTGGCCTCACCAAAACCCTGTACAACTGCAGTAGAACCTCCCTGCTCCTATACTTAAATCCTTTCGCTATGAATGCTAACATACCATTTGCTTTCTTCACTGCCTGCTGCACCTGCATGCCTACTTTCAATGACTGGTGTACAATGACACCCAGGTCTCGTTTCATCTCCCCTTTTCCTAATCTGCCACCATTCAGATAATAGTCTACCCTCATGTTTTTGCCACCAAAGTGGATAACCTCACATTTATCCACATTATACTGCATCTGCCATGCATCTGCCCATTCACTCAGCCTATCCAAATCACCCTGCAGCCTCCAAGCATCCTCCTCACACCTAACTATACCCCCCAGCTTGGTGCCATCTGCAATTTTGGAGATGTTGCATTGAATTCCCTTGTCCAAATCATTGATATATATTGTAAATAGCTGGGGTCCCAGCATTGCAGAGCCTTCCGGTACCCCACTAGTCACTGCCTGCCATTCTGAAAAGGACACGTTTACTCCTACCCTTTGCTTCCTGTCTGCCAGCCAGTTCTCTATCCTGTCTGCTAGCCAGTTCTCTATCCATCACTGTGGTAAACCTTTGTGGCTGTGGCTGCACCCAAAGCGCTCACTTCCCCTTGGATGGGGAGACTAGATCAACACATGTTGTTCTGATTCAGAACATCATCAACATTGAAACCAATGTACCATTTGCAACTACGCTGGTTTCTTCAGCTCAAGAGAGTCATGAGCGTTTTTATTATCATATGTCTCGAAACGGAACAATGAAATTCTTACTTGCGACATCAACACAGATATATAAACCATTCTTCAGTCTGAAGAAGGGTTTCGACCCGAAACGTTGCCTACTTTCTCCACACCGTAGGTGCTGCCTCACCCGCTGAGTTTCTCCAGCAATTTTGTCTACCTATGTAAACATATTATTTTGTAAACACCCAGTAATGATAAACAGCAAAGAAAAAATGTCAAGTTTATATTAAATAACTGGCCAAGAAATGGGCAATAGTGGTGAAAAGTCAAAACTAACGTCCCCAGGTCCCCATGTAGTTCGTAGCCTATTTAGAGGTTGTAGCGTTTAATAGCCCGGTGGCTGTAGGGAAGAAGCTGTTCCTGAACCTGGACGTTGCAGTTTTCAGGCTCCTGTACCTACTTCCTGATGACTGGAGTGAAATGAGAGTGTGGCCAGCCAGGGTGGTGTGGGTCTCTGATGATGCTGGCAGCCTTTTTGAGGCAGCGACTCCTGTAAGATCCCTTTGATGATGGGGAGTTCAGTACCCGTGATGGACTGGGCAGTGTTCACCACTTTTTGAAGATTTCTTTGTTTGAGTTGGCGAACCAGGCCATGATGCAACCAGTCGATAGCCTCTCTACTGAACACCTATGGAAGTTCAAGAGAGCATTCACTGACATACCGAATCACCTGAATTATATAAGATAGTCACTGCGTTTAATCCTTTGTCTCTGGCATTGCTTGTAGCGACAAAGTCAATACAATCTTGTAGTGTAGGAAGGAACTGCGGATGCTGGTTTACGCCAAACATAGACACAAAGTGGTGGAGTAACGCAGTGGGACAGGCAGCATCTCTGGAGAGAAGGAATGGGCGAAGTTTCTGGCCTGAAGAAGGGTCTCGACCCGAAACGTCACTCATTCCTCTCCAGAGATGCTGCCTCTCCACCATTTTGTGTCTATCTTCAGCATATTAGTGTAGTTTATTTTTGTTTCGAGATACAGCCCTTCAGCCCACCATGTCTGCATCATATATCCATATAACCATATAACAACTACAGCACGGAAACAGGCCTTCTCGGCCCTTCCAGTCCGTGCCGACCATTTATTTTCCCCTAGTCCCATCTACCTGCACTCAGACCATACCCCTCCATTCCCTTCCCGTCCATATACCTATCCACTTTACTTTTAAATGGTAAAATCGATCCTGCCTCCACCACTTCTGCTGGAAGATCATTCCACACAGCCACCACTCTTTGAGTAAAGAAGTTCCCCCTCATGTTACCCCTAAACTTCTGCCCCTTAATTCTCATGTCATGCCCCCTTGTTTGAATCTTCCCTGCCCTCAATGGGAAAAGCTTATCCACGTCAACTCTGTCTATCCCTTTCATCATTTTAAAGACCTCAATCAAGTCCCCCCCTTAACCTTCTGCGCTCCAAAGAATAAAGACCTAACTTGTTCAACCTTTCTCTGTAACTTAGTTGCTGGAACCCAGGCAACATTCTAGTAAATCTCCTCTGTACTCTCTCTATTTTGTTGACATCCTTCCGATAATTAGGCGACCAAAATTCGTGATCCCCAGACATCCCCGAACACTATCACTATCCCACACACCAGGCACAATTTACAATTTTTACCGAAGCCAAATTAACCGACACACCTGTATGTCTTTGGAGTGTAGGAGGAAACCGGAGCACCCAGAGAAAACCCAAGTGGTTCGGGGGAGACAGCATCCATGGATAGGATTGAACCAGTGGCTCTGGCGCTGTAAGGCAGCAACTCTACCGCTGCGCCACCGTGCAGCCCAGTGTTGCTGGACCTTGGGTACTCAGCCCCTTTGACCTGGGTTCAATACTGACTACGGGTGCTGTCTGTATGGAGTTTGTACGTCCCCCCGTGACCTGCGTGGGTTTTCTCCGGATGCTCCGGTTTCCTCCCACACTCCAAAGACGTCCAGGTTTGTTGGTCCATTGGCTTTGGCGAAATTGAAAACTTATGACCCGATAATTAAGCCATCCTTTGGCCCACTGAGTTACTCCAACACTTTGTGTCTACCTAAACTAAACTTGGTTGGAGCAGAGGAGTTGGGTGAAGGGCGTGACTCAACGCTGTATTCCTTCCTCCTCGTGCCAAAAATAACGATCTCGGCAATAACTAAACACTAAAGGCTGCAGCGATTGAGTTGCTGCCTGACAGTGCCAGAGATCTGGGATTTATCCTGACCACAGGTGCTTGTTTTGTACGTTCTCCCCGTGACCTGCGTGGGTTTTCTCCCAGATCTCCGGTTTCCTCCCACACTCCAAAGGCGGTCAGGTCCCTGGGTCTATTGGCTTTGGTGAATTTGTAAATTGCTCGTAGCGTGTGTAGGATAGTGTCGTTGGTCGGTGCGGACTCGGTGGGCCGAAGGGCCTGTGTCCATGCTGTATCTCTAAATTGAACCAAGCTAAACCACATCAAGCCCCTTAGGTATTCCATATGTTTTAATGAGATCATTCTTTAATTCTTACACATTTCAGAGAGTGTAGTTCTTGATTGCTTAACCTACTTAAAAAGATTCAGAGGAGGCCTATGAGCGTAAGAAGCTGCGCTACACAGAGTTTGCAGCAGAGGCAACGCAGCGTGGCTGGAACATCAAAGTCTATCCAGTTGAAGTGGGATGCAGAGGATTTGTTGCATCATCTACCATCAGACTGCTGAAGGAGCTTGGAATCCACGGTCAGGCTCTGCGGAAGACCATAAGATCACTCTCAGACGCGGCTGAAAGAAGCAGCCGTTGGATTTGGCTCAAGCGGAATGACCCATGCTGGGCCCCAAGTACGTCATGGTGAATCTTTGGGACAGTTTGACACGGGACACGCGCTGAGGGCTGATCATCCTGCAGCGGGCCGCCCTTGTGGAGGGTGTATAGTGTTAAAAGGCCGAAACACCCAGTGATGCAAGGGTACACTACTGATGATGTGTCCTGTGCCCAACTGTCCTGAAGGTTACCCAGGCCAAGATATACGTATACGTATCCCCCCCCACCACGATGTTGAGCGTCTACCACTCTCAACAATCAACGAATGTCATGAACTGCTCCCCACCTACTGGCACAAGGGACTTCTTAACACCATGTCCTGTGTATTTGATTCTCACATGTACCAATTAAGGTACAGTGAAATTTGAGTTGCCATACAGCCATAGTAACACAGCACATAAAATAAACATCCACCACAGTGAATCCACATTCCTCACTGTGACGGAAGGCGATAAAGTTCAGTCATCTTCCTCCTTTGTTCACCCGTGGTCGGGGCCTTGAACTCTCCCAGCCATGCCCTTCATGGTGTTAAAGTCGACAGGCCCCGTGGTCGGAGCTCCAAAACTCGGCAAAAGATCCCAGGCTCCGCGATGGTAAGTCCGCGCCTACGCCCGCGGCTTGAGTCTCCGTGCCGGTCTCCGGGAAAGACCGCACCACTCCATGTTGTAGGCCGTAGGTTGGAGGGGGGGATGCGACACGGAGAAAAATCGCATCTCCGTCGAGATAAGTGACTGGAAAAAGTTTCCCCCAATCCCCCCTCCCCCCCCCCAACATAAAACATACCAAGAGACATTAAAACAAACATTAAAAGAGGTAGTTTAAATAATAAAAACAGAAGGGATGAGACAGACTGCGGGCGAGGCGACCATTATTTAAAGGTTGCGTCCTGTGCTCTTCCAGGTATTGCCCTGGTAAATCTATGCTGAACTTCATCTGCTCACTTATGGTTGTGTAATGTTATTTTATTATATATGTTATCATCTGTTATTTTAGCCACAGTTTCAGTCTGATTCAGAATTTAATGTACATTGAAACCTGTGCATCATTTGCAACCACACTGTTTGTGTTAGTTTGAGGGAGTCCAGCGTGTTTTACTGTCATATGTCCCAAAACATTCTTCCTTGCAGCAGCACAACTGATTTATCAAAATGTTAGGCTCAAAAAGCTGGAGTAACTCAGTGCGTCAGACAGCACCACTGGAGAAAAGGAATAGGTGACATTTTGGGTCGAGATCCTTCTTCAGAATCAGTGTAAAGAAGGGCCTTGACCTTCTGGAGTTAGGGGACATGGGGAGAAGGTAAACGGGGCACTGATTGGGGATGATCAGCCATGATCACATTGAATGGCGGTGCTGGCTCGAAGGGCCGAATGGTCTACTCCTGCACCTATTGTCTATTGTTTATTGACCTGAAATGTCAACTATTCCTTTTCTCCAGAAATGTTGCCTGACCCGCTGAGTTACTCCAGCTTTTTGTGTCTACCTTCAGTTTAAAACAGCATCTGCAGATCCTTCATACAAATTAGATAAACGTATTATTCTGTAAAACGCATGATAAACACCAAGCAAAAGTTAAGTATATATTTTTAAAATCCCTAATAAATAGATAATAGTGGTGCAAAGTCAAAAATAATGTCCCCAAGTCTATGTAGTTTGGAGCCTATTTCAATTCAATTCAATTCAATTCAATTCAAGTTTAATGTCATTGCACAAATACAAGTATAGGTACAACAAAATGCAGTTTAGCGTCATTCGTAGTGATAGCGATATAAAAAAATAAATACAGAGTGCAGTGATAGCAGTACGGAAATAAATAAATACAGGGTACAGACAAGTCTATCAGCTGGGCTCCGAGTTCAGCAGTCTGATGGTGTAGTTGAAGAAGCTGTTCTTCGTCCTACTGGTGCGGGACCTGAGGCTCCTGTACCGCCTCCCTGATGGGAGGAGGGCAAACAGTCCATGGTTAGGGTGTGAGGGGTCCTTGATGATCTTCCCGGCCCGCTTCAGGCACCGTTTTCGGTGGAGGGCATCCAAGGCAGGGAGCGGGGCACCGATGATGTACTGGGCGGTTTTCACCACCCGTTGTAGTGCCTTCCTGTCTGCCACGGTGCAACTGCTGTACCATACCGTAAAGCAGGTGGTCAGGATGCTTTCAATGGTGCAGCGGTAAAAGTTCGTCAGAATCCGGGGGGACAGGTGGGCTTTTTTGAGCCTCCTCTAACAACATTTAGAGGTTGTAGTATTCAATAGCCTGATGGTTGTGGGGAAGAAGCTGTTCCTGTACCTGGACGTTACAGTTTTCAGGCACCTGTACCTTCTTCCTGATGGCAGGAGTGAAATGAGTGTGTGGCCAGGGTGGTGTGTGGGTCTCTGATGATGCTGGCTGCCACTTTGAGGCAGCGACTCCTGTAGATCCCTTCGATGGTGGGGAGGTCAGTACCCGTGAGGGACCGGGCAGCGTTCACCACTTTTTGCAGTCTTCTTCGCTCCTGGGCGTTCGAGTTGCCGAACCAAGCTAGTGATGCAACTAGTCAATATCTTCTGTGTTACTATGGAAGCCAAGAGAGTATTCACTGACATACCGACTCGCCTCAATTTTCCACGGTAGTCAAGGCATGTAATCCTTTGTCTCTGGCATTACTTGCAGCAACATAGCCAACAATATCGTCAACAGTCAACATCTTGACAGCACGGTGGAGCAGCGGTAGAGTTGCTGCCTTACAGCGCCAGAGACCCGTGTCCGACCCTGACAATGGGGGCTGTCTGTGTGGAGTTTGTACGTTTCCCTCATGCCTTGGGAGGGTTTTCTCTGAGATCATCGGTTTCCTCCCAAACTCGAGAGACGCATGGGTTTGTAGATTAATTGGCTTGGTATAAATTGTAAATTGGCCCTAAGGTGAGGAGTGGGGGATAGGATGGCGGTCGGGAGGGGAGAGTTATGGAGGGAGGGAGTGACTGAGGGTAGGGGAAAGGAGAGGGAGAGAGAGGTGGGGGAGGGGAGGAGGAGGGGGAAAGAAGAGATGGGGAGAGAGTGCTAGGGATGAGGGGGAATGAGCTGCTCCTGTGCAGTTGGGGGCTATGGGTGAGTGGAGGAATATTACGTTGGGGGACCAAGCCTCCTGTGTGACAGGGACCCAACTTATACTAGGGCACAACTAAAAAACGACTATAACATACATTTAACAATAAGACAAAAAAGATAAAAAGACAGATGGACTGCAGGCAAGGCGCAGTTGTAACACAGTCCCACGCCCACTGACTCTCTGAACTAAACTAAATATACAATCTTGTAGTGTATGAAGGAACTGCAGATGCTGGTTTACACCAAAGAAAGACACAATATGCCAGAGTAAAGGGCCTGTCCCACCAGCATGCAACTCTATGCGATGAGCGCGACCTAACGTGGTTGCTTGAGCCGTCCGGCGTCGCGGGGCCGGTCCCACTTTGATCGCCGGAATTGTGCGGAGTTTGTCCCGACATCGCGCGGGGCTCCGAAAAACTGACTTATGTTCGAAAATTCCGCGCAGCAACGGCTTGTCGGCTCGCAGTCGCCTCGACGCATTACACACCGCCTCGACATCGTGCCTCTGTGAACGTATCTGTAGGTGCCTCCGTGACCCTCTATGTGTGTGGCTCCGTGGCCCTCTGTGTGTGTGCCTCTGTGCCCCTCTCTGTGTGCCCCTCTCTGTCCTGGCGAACTTACCTTAAGACTTCGCTCCAAGTTCGCCTCACTTTGCGCCACGTTGCGCCACTCACACGACCTCCGCGCTGCCCTCGCTGCCGGTTTGGTCACGCTTGCCGCATGCAGGCGCATGCTGGTGGGAACGGCCCTGTACAGGGGATCACCCGACCTCCGCATGGCCCCCGCTTCTAGTTTGATCGCGCTCATCGCATGGAGTCGGATGCTGTAGGACAGGCCCTTAACTCAGCGGGACAGGCAGCATCCCAGGAGAGAAGGAATGGATAATGTTACAGGGTCGAGACCCTTCTTCAGACTGAGAGTCAGGGAAGAGGGAGTCCAGAGATATGGAGGGGTGAGGAGTGAAAACAGCAGATCAAAGCAGATGGGGGTACACAAAGGGCTGGAGAAACTCAGCGGGCGCAGCAGCATCTAAGGAGCGAAGGAGATGGGCAACGTTTCGGGCTGAAACCCTTCTTCAGACTGACGGGAGGTGGGAGGGGCGGGGAGAAGAAAGGAAAAAGGAGGAGGAGGAGCCCGAGTGCTGGGGAAGAGGTGGGAAGGGGAGGGGACAGCAAGGGTTAACAGAATTGAGAAAATTCAATGTTCAAGCCCAGAGGATGCAGACTCCCCAAGCGGAATATGAGGTGTCGAATGGTTCATAGTTAGATAAGCAGAAGGTGAGAAGGATACATACAATGAGAGGGTAGATAAACAGTCTCTTGCCCAGAGTAGGAGAATCGTGGACCAACGAACATAGGTGCAAGGCGAAGAGGAAAAGATTTAATAGGAATCTGAAGCGTGACTTTTTCCACACAGAGGGTGGTGGGTGTATGGAATGAGCTGCCAGATGAGGTAGTTGAGGCTGGGACTATCCCAACTTTTAAGAAACAGTTAGACAGATACATGGATATGACAGGTTTGGAGGGATATGCACCAAGTCTTTGTCTAGGTCTTTATTCTTTGGAGTGCAGAAGGTTAAGGGGGGACTTGATTGAGGTCTTTAAAATGATGAAAGGGATAGGCAGAGTTGACGTGGATAAGCTTTTCCCATTGAGGGTAGGGAAGATTCAAACAAGAGGGCATGACATGAGAATTAAAGGACAGAAGTTTATGGGTAACATGAGGGGGAACTTCTTTACTCAGAGAGTGGTGGCTGTGTGGAATGATCTTTCAGCAGAAGTGGTGGAGGCAGGATCGATTTTAACATTTAAAAGTAAAGTGGATAGGTATATGGACGGGAAGGGAATGGAGGGGTATGGTCTGAGTGTAGGTAGATGGGACCAGGGGAAAATAAATGGTCGGCACGGACTGGAAGGGCCGAGAAGGCCTGTTTCCGTGCTGTAATTGTTATATGGTTAAGTGCAGGACTAGTGTAGCTGGGACATTGTTGGCCGGTGTGGGCAAGTGGGCCGATGGGCCTGTTTTCACACTGTATCACTCTATGACTTTAATCAATTTACAATCTTGAAGAGTGAGTGTGAATTGCATTCAAGCCACCATTTAGGTGGGGTTATTGGCTTGTCAGTAAATAGTGTTAGAAGAACCACCATCTTAAATTAACTATCTAGGGTGTTTATGCGCGAGAATGTTGGCAGCAGAGTCATCTGCAACAAGTCCTGATCTGTACTTTTGACTGAAATTAATACTAAATCCTGCCGTTTTTTGCCGTTTTGTGTATCTTTAGATTAGTTTAGATACAACAGGGAAACGGGCCCTTCAGCTCACCGAGTGCACACCGACTTGCGATCCCCGCACATTAACACTGTCCTACACACACTGGGGACAATATTTACATTCAGACCCAGCCAACAAGCCTACAAACATGTACATCTTTGGAGTGTGTAAGTGGAGACCGAAGATGTTGGAGAAAACCTCAAGAGGTCACGGGGAGAACGTGCAAACTCCACACTGACAGCACCTGTAGTCGGGATTGAACCTGGGTCTCTGGTGCTGTAAGGCAGTAACTCTACCGCTGCGCCACCGTGCAGCCCTGTATCGGTTGCCCAATAACCGTACATGATAGCCCCTGTGGCCTCCATCTGTGGCGACAAAGAGAATTTTTAAATTACCCAGTGTGTAGGAAGAAACTAGATAGACACAAAAATGCTGTAGTAACTCAGCGGGACAGACAACATCGCTAGCGAGCAAATTTAATTTATTTTTAAATTGTATTCATAGATACATAGAAAATAGGTTTAGTATTAGGCTATTCGGCTCTTTGAGCCAGCACCGCCATTCATTGTGATCATGGCTGATCATCCCCAATCAGTACCCTGTTCCTGCCTTCTCCCCATATCCCTTGATTGCAAGACCTCTATCTAACTCTCTTTTGATTGCATCCAGTGAATTGGCCTCCACTGCCTTCTGAGGCAGAGAATTCCATAACTTCACAACTCTCTGGGTGAAATCGTTTTTCCTCGTCTCAGTTCTTAATAGCCTACCCCTTATTCTTAAACTGTGGCCCCTGGTTCTGGACTCCCCCAACATCAGGAACATATTTCCTGCATCAAGCCTGTCCAATCCCTTAATAATTTTATAATTCAGAGTAAAAACATGTATACAACACAGGAACTGTGCAAAATGGTCTTCCTGCATTCTCAGAGGGTATTCAATTCGTCGTAACCTAGTGTTTACAAATTTTATATAAAACCCTTGTCACATGTACTCCTGCAGTCTGGAGCGGGCCAGTCGGCAACGTTCCTTGGAGAGGGGCAATGGGTGACGTTTCGGGTCGAGGTGCTTCTTCAGACCAGGTTCACGAGGTTAATTCCCGGGATGGAGGGACAGTCATATGTTGAACGAATGGAGTGACTAGGCTTGTGTACACTGGAATTTAGAAGGATAAGATGGGATCTTATTGAAACATATAAGATTATTAAGGGATTGGACACGCTAGAGGCAGGAGTCGGCAACCTACGGGTCCCCGTGTCAAATGCGAACCGTAACCAGAAATCATCTGGCCTGCAAGCGTTTTTTTCCCCCGTAATTATCCGGCCCGCAGACTTCCGTCATCTCCGGTACCTCCCGAGGCCGCGGCGCCCAGGCGCGGTGATGCAAGGACGTAAGGAGGCCTGCACTGGCGGGCGCAGTTGGTGAGCCATCCAGCAGCGCTGAACGCCAAGCTCTGACTGTACAGTATCCTGCGCAAAGTCGCCGGCACGGCCGGGCTCGCACCTTCTGTGCCTGGGCGTCACTGTCGGGATCGGGGTTGTCAATAGGACGTGGACGAGTGAGTGTGAGTATTTGAGCCACCGCTTTTAGGACCGAGCCAAGGCGATGGTCTGTAGGTACGCCGTGTTGGTGAGCGCCGTAACTAGGGGCCAGTGCTCCGGGTGGCGTCCGCGAAGGGGCGCGATCTATGTGAACACGTGATTTGATGCCTGCCATCTGGGGTGGGACCCGTGTGATAGATGTGGCCCGCCATCTGCTCACAGACATGCGTTCTGGCCCCTATGCAGAACAAGGTTGCCCACCCCTGCTGTAGAGGCAGGAAACATGTTCCTGATGTTGGGGGGGGAGTCCAAACCAGGGGCCACATTTTAAGAAAAAGGGATAGGCCATTTAGAACGGAGATGAGGAAAAACCTTTTCACTCAGAGAGTTGTGAATCTGTGGAATTCTCTGCCTCAGAAGGCAGTGGAGGCCTATTCTCTGGACGCTTTCAAGAGATAGTTATATAGATCTTAAAGATAGCGGAGTCAGGGGATATGGGGAGAAGGCAGGAACGGGGTACTGATTGTGGATGATCAGCCATGATCACAGCGAATGGCAGTGCTGGGTCAAACAGCCAAATGGCCTACTCCTGCACCTATTGTCTATTGACTGTGAGTCAGAGGAGATGGAGTCTAGAGATATGGAAGGGTAAGGTGTGAAAACGACAGATCAAAGCTGTCGATCCGAAGGAAATGTCGAATGGTTCGTTGTTGGCTGAGGGGAAGGTGACAATGAGGCACACACTATCGGTAAAATGAATCAGATGGACAGTGAAAGTAGTCTGAGGGTGTGGGAGGGACGGAGAGAGAGGGGAAGCAAGGGTTACGCGAAATGAGAGAAATCAGTATTCATACCGCGGGGTTGTAAGCTTCTCAAGCGAAATATGAGGTGTGATTCCTCCAACTGCAGGTGTTGGTTTATACCGAAGATAGACACAAAGTGCAGGGGTAACTCAGCGGGTCGGGCAGCATCTCTGGGAGAAAAGGTGACCTTACGGGCTGGATTCTGACCTGAAATGTCACCCCTCCTTTTTCTCCACCTGACCATGCTGCCTGACCCGCTGAGTTACTCCAGCACTTTGTGCCTGTCATCTTAAATAACGCCATCTCTTGTGCAGGGTGGATCTCCTCGTTTGTCCTCCTGTATTTGTTTCTTAGTCATGTTTCGTGTGAAAGGATGTGAATCAGACGATGGTTCGTGCCGCTGGCATGTTGGAACCCCTCCTTCATTGTTTAATATCAGATTTACCGGCTGACGAACAACATTTTTCCGTCAATGGAAGGCTCGAGGCCCCCGAACGCGGGAAAACAAAGAAAAGGCCCTTTTTTTTCGCCTTCCATCACAGTGAGGAATGTGGAGGAGTCACTGTGGTGGATGTTAAAATGTATTTTGTGTGTTCTGTTGCTTATTAATGGTATGACTGTAATGCAAATCAAATTCCTCGTATATGACATAGAAACATAGAAAATAGGTGCAGGAGGAGGCCGTTCGGCCCTTTGAGCCAGCACCGCCATTCATTGTGATCATGCCTGATCGTCCCCTATCAATAACCCGTGTCTGCCTTCTCCCCATATCCCTTGACTCCACTAGCCCCTAGAGGTCTATCTAACTCTCTCTTAAATCCATCCAGTGATTTGGCCTCCACTGCGCTCTGTGGCAGGGAATTCCACAAATTCACAAGTCTCTGGGTGAAAACGTTTTTTCTCACCTCAGTCTTAAATGGCCTCCCCTTTATTCTGGCCCCTGGTTCTGGACTCGCCCAACATTGGGAACATTTTTGCAAAACATACTTGGCTAATAAAGTATGATTATGATTAGCCATGGTATTCAAAGATTCCTCGGACTATCTTTGACCGGTCTATACTGGCTCTATCTTGCACTGTACAATATTTACATTATTCCCTTTACCATGTACCTACCTGTACACTGTGGACGGCTCGATTGTGATCATGTATAGCCTTTCCACTGACGGGATAGCAAGCAGCAAAAGCTCTTCATTGTACCTCGGTACACGTGACAATAAACTCGAGACAGACACAAACAGCTGGAGTAACTCAGCGGGACAGGCGGCATCTCTGGAGAGAAGGAATGGGTGACGTTTCGGGTCGAGACCCTTCTCAGACTCAAGATTTAGTTTAGTTTAGAGATGCAGCATGGATACGGGCCCTTCGGCCCAATGCTTCCATGCCGACCATGCACATTCACACACGTGGCAGAAAATAAACCTAATACCAATTTCTCCACAAATATCGACATCACTGAAAAAAGAATTTTGATTGTTCATGCTGAAGTTGATCGAGGTTTGCAATGTTGAAACGCTCACACTAGTTCTATGCGTTACACATAAGGGACAATTTACAGTGGTCAACTAACCTACAAACATGCACATTGCTGGAGTTCATAAGTGATAGGAGCAGAATTAGGCCATTCGGCCCATCGGGTCTACTCCGCCATTCAATCGTGTCTGATCTGTTCCTCCCTTCTAACCCCTTTCTCCTGCCTTCTCCCCAATAACCCCTGACAGCCGTACTAATTGGGAATGTGGGAGGAAACTGGAGCACCTGGAGAAAACCCACGCTGGTCACAGGGAGAATGTATACACTCCGTTCAGACAGCGCCTGCAGTCAGGAATGAACCCGGGACTCTGACCCTGTAAGGTAGCAACTCTACCGCTGCGCCACTGTGCAGTATTGGTGGGACATAAATGGCTGTCAGAGTGGTGTACAATTTTGGTCGCCTAATTATAGGAAGGATGTCAACAAAATAGAGAGAGTACAGAGGAGATTTACTAGAACGTTGCCTGGGTTCCAGCAACTAAGTTACAGAGAAAGGTTGAACAAGTTAGGTCTTTATTCTTTGGAGCGCAGAAGGTTAATGGGGGACTTGATTGAGGTCTTTAAAATGATGAAAGGGATAGACAGAGTTGACGTGGATAAGCTTTCCCCATTGAGGGTAGGGAAGATTCAAACAAGAGGGCATGACATGAGAATTAAGGGACAGAAGTTTAGGGGTAACATGAGGGGGAACTTCTTTACTCGGAGAGTGGTGGCTGTGTGGAATGAGCTTCCAGCAGAAGTGGTGGAGGCAGGATCGATTTTAACATTTAAAAGTAAAGTGGATAGGTATATGGACGGGAAGGGAATGGAGGGGTATGGTCTGAGTGCAGGTAGATGGGACTAGGGGAAAATAAATGGTCGGCACGGACTGGAAGGGCCGAGAGGGCCTGTTTCCGTGCTGTAATTGTTATATGTTATAGAAACATAGAAATTAGGTGCAGGAGTAGGCCATTCGGCCCTTCGAGCCTGCACCGCCATTCAATATGATCATGGCTGATCATCCAACTCAGTATCCCGTACCTGCCTTCTCTCCATACCCTCTGATCCCCTTAGCCACAAGGGCCACATCTAACTCCCTCTTAAATATAGCAACTCCCTCTTAAATACAGCTAAGAGGGAGTTGCTATATTTAAGATGGTTATATGGTTATATTGGACACAAAAAAACCCCCTCCAATAATTATTAGAGCTCATTAGTGCAGCTGTTATACATGAGGCATCCGTGTACTGAGCACACTTTGTGTGACGTAAAAATTTGATACGTTGGCACAGCGCTGGTGAGGTTGCCTTTGGGACTTCCCCAGACTCCATTTGAGCTGAGCTGGAGAAGAGGGCTATTCATTTAGTTACATTAATTGTGGTTTGGTTTGGATGAGCTATGACAGCTTGGTAGCTTTTTGGCAAATTCACCAATACAGCACAGGGCAGCACGGTGGCACAGCATTAGAGCTGCTGCCTGACAGCGCCAGAGACCCGGGTTCGATCCTGACCACGGGTGCTGTCTGTACGGAGTTTGTACGTTCTCCCCGTGACCTGCGTGGGTTTTCTCCGAGACCTTCGCTTTCCTCCCACACTCCAAAGGTGTACAGGTTTGCAGGTTAGTCGGTTTGGTATGAATGTAAAATTGTCCCCAGTGTGCGTAGGGTGGTGTTAACGGGTGGGGATCGCTGGTCGGTGCGGACCCGCGATCCGACGCTGTATTCTGTGCTGTATCTCTAAACTAAAAAACTGAATGGATTAATTAATTAATTATTGGCCAAGTATGTACACATACAAGGAATTTGCCTTGGTGCTCCGCTCGCGAGTAGCAACACGACATACAGTCAACAATTAAGAATGACACATAAAACATTAAACATTAATAATAAAACATTATAATTTAAACATGTGAATGAAAAAAAATAAACATTTATATTAATTAACTAGACTAAGTGGGACACGTTGGCTCCCAGCTCCACATGGGAGGGCTGGTCCCCCAACACAATATTCCACCTCTCCACCAAATCCAAGATTGCTGGCCAGTGTGAGGGGGGGTGGGTTGGCTTTCTGGAATGCTAGCGTGGGTGTTGTGGGCTGAAGGGACTGGTTTCCAGAGGGCTAGTATGGACATTGTGGGCTGAAAGGATTCTTGGCCTGGCAGTTCAGTCACTCAGGCCTGGCAGCTCAGTAACTCAAGCCTGGCAGGCTGGCAGCTCAGAAACTGCCAGAAATTCTGCCAAAAACAGGTGAGAGAGAAGGGGGAGAGGGTAGACCATCAATTTTAGACATTTTCATCTTTTTTTACAAGGCACAGTTTAAAAACACATAAAGGGCACTCGCGGGTCTGTATTCTCAGTGTTCTGTAGATTTCCAGCTCCGACTGAGTCGTGACCCTCTCCCTCCCCCATCTTGCAGCGACTGAGCCACGCCTACACTTCCGGGTTTTGTAGCCCCTCCTCCTCCCACCAGAAGGGGCATGGCCTTCATGGTGTGATTGGCAGGAGAGATAATCTCAACTTTTTAAAAACATTTTTATTTTTAATCGATGGGAAAAATCCTCTGGCCCTGACGGCTGGAGGAGGACTCTGATTAAGGCGGCCAAAAATCACAGCCGTAAGTGGTCGCATTTTTTCTAAAATCATTATACAGTGCAAACAGGAAGTGGTCAAGTTTAAACATTTAATTATTTAGATTGCACCAGGGACTTCAGGCTTTGTTTTTTTTTACACTATGTTATTTTTAATTGATTGATTTTTTTGTTGTATATCATGGTGTCTGCTGCAAACTATGTTTCATTATCCGTTGCGCTGCTGCAAGTAAGAGTTTAATTGTTCCGGTTTGAGACGTAAGAGGATAAAACACTCTTGACACGGTGGTACAACCAGATGAGTTTAGTTTATTGTCATGTGTACCAAGTGCAGAGAAAATCTTTTGTTGCGTGCTAACCAGTAGCTACCCTGCTGCTGCATAGCTTCCGTAATCTGGGTTCAGTTCTGAGCTCCGGTGCTGTCTATGTGGAGCTTGCACCATCTCCACGTGACTCTGGGTGGCTATCCTCCAGGCATGCCCGTACTCTGTGCAGGTTGCTGGGTCAATCAGCCACTGTAAATTGTCGGTATATAGAAACAAGGAACTGCAGATGCAGGTTTACACAAAAAGGACACAAAGTGCTGGAGTAAACTCGACTGCTCGGGCAGCATCTCTGGATCTCTAGAACATGGATAGGTGAATTTTTGGGTTGGGACCCTTCTTCAGGCTGAACGTCTGAGAAAGGGACCCAAGGTGAACCATCGCCACCTATCCATTTTCTCCAGAGATGCTGCCTGACCCGATGAGTTACTCCAGCACTTTGTGTCTATTTTCAAGGCAGGTATACCGTGAGGAGATTTCGCAGCGTGGGCATACTTTCTTCTGTAGAAGAATCCTGAACCCGAAACGTCACCTACCCATGTTCTCCAGAGCTGCTGCCTCACCAGTTGGGTTACTCCAGCACTGTTTCCTTACCTGTAATTTGCCACACACCTGCGGTGCAATTATGGGGCGGGGGGGGGGGGGGGGGTTGATGAGCAAGTGAAAGAACAGGTTGTAGCGAATTAAGACAAAATGCTGGAGAAACTTAGCGGGTCATGCAGCGTTTTCTGGGTCGAGATCCTTCTTCAGATGCAGGGAAGTAAGTTGGGGAGTGAGATTGAATATACTTTTGAGAGCCAGCATGGACTTGATGGGCCAAATGGCTCTCTGGTGTTGTGAGATATATGAAGATGGCAGGCTGTCAGTGTCTGCTTGGTTGAACTGCAGGAAGGCAGTGTCTGCTTGGTTGAACTGCAGGAAGGCTGCAAACATCGCCGCATTGCACTGTGTAGGGAGGAACTGCAGATGCTGGTTTAAACCGAAGATGGACACAATGCTGGAGTAACTCAGCGGGACAGGCCGCATCTCTGGAGAGAAGGAATGCGTGACATTTCGGGACGACGCGCTTCTTCAGACTCGAGTTACTGCAGCATTCTGTGTCTAACCACATTGCACTCGTCACGTTATTTCCTCTCCAACCAAGCAACTTCAGTCACGCAACGTTTTCTTGGTATTCTGAGACGCCCACACATCTCCAACCCTTTATGCTACTTTATCTATTTGTCACATGTAACGTTGTACAGTAAGTTTCATTTTTGTATACTGGGCTTCAGTGCAAATATCAATATAAATAAGCTCTTAGATAGAGTCATAGCAAGAGCAAGAGGAAAAGAGAGTCATAGAGTGATATAGTGTGCAAACAGGCCCTTCGGCCCAAATTTCCCACACCGGCCAACATATCCCATCTACACTAGTCCCACCCGCCCACATTTGGTCCATATCCCTCCAAACCTGCCCTATATATGTACCTGTCTAACTGTTTCTTAAACGTTGGGATAGTCCATACACCCACCACCCTTTGTGTGGAAAAAGTTACCCCTCAGATTCCTATTAAATCTTTTCCCCTTCACCTTAATCCTTTGTCCTCTGGTCCTCGATTCACCTACTCTGATATATGATTTTATAATTTGCAGTTCTCCGACCACTCCTTAGATGCTGCCGCACCCGCTGTGTTTTGTCCAGCTTTTTGTGTAACCCTATGATTTTATACTCGTGATTTGATACATCTCAGATAATCATCAAGTGTGCAGCAGTATACATCTTTGCCAGTTTGGTGGCATTTCCAAGTCCCAGTTGTTGTAAGCGCAGGGATCTTGACCTGACCATGAAGGTCTGTTGCCCTGGCGGCATTGCAGGGTCGGCCTGGCCAAGCGTGGCCATGGTGTCTCCCACCGCTGTAGGCTGCGTGCATCCACGTGCTCGGCCTCTTGGAGCGGCGCCCGGTCGAGCCGAGCCCCAGGCTGCTGCAGGCCCCCCCCCCCCCGTCGAGGCCGCCAACTTCCTCCCGCAGCCGGTCTGCGTATGAAGACCCACATATGTTCAATGTAGATAGGGTGGTAAAGAAAGCTTTTGGTGTGCTGGCCTTTTATAAATCAGAGCATTGAATATAGGAGTAGGGAAGTAATGTTAAAATTGTACAAGGCATTGGTGAGACCAATTCTGGGGTATGGTGTACAGTTTTGGTCGCCTAATTATAGGAAGGATGTCAACTAAATAGAGAGGAGATTTACTAGAATGTTGCCTGGGTTCCAGCAATTAAGTTACAGAGAAAGGTTGAACAAGTTAGGTCTTTATTCTTTGGAGCGCAGAAGGTTAAGGGGGGACTTGATTGAGGTCTTTAAAATGATGAAAGGGATAGACAGAGTTGACGTGGATAAGCTTTTTCCATTGAGGGTAGAGAAGATTCAAACAAGAGGGCATGACATGAGAATTAAAGGACAGAAGTTTATGGGTAACATGAGGGGGAACTTCTTTACTCAGAGAGTGTTAAAGAAGGAACTGCAGATGCTGGAGAATCGAGGGTTACACAAAAAGCTGGAGAAACTCAGCGGGTGCAGCAGCATCTAAGGAGCGAAGGAGATAGGCGACGTTTCGGGTCGAGACCCTTCTTCAGACTACTCAGAGAGTGGTGGCTATGTGGAATGAGCTTCCTGCCGAAGTGGTGGAGGCAGGATCGATTTTAACATTTAAAAGTAAAGTGGATAGGTATATGGACGGGAAGGGAATGGAGGGGTATGGTCTGAGTGCAGGTAGATGGGACTAGGGGAAAATAAATGGTCGGCAAGGACTGGAAGGGCCGAGAAGGTCTGTTTCCGTGCTGTAATTGTTATATGGTTAACTGGATGACTGAACTCAAGAGGCAAGAGTGTGTAATTGTCACATTCACCGGGAGGTGAGCAATGAATTCCGGCTTGCTGGCCCTTTACAGCCACATGAATGGAACAGCACAATAAATAAAAGTGCCTATTAATAACACGATAGATTATTAGCAATATTACGTCACCGGACCGGAATTCAGGTCCACCGCTGATTTTTTACAGTGCTCTTGTTTCCAGAGCCTATCTGGATTATGGACACAAATAGCTGGAGTAACCCAGCGGGTAAGACAGCATCTGTGGAGAAAACTAATAGGTGACGTTTCGGGTCGAGACCCTCCTTCGCGCTGAGAGTCATGGGAAAGGGAAACTGGAGATATTGATGGTGAGATAGAGAAATGTAGAAAAGATTTCCAAAAATAAACGATGATAAAGGAAAAATGCAATTTTTAGCTCGGGTCTGGGTGAAAACGAATTAAGGGCCTGTCCACTTTCACGATCTAATTCGTGACCTTTTTTTACTCATGGACATTTTTCATCACGCTAGAAAAACGCCCTGACCTACTTGATGCCACGAGTATCTACGACTAGCATCACGGCCTACCTATGTCCTCGTGACGACCATGCCGCGAGTAAGAGTCAAGGGCAAACTCGGCAGAGGTGGTGAATTAGGTCGTGAAAGTGGGACAGGGCGCTTATAGAGACTCACCAAGATGACTTTGAAGCTAGTACGACTAGGGTGGGGGAGTGATGGGGAGAGAGAGGGGAATGCAAGTGTTACTTGAAGTTAGAGAAATCAAGAATCACACCGCTGGGGTGTATGCCGCCCAAGCAAGATATGAGGTGGTGTTCCTCAAATTTGCATGAGGCCTCACTCTGACAATGGAGAAGGCCCTGGATGGAAACGTTATTAGGGGACTGGGAGGGGACAAGCGCAGGCTTGGCGATCGTTTAGCTGAACACCTCCGCTCAGTCCGCCAAAACCTACCTGATCTCCCCAATTGCTAAACCCTCTCCCATTCCCACACTGACCTTTCTGTCCTGGGC
This sequence comes from Raja brachyura, assembly GCA_963514005.1. The sequence continues at coordinate 8,515,236 of OY740786.1, read as the reverse complement.
CTCCTCCACTGTCAGAGTGAGGCCCAACGCAAATTGGAGGAACAGCATCTTATATTTTGCTTGGGTATCTTACATCCCAGTGGGTGAGGCAGCATCTCTGGAGAGAAGGAATGGGCGACGTTTCGGGTCGAGTTGACTTCGGTTGTCGTAGGTTGTCACCTGTGTGGTCGTAGGTGATGTCCTAAGTCGCGACGATTGTGCCGCTGGTTGTCGGTAGCTTGCCGTAGCTTGACGTCGACTATGTGGTAGGTTGTTGTGGACACTGTCGTAGGGAAGGGTCCAGTCACTGCTTTTATCGGCGACCTGCTACAACTGTGGCAGTCGCCGAAAACATCGGCTAGGTAGGACAGGCCCATAAGTCAGCATCTCAACCGCTGCACCACAGTGCGTCCTGGGATGTCAGGACTTCCATATGAAGAAAGACTGGATAGACTCGGCTTGTACTCGCTAGAATTTAGAAGATCGAGGGGGGATCTTATAGAAACTTACAAAATTCTTAAGAGGCTGGACAGGCTAGATGCAGGAAGATTGTTCCCGATGTTGGGTAAGTCCAGGACAAGGGGTCACAGTTTAAGGATAAGGGGGAAGTCTTTTAGGACCAAGATGAGAAAAACATTTTTCACACAGAGAGTGGCGAGTCTCTGGAATTCTCTGCCACAGAAGGTAGTTGAGGCCAATTCATTGGCTATAGTTAAGAGGGAGTTAGATGTGGCCCTTGTGGCTAAAGGGATCAGGGGATATGGAGAGAAGACAGGTACGGGATACTGAGTTGGATGATCAGCCATGATCATATTGAATGGCGGTGCAGGCTCGAATGGCCGAATGGCCTACTCCTGCACCTATTTTCTATGTTTCTATGTTTCTATTGCCGCCCAGTGTAGATGAGACATGTTGACCAAGTTGTGGGCAAGTTGGACTAAAGGGCTTGTTTGCACACTGGATGACTCTACGACTCGATTAGGGTTATCTTTGGCACACCAGATGGTGATATTGTGTGGACTATCGACCTTGAGTTTTAATGTGAACAGAACTCTGTTGAACTTCCCAGTAAAGGGAGGTTCCTCTGTGTCTTCCTTCTGCATCTCATCCTGTGCCTAACACTGCTAACCTATGAGTTTGGCAACTGTTGCACATGCAAATTATTTCATTGTGCGGGCATGTCTGTAAATATGTCCTGTGTATAACTTCACTGCTTTGGTGGGTGGTGTGGGCTGAATCACCAGCTCTACATCGACAAGACTAAGGAGTTAATGGTGGACTTTAGGAGGAGAGGCACACCACTGTCTTCATCAAGGGTGTGGATGTGCAGTTTACCAAGGATGCAAGTTCCTCGAAGTTTAAGGAAAATGGGCGACGTTTCAGGTTGATACCCTTCTGAAGATGGATCTCGATCCGAAACGTCACACATTGCTTCTGTCCAGAGATGCTGCCTGTTCAGCTGAGTTACTCCAGCATTTTGTGTCTATCTTTGGTTTAAACCAGCATCTGCAATTTCTTCCTACAATACCTTGGAGATTACCAGGACAGTAAACTGGACTGGTCCAGGAACGCTGAGGCACTGTATAAGAAGGGACAGAGCCGTCTGTACTTTCTGAGGAGGCTCCGCTCTTTCAAGATGCTGCAGGCGTTCTACCAATCGGTGGCGGCCAGTGCCATCTTAGAAACATAGAAAAATAGGTGCAGGAGTAGGCCAATCAGCCCTTCCAGCCAGCACAGCCATTCAAAATGAGCAGCGTAGGAACAGGCCCTTAAATATCTGTGCAAAACGTGATATTCAAGTTAAACTGATCCTACCTGCCTGCACATGGTCCATATCTCTCCATTCCCAGTGGATCTATGTCAAAGCAAGGAGCTGCAGATGACGGTTAATACACAAGGACACAAAGTGCTGAAGAGTAGTAAAACGAGAAGGAATCACCATTGCCATCGCTTTTTTTGATGTTCCCGGTGGGTAAATAATGCTAACGCCCTCTCTGGGAGAATAGTTGGGGGTCACCGCCTCCAGGTTTCCTCCCACACTCCAGAAAACGTACAGGTTTGTACGTCAATTGGCTTCTGTAACTTGTAAATTGTCCCTAGTTTGTAGGAAAGTGCGAGTGTGATCGCTGGTCAGCACGGACTCGCTGGGCCCAAGGGCCGCTTTCCACGCTGTATTTCTGAAGGGGAAAAAAATTAATAGGGACCGGGGGGGGTAATGTTTTCACACAAAGGGCGGTGGGTGTATGGAACAAGCTGCCAGAGGAGGTAGTTGAGGCTGGGACTATCGCAACATTTAAGAAACAGTGAGACAGGTACATGGATAGGACAGGTTTGGAGGGATATGGACCAAACGCGGGCAGGTGGGACTAGTGTAGCTGGGACATGTTGGCCGGTGTGGGCAAGTTAGGCCGAAGTGTCTGTTTCCATGCTGTATCACTAATGGCCCTGTCCCACGGTACGAGTTCATTCCAAGAGCTCTCCCAAGTTTTAAAAAAATCGAACTCGTGGTAAGCTCGGAGAATGAACATAGTGGGTATGTCGGAGCTCGGGGACGTTTCTTAGCGCTAACGGCAGATACTCGGGAAGACTCGCTAACGGCAGGTAAGGTCGGGAAGATTTTTCAACGTGTTGAAAAATGTCCACAAGAGCCCCGAGTATCGACGAGGGGCCATTACCGTAAATCTCCGAGTTCGAATCAGGGCAAACCCGGGAGAACTCGTGGAATTAACTCATACAGGGCCATTAGTCTAAAGTAAAGTCCAAAGGTGTTATAATGTATTTGGAAGGCAATGTGATCTCCTACAGTGAGTGGACTGAACTAAGCAATGGGATCGACACAGAGGTGTATCTGCTGAAGAACGCTACAATTAGCGATGTACATTTAAAGTCTGGTCACCCTTTATGGTTTAGCGAAGAGATAAACAACCAAGCATGTTCTGACATGAATAAGCTAAGAGTGTGCAGATGTGCACATTAATTTCTCATTTGTGACTGTTCCTCATCTGCAGCCACACGTAAACAAGGTTTTAATTTTCCGCACATTTTCAACATGACTTTTCAAAATCAGCAAGTCTTGCAATTGATACACTTTTTCCTCACGACTTCTCCTGCCTTGTAAATTATTTGCTACACTTTTTTGCCATGTCCGATTAGATATTCCAGATTAAATTTGAACGCTCAGGAACTCGCTACAACGGGCATTGTGCATGCTGCGCTCGAACGCCTGATTGGAAATGCCTGGAAAATGCATTAGGAGCATTATAGTTTTGTCAATAGTTTTTTTTTTTTTTAGTTTCATAAGATCATAAGTGTTAGAATAATTAGCCACTCAGCTGCCACCAGGGATGGTGGTGGAGGCAGATCCAACAGTCGAATTTAAGAGCAGAATTTGGATAGGCACATGGATATGCAAGGAATGGAGGGATATGCATTAAGGGCCTGTCCCACAATGCGAGTTCACCCAAGAGCTCTCCCGAGTTTAAAAAAAATCAAACTCGTGGTAAATACGTAGCGGGTACGTCGGAGCTCGTGGATGTCTCGTAGCGGCTGGTAACGCTAACGGCACGGACTCTGGAAATGCGGAAACTCATGAAGTTTTTTCAACAGTGTGAAAAATTTCCAAGAGCAAAAATATACTCGGGATGAGGTACCACGAGTTTGATTTTTTTTTAAACTCGGGAGAGCTCTTGGGTGAATTCGCATCGTGAGACAGTCCCTTTAGGTGCAGGCAGACAGGCAGTTGGTCTTGGCATCAGGTCAGGCAGAGATGTTGTGGGTCGAATGGACTGTTCTTCTGCTGTACTGTTTCATGTTATCATAAGTTCATAGGTGATAGGAGCAGAATTAGGCCATTTGGCCCATCAATTCTACTCTACACAGATCTATCTCTCCTTCTTAACCACCTTCTCCTGCCTTCTCCTCATAACCCCTGAGACACGTACTAATGAGGAATCTACCTATCTCTACCTTAAATATATCCACTGACTTGGCATCCACAGCCCTCTGTGGCAGTTTAGTTTAGTTTAGAGATATAGCGTGGAAACAGGCCATTCGGCCCTCCGGGTCCACACTGACCAGCGACCCCCACACACTAACACTATCCTACGCACACCAGGGACAATTTGACATTTACACCAAGCCAATTAACCGACAAACCTGTACATCTGTGGAGTGTGGGCGGAAACCGAAGATCTCGGAAAAAACCCCGGCAGCTCACGGGGAGAAGGAACAAACTCCGTACAGACAAGCACCCGTAGTCGGGATCGAACCCGGGTCACTGGCGCTGTAAGGCAGTAGGTCTACCAACATTTTGTTTAATCAAAGAGAGAAATTTGCTTTGACGATATTTTGTACATGGAAAGATCGGGCGAAATGCATTATTGCACCTTAAACTTTACTTTAGACTTCAGAGTTAAAGCATGGCAACAGGCCCTTGAGCCCATCGAGTCCACGGCGACCAGCGATCGCCCCCATATACTAGCACTATCCTCCACACCTGGACAAATTACAGTTTTACCGAAGGCAATTAACCTACAATTGTATTTCATGACACGAGATTCTCTTTGGGGCAGCACGGTGGCATAACGCTACAGTTGCCGCTCTACAGTACCAGAGGCACTGGTTCAATCCTAAATCTGGCGCTGTCCGTACGGAGTTTGCACGTTCTCCCTGTGACCGCGTAGGTTTTCCCCACACTTCAGAGACGTAGGTTTGTCAATTTGCTTTGGTAAAAATTGTAAATTGTTCCCAGTGTGTAGGACAGGGATAGTGTGCGGGGATCGCTGGTCGGCGTGGACCTGGTGGGCCGAATGGCCTGCTTCCACGCTGTATTTCTAAACTAAAGTAAACTGATTTGCTCGTGTGCTTTGCGTTGCTAATTTGAGGACGGACATTCTTGCTATTGAGGGAGTGCAGCGTAGGTTTACAAGGTTAATTCCCGGGATGGCGGGACTGTCATATGCTGACAGAATGGAGCGGCTGGGCTTGTACGCTCTGGAGTTCAGAAGGATGAGAGGATATCTCATTGAAACATATAAGATTGTTAACGGTTTGGACACGCTAGAGGCAGGAAACATGTTCCCGATGTTGGGGGAGTCCAGAAACAGGGGCCACAGTTTAAGAATAAGGGGTAAGCCATTTAAAAGGGTGACGAGGAAACACTTTTTCTCACAGAAAGAGGTGAGTCTGTGGAATTCTCTGCCTCGGAGGGCGGTGGAGGCAGGTTCTCTGGATGCTTTCAAGAGAGAGCTAGATAGGGATCATAAAAATAACGGAGTCGGGGGATACGGGGAGAAGGCAGGAACGGGGTACTGATTGGAGATGATCAGCCATGATCGCATTGAATGGCGGTGCTGGCTCGAAGGGCCGAATGGCCTACACGTGCATCTATTGTCTATTGTCTATTGTCTATTGTCTTATCAAAATTGGCTCACAATTGTCATCCAGAGATTGCTCCTATCTTAGGAATGCCACATAAATGTCCTTCCATTCAAATGGATCTGAGATCTAAACGAGAAACACAATGACGGATCGCAAATATGCACCTTGAAAAATGCGATTGTAAATAGCTTTGTCTCTTGCGATGTCCTTGATGTATCCTTTTCCCTGCCTGATGGATAGGGAACGGATGCAAGAGGGAAATGATCTGTCGACTTTGAGCATTAGATTCGTGGACTCACACAGCACCGAAGATAAACACAAAATGCTGGAGTGACCCAGCGGGACGGGCAGCATCTCTGGAGAGAAGGAATGGGTGACGTTTCAGGTCGAGACAATAGACAATAGGTGCAGGAGTAGGCCATTCGGCCCTTCGAGCCAGCACTGCCATTCACTGTGATCACGGCTGATCATCCACAATCAGTACCCCGTTCCTGCCTTCTCCCCAAATCCACTGACTCCGCTATCTTTAAGAGCCCTATCTAACTCTCTCTTCAAAGCATCCAGAGAACCTGCCTCCACTGCCTTCTGAGGCGGAGAATTCCACAGATTCGCAACTCTCTGGGTGAAAAAGATTTTCCTCATCTCTGTTCTAAATTGCCTACCCTTATTCTTAAACTGTGCCCCTGGTTCTGGACTCCCCCAACACCGGGAACATGTTTCCTGCCTCTAGCGTGTCCAATCCCTTAATAATGTTATATGTTTCAATAAGATACCCTCTCATCCTTCTAAATTCCAGAGAATACAAGCCCAGTCGCTGGGGGCCCTTCTTCAGACTGAGCGTAAGGGGAGAGGCAGCTCGTTCCATACACCACCACCCTCTGTGTGAAAACTTTGCCGCTCAGATTCTTGTTAAATCATTCTCGGGCACAGTGGCGCAGCAGTAGTGTTGTTGCCTTAAGGGCCTGTCCCACTTCGGAAACTTGAACGGAAACCTCTGGAGACTTTGCGCCCCACGCAAGGTTCCCGGAGGTTTTTGTCCTCCGGTAACCACCTTCAACTAGCATCGCAACCGGCTTCGACTAAAACATTACCGATTTTTAAAACGGAAACCACTTTCGACCATTAGGGAGACTGACAAAAACCTCCGGGAACCGCACGGAAACCTTGGGTGGGGCGCAAAGTCTCCAGAGGTTTCCGTTCGGGTTACCTAAGTGGGACAGGGGCATTACAGCGCCAGAGACCCGGGTTCGATCTTGACCACGGGTGCTTGTCTGTACGGAGTTTGTACGTTCTCCCCGTGACCTGTGTGGGTTTTCGCTGCCCACTCCGTCTCCCCCTCCCCCCCCACCCACCACATGATGAAGGCATACAGGTTGAAAGGTTAATTGGCTTCAGTAAATTGCCCCCAGTGTGTAGGATGCAAAACTGGGATAACACAAGACTTGTATACAGGTGATCGTTGGTCGGAGTGGTCTCGGTGGGCTGAAGGGCCTGTTTCCATGTTGTATCGCTAAACGAAACACTCGCCTCTTCTTTCATAGTTACTTCGAATTATGACACTGCACATGCGGGGAAGGATGGGTAAAAGTTCATTGGCTATATTTAAGAGGGCGTTAGATGTGGCCCTTGTGGCTAAAGGGATCAGAGGGTATGGAGAGAAGGCAGGTGCGGGATACTGAGTTGGATGATCAGCCATGATCACATTGAATGGCGGTGCAGGCTCGAAGGGCCGAATGGCCTACTCCTGCACCTAATTTCTATGTTTCTATGTTTCTATGACAGTTGCGGTTATATCACTCCTCAGGCTTAAGGATAAGGGGGAAATCCTTTAGGACCGAGATGAGAAGGACTTTTTTCACACTGAGAGTGGTGGGTCTCTGGAACTCTCTGCCACAGAGGGTAGTTGAGGCCACTTCATTGGCTATATTTAAAAGGGAGTTAGATGTGGTCCTTGTGGCTAAGGGGATCAGAGGGTATGGAGAGAAGGCAGGTACAGGATACTGAGTTGGATGATCAGCCATGGTCATATTGAATGGCGGTGCAGGCTCGAAGGGCCGAATGGCCTACTCCTGCGCCTAATTTTTATGTCTATGTTTCCATGTTGGAAGGCAGTGGAGGCCAATTCACTGGACGTTTTCAAGAGCGAGTTAGATTTAGCTCTTAGGGCTAACGGAATCAAGGGATATGGGGAAAATGCAAGAACGGGGTACTGATTTTGGATGATCAGCCATGATCATATTGAATGGCGGTGCTGTTTCGAAGGGCCGAAGCGCATACTCCTGCACCTATTTTCTATGTTTCTATTCCAAATGTTAAAAAATACAATGCAATCTATTCACTGCAGTGTGTAGGAAGGAAGTGCAGATGCTGGTTTATACCCGAAGTCTAGCTTAGTGTATTGTCACGTGTACCGAGGTGCAGTGAAAAGGCTTTTGTTGCGGGCTAGCCAGTCAGCAGAAAGACAGTACATCATTACAAACGAGCTATTCGCAATGTCTTCTCCTTCTTGCGTGTGGCGTGCACAGCCTAACGTTGTCGGACAACTTGTTCTATTTGATCTTATTTGATTGTGCACGTCGGGTTGATTGCATTCGTCGAAACAGGGCGGACCACGTGAAGGTTGCAATCTCCCACCCCAATCACGGTGTATAGATACATGATAAGAGAATAGCTTTTAGTGCAAGATAAAGCCAGCAAAGTCCGATCAAGAATTGTCCGAGGGTCACTAAAGAGGTAGGTTGTAGATCAGCACAGCTTTCTAGTTGTGGTAGGATGGTTCAGTCGGCCGATAACAGCAACTGAATCATCCTACCACTAGATGGTGTACAATATTGGTCGCCCAATTATAGGAAGGATGTCAACAAAATAGAGAGGGTACAGAGGAGATTTGCTAGAATGTTGCCTGGGTTTCAACAGCTAAGTTACAGAGATAGGTTGAATAAGTTAGGTCTTTATTCTCTGGAGCGCAGAAGGTTAAGGGGGGACTTGATAGAAGGTCTTTAAAATGATGAGAGGGATAGACAGAGTTGATGTGGACAAGCTTTTCCCTTTGAGAATAGGGAAGATTCAAACAAGAGGACATGACTTTAGAATTAAGGGACAGAGGTTTAGGGGTAACATGAGGGGGAACTTCTTTACTCAGAGAGTGGTAGCGGTGTGGAATGAGCTTCCAGTGGAAGTGGTGGTGGCAGGTTCGTTGGTATCATTTAAAAATAAATTGGATAGGCATATGGATGAGAAGGGTATGGAGGGTTATGGTATGAGTGCAGGCAGGTGGGACTAAGGGAAAAAAGTTGTTTGGCACGGACTTGAAGGGCCGAGATGGCCTGTTTCCGTGCTGTAATTGTTATATGGTTATATGGTTAGATAGACTCCCAAATGCTGGAGTAACTGGAGCAGTGTCTCTGGAGAGAAGGAATGGGTGACGATTCATGTCGTCACCCTTCAGTAGTGACAGTTTGGTACAAAATCAGCATCTGCAGTTTGTTTTCTACATGTCACCTATGCATGTTATCCAGAGATGCTGCCTGACCCGCTGAGTTACTCCAGCACTCTGGATCTTTTTGTGCAAACCCGCATCTGTGGTACCTTGTTTCTACAAGTATATTCTCATTTTTGTGATTGGTAAACTGAGCGCTTTTGTATCAATTTGGCCACAGTGAAGTGAAAGCACTGTGCAGTTTAAATATGTAGGAATGAACTGCAGATGCAGGTGTACACCGCAGATAGACACCAAATGCCGGAGTACCTCAGCGGGACAGGCAGCATCTCCGGACAGAAGAAATGGGTGGCGTTTCGGGTCGAGATCCTTCTTGAGTAGTGACTATTCAGGCCATCGCAGTCGTGCAGCTGGTGGAGATGCTGCCCCATTGCGCCAGAGACCCAGGTTCAATCCTGACCTTGAGTGCTGTCTGTGTGGAGTTTGCATGTAGGACCGAGATGAGAAGGACTTTTTTCACACAGAGAGTGGTGGGTCTCTGGAACTCTCTGCCACAGAGGGTAGTTGAGGCCAGTTCATTGGCTATATTTAAGAGGGAGTTAGATGTGGCCCTTGTGGCTAAGGGGATCAGAGGGTATGGAGAGAAGGCAGGTACGGGATACTGAGTTGGATGATCAGCCATGATCATATTGAATGGCGGTGCAGGCTCGAAGGGCCGAATGGCCTACTCCTGCACCTAATTTCTATGTTTCTATGCATGTTGTCCCTGTGACGGCGTGGGTTTTCTCTGGGTGCCCCAGTTTCTTCCCACATCCCAAAGATGTGCAGGGTTGTTGGTTAAATGACTTCGGTAAATTGCCCCATTGGGTCAGAAAGTGGGAGAATACAGAACGAGTGTGAATGGGTGTGGAATCGGTGGGCCGAAGGGCCTGTTTCCTTGCACTTTCTGCCTAAACTGAAAGTAAACATGCAGGTACAGCAGGCAGTGAAGAAAGCGAATGGCATGTTGGCCTTCATAACAGGAGGAATTGAGTATAAGACCAAAGAGGTCCTTCTGCAGTTGTACAGGGCAGTACTGAGGCCACACCTGGAGTATTTGGTCCCCAAATTTGAGGAAGGACATTCCTGCTATTGAGGGAGTGCAGCGTAGGTACACAAGGTTATTTCCCGCGATATGTTGATAGAATGGAGCGGCTGGGCTTGTATACTCTGGAATTTCGAAGGATGAGAGTGGATCTTATTGAAACATATAAGATCGTTTAAGGGTCTGTCCCACCAGCATGCAACTCCATGCGATGTGGTCGCTTGAGCCATCCAGCGTCGCGGGGCCAGTCCCACTTCGATCGCCGGAGCCGTGCGGAATTGTGCGGAGTTCGTCCCGACATCACGCGGGGCTCCAAAAAACTGACCATGTTCAAAATTTCCGCGCGGCAACGGCTTGTCGGCTCGCAGTCGCCTCGACGCATTACACACCGCCTCGACATCGTGCCTCCGTGACCCTCTCTGTAGGTGCCTCCGTGACACTCTATGTGTGTGGCTCCATGGCCCTTTCTGTGTGTGCCTCTGTGCCCCTCTCTGTGTGTCCCTCTCTGTCCTGGCGAACTTACCTTTAAGACTTTGCTCCAAGTTCGCCTCACTTTGCTCCGCGTTGCGCCACTCACCCGACCGCCGCGCGGCCCCTGCTGCAGGTTTGGTCGCGCTTGCCGCATGCAGGCGCATGCTGGTGGGAACGGCCCTGTACAGGTATCACCCGACCTCCGTGCGGCCCCCGCTTCTAGTTTGATCGCGCTCATCGCATGGAGTCGGATGCTGGTAGGACAGGCCCTTAAGGGTTTGGACACTCTCGAGGCAGGAAACATGTTCCCGATGTTAGGGGAGTCCAGAACCAGGGGCCACAGTTTACGAATAGGGGTAAGCCATTTAGAATGGAGATGAGGAAAAACGTTTTCACAGAGAGTGTTGTGAATCTGTGGAATTCTCTGCATTAGAAGGCAGTGCAGGCCAATTCTCTGATTCCAAGAGAGAGTTAGATAGGACTCTTAAAGATAACAGAGTCAGAGGATATGTGAAGGCAGGAACAGGATACTGATTGTGGATGATCCACCATGATCGCAATGAATGGCGGTGCTGGCTCGAAGGGCCAAATGGCCTGCTCCTGCACCTATTGTCTATTGTCAAAACTAAACTTCCTCAAGTTTAGCGGAACCCTTAAGCCATAGGCTTACTGTCGTTAGACATTTCTGTCAACTGTGCAAGAATTTTGGATAATATACATTATATATATATACGTAAAATAATATGTATGGGAATGAACCGCAGATGCTGGTTGACACCGAAGATAGACGCAAAATGCTGGAGTAACTCAGTGGGACAGGCAGCATCTCCGGAGAGAAGGAATGGGTGACGTTTCGGGTTGAGACTCTACTTCAGACTGAGAGTCAGGGGTGAGGGAAACTAGAGATATGGAAGGGTAAGGTGTGAAAATGACAAATCAAAGCTGACGATGAAGAAAATGTAGAATGGATCATTGTTGGCTATGGGGAAGGTGAAAGCGAGGCATCCAAGTAGTGCAATGAATCAGGGGGAGGGCAGTGCAACTAGTCGGAGAACTAGGGTGGGGGAGGGACGGAGCTGGAGGGAGGGAAATGGGGAGCTACTTGAAGGTAGAGAAGTCATTGTTCATACCACTGGGTTGTAAGCTGCCCAAATAAAATATGAGGTGCTGTTCCTCCAATTTGCACTGGGCCTCATTCTGACAATGGAGCAGGCCCAGGACAGTGTGGGAATGGGAGGGGAAGTTGAAGTGGTTAGCAAACGGGAGCTGGTGTATGCGGACATGCCCGGCGAAATGATTGCTGTTGTGATGGGTTTATTGAGTGTTTTATATGAACATATGTGTGTTTGGTTTGTGGAAATTGATTTCAATCGTTCTATTTTACCATCCAGGAGAGGACGATGGTTTCGACCTTGCAGACGCGTTCGGGGATGATCCAACTCCAAAACCACGTAAGTAGTCTATTAATATTGGCGCGGTGGCACTGCAGTAGAGCTGCTGCCTTGCAGTGCGCAGACCCGGGTTCGATCCCGACTACGGGTGCTGTCTGTGCGGAGTTTGCACGTTCTCCCTGTGACCCCGTGGGTTTTCCCTGAGATCTTCGTTTTCCTCCCACACACCAAACGTGTACTGGTTTGCCGGCTAATCGGCTTGGTATAATGTAAAATTGTCTCTAGTGTGTGTAGGGTAGTGATAATGTGCGGGGATCGGTGGTAGGCCCGGTACCCGGACGTGGCGCCGACAGGCAAGAAGCCGAAGCAAACACGTCTAAGCCAAAGAACCGAATGAAAACGAGGCCGAAACGCCAAATAAACCAATAGAGTCCGAAGACGAAACGCCTACTAACCGAAAGGGCGGGATGCCTAAAAGCCAACTAACCGAAAAGCTGCGTTGCCTAAAAACAAACTTACCGAATGGCCGCTCTGTCGAAACGCCACGTACCCGTCACCTACAGGCCAAAGGACCGACTGCCGCTCAACAGAAAAGTCCAATAACGGACATGACGTTGCCGGGGGCGGGACTTGTCAACGATTGGTCCAGACCCCCGCGTCCATCACATCACTGTGAAGGCATGAACATTGTCCCAAACCTCCGCTCCACCCGACCCGCAGCCCGCAGAGGGTGGCCGTGGGAGTGGGGGCTGTCCCGAAGGTTGCGCACCTTCGGAAGCTTTCAACTTGGTGCTTGGGTTCAGATTGCCCAGTCACCTATGGCTTGTGTGGGAAAATGAACCCCACGCTCCTGTCTCCCCCTCTCTCTCCCCTCTTCTCGCTCTCCCTTCTCTCTCCTCCTCTCTCTCCCCTCTTCACTCTTGTCCTCTCTCTCCACTCTTCTCTCTCTCTCCTCCTCTCTCCCCCCTCCTCTTTCACCTCCCTCCCATCTCTCTCTCCCCCTTCTCTCTCCCTTCTCTCTCTCCTCCGTCTCCACCCGCGGGAGCGTCCAACAGTCACTGACCGCGATGCACCACCATCGGACCCCGACCTCCACGCCAGGGTGATTTCCCCCCCCCCCCACAACCACCGGACCCCGACACCCACACCGGATGATTCGCCCCGGCCGCGGTAACTGACGGTTTATTTATTACCTTGCGGAATGCACCCAAGCTCCCACGGAATTGGTGGCGTTTCGTGCTGTGACCATTCTTCAGAGCGCGTTCGAAAGGTCTCGACCCGAAACACCACCCATTCCTTCTCTCCAGAGATGCTGCCTGTTTTGTGCGTGGGAGCTTGGGTGCTAAATAAACCATCTGTCCCCGCGGCCGGGGTGAATCACCCTGGTGTGGGTGTCAAAGACCGGGGGTCGGAGGGGGGGGGGGGGGTCACCCTGGTGTGCAGGTTGGGGTCCGATGGCGGTGCATTGCGGTCAGTGACTGTGGGACGCTCCCGCCGGTGGAGACGGAGGAGAGAGAGAGGGGGAGAGAGAGAGAGAAGGGAGAGAGACGGGGGTGAGAGAGAGGAGGGAGAGATAAAAGGGAGGGAGAGAGAGAAGGGGGGGGAGACAGGAGCGTAGGGTTCATTTTCCCACACAAGCCATGTGTGACTGGGCAATGTGAACCCAAGCACCAAGTTGAAAGCTTCCAAAGGTGCGCATCCCTCGGGGCAGCCCCCAATCTCCCACGGCCACCCTCCGCGGGCTGCGGGTCGGGTGGAGCGGAGGTGTGGGACAATGTTCATGCCTTCACGGTGATGTGACTGGACGCGGGGGTCTGGACCAATCGCTGACAAGTCCCGCCCCCCCGGCAACGTCATGCCCGTTATTGGACCTTTCCGTTGAGCGGCAGTCGGGCCTTTGGCCTGTAGGCGCCTCTGCCTTTCGGGTAGGTGGCGTTTCGACAGAGCAGCCATTCGGTAAGTTCGCTTTTAGGCGACGCAGCTTTTCGGTTGCTTGGGTTTTAGGCGACCCGCCCCTTCGGTTAGTAGGCGTTTCGTCTTCGTAATCTTTCGGTTTATTTGCGTTTCAGCCCCGTTTCCATTCGGTTCTTTGGCCTCGACTTCTTTGCTTCGGCCTCTCGTCCGTCGGCGCCACGTCCGCACACGGGTCGGCACGGACTCGGTGGGTTGAAGGAACTGTTTCCGCGCTGTATCTCCAAGCTGAACAAAATTGCAGATGCGAGGATCGGCACAAAATGCTGGAGTAACTCAGCAGTACAGGCAGCATCTCTGGAGAGAAGGAATGGGTGACGTTTCAGGTCGAGACCCTTCTTCAGACTGGATCTTCAGTCACAAATTCCTTCTCTCCAGAGATGCCGCCTGTCCTGCTGAGTTACTCCAGCATTTTGTGTCCTATTTACCAACACCTGGTCTGTGGCCTTCAGTGTCGTGCTGCCGTCGATCTGGGTTCAATCCTGACAACAGCCGCTGTTTGTGCGGAGTTTGTACGGGAGCTCCGGATTCGGCTAATAGGCTTCTGTAAAACTGTCCCTCATGTGTACAGGTGATCGCTGGTCAGCACGGACTCGGAGGGATGAAGGGCCTGTTTCCATGCTGGATTTCTAAAAAAAAAACCAGCATGGAAATAGGCCCTTCGGCTCACCGAGTCCGTGCTGACCAGCCGATCACCTCGTACACGAGCACTATGCTACGCACCTGGGCCAATTTACAATTTGACCAAATCCAATTGCCCTACCAGCCTGTAAGGCTTTGTGACGTGGGAGGAAACCAGAGCACCTGGGGAAAACCCACATGGTCACGTGGAGAACGTACGAACTCAGTACAGAGAGCGCCCGGCGGTCAGGATCGAAGCCGGGTCTTTGGTGCTGTGAGCGAGCAAGTCTACCGCCGCACCACCAGCCTGAGCCTAAACTAGACGGGGCTAAATTCCTACCATACTCTTCACTTAGTCTGACTTCCAGACTGCGGGTGATGGTAGAACTTGTACAAACCTGTGCATTAATATGTGAGCATGCTATTGATTAAGGTGGGAACATATTTATTTGTGTTCAGTTTATTGTCACGTGTACCGAGGTACAGTGAAAAGCTTTTGTTGCGTGCTAACCAGTCGGTGGAAAGACAATACATGATTACAATCGAGCCGTCCGCAATGCACAGATACTTATAAAGGCAACAGCGTGAATACTGTGTTCGACATGGTTACATTCCCATTTTAATGACTTTACTTTCTCTTACAGCCGTAAAGCCCCCTGCAAATCCTGATTTCTGTAAGTACTTGTGTCTTTTGCATGGTAAAAATTAACAAATGCCACCTAGTTAATTGGAAAACATTTTCTGTTTGGTTTCGGTTCAGATAGGATTCCAAGCTTTGAAAGAATCTTTTGTGTAAAGTTAGAAAAGTCAGTTTTGGTGTTGGTCACACGTCAACAGGCCCTTCGGCCCACACCGATCAAGATGCCCCATCTAAGCTAGTCCCACTTGCCCGGGTTTGGCCAATATGGTCGCCTCCATCCTGTCGTCCTGCGAACCTTCGACCCTCACCGTCTTCAGCCTTTGCTTAGTTTAATTTGGAGATACAGCGCCTTCGACCCACCGGGTCCGCGCCGACCAGCGTTCCCCGCACGTCAACACGATCCTGCACAAACGAGGGCCAATTTTTACATTTACCAAGCCAATTGACTTATCAAACTGTGCGCCTTTGGAGTGTGGGAGGAAACCGAAGAGCTCGGAGAAAACCCACGCGGGTCAGGGGGAGAACGTACCGACAAACGCCCGTAGTCGGGACGGAACCCGGGTCTCTGGTGCTGTAAGACAGCAACTCTACCGCTGCGCCACCATGCAGGCTCCTGTGTTTTTTGACAGCGTTGGTTGGATGGCCTTTCACCGTGCAATGCGATCTTCATGTGCTGTTCTTCTCTCCTTTTTTGTTTATTTTTGTTAGAAGTAAGTACAATAGTGTGGCACTTGAGTACCTAATGCATACAGACATATTTCCATTCTTGTACAACTTCGTATTCGTGATTTAATAATAAAAGAACAGTGGAAGAAAAAAGAACTAAAGAGTGTGGGAATAGATAGACCAGCGAGTAGAGACAGGTAGCAAAAGAAATAAAGGACATAGAGGAGAAGCTGAAAGGATTGAAATAGAAGGAGAAAGTAAAGAAAAGAGAGATGAGGAGAGATCTACCCATTTCGTATTTTTGCCCATCCGTCACCCGGTTCCAAACCATTTATTTTCTGAGGTTACGTTATGTTGCACCATATTCTTGCAAAAAGTTGATAAAAAGAGACCAAGTCTTTGAGAATTGGTCTACTTTGCCTGGTAGGAGAAATCTCATTTCTTCAAGATGAAGCGTTTCAGACATGTTTGAAATCCACATTTTGAATGTTGGCGTGGTTGCGTTTTTCCAAAATTTGAGGATAAGTTTTTTTGCTGTTATAAGACCGTAATTAAGAAAAGCTTCTTGGAATATAGTTAGTTTACTTCCCTCTTCCATTGATCCAAAGACAATCAGTTCTGTATTGGGGTTCAATTTTGCGTTAAATAGTTTTGTAAAAATTCCAAAAATTTCATTCCAAAATTTATACAAGAGACAAAGGAATGTGCTAGAGTGGCATTTTGAGTTAGACATTTGTCACAGATGGGGGAAACATTTGAGAATATTTTATTCAGTCTCGTTTTAGAATAATATAATCTATGTAAAATTTTAAATTGAATTAGGTTACGTCTTACATTAATTGATTCTTCTCTCCTTCTGTGTGTAGCTTTAGATTTCAATGATCCCGATGTGCCCGCAAAACCAAAGGATGATAGTAAGTTGCACCTCTCTCCTGCATTTTGTTAACATTTTGCATCGTCTTATGAACTTAGTGCAACTTAGTTTATAGTCGATGGTGCCGCCCAAAGGGACAGTGAACAGCTATTGCTGCGTGCCGACCAGTCAACGAAAGGCTATGCATGATTACAATCGGGTCTTTTTACAGTGTGTAGATGCATGATAAGGGATCTTCCATCTACGCCTAGAAACATACAGCAGAGAAACGGGCCCAACTTGTCCATGCCAACCAAGATGCCCCATCTACACCAGTCCACCCTGCCCGCGCTTGGCCCACATCCCTCTATATTTGCTAAAGATCTCCGTACCATAACCATAAGGTTCACCAGACTGATTCCTGGGATGTCAGGACTGTCTTATGAAGAAAGACTGGATAGACTCGGTTTACACTCTCTAGAATTTAGGAGATTGAGAGGGGATCTTATAGAAACGTACAAAATTCTTAAGGGGTTGGACAGGCTAGATACAGGAAGATTGTTCCCGATGTTTGGGAGTTCCAGGACAAGGGGTCACAGCTTAAGGATAAGGGGGAAATCCTTTAGGACCGAGATGAGAAGGACTTTTTTCACACAGAGAGTGGTGGGTCTCTGGAACTCTCTGCCACAGTGGGTAGTTGAGGCCAGTTCATTGGCTATATTTAAGAGGGAGTTAGATGTGGCCCTTGTGGCTAAGGGGATCAGAGGGTATGGAGAGAAGGCAGGTACGGGATACTGAGTTGGATGATCAGCCATGATCATGTTGAATGGCGGTGCAGGCTCGAAGGGCCGAATGGCCTACTCTTGCACCTAATTTCTATGTTTCTAACCGGTACTGGTTAGTACAGGTGTCAGGGGTTATGGGGAGAGGGCAGGAAAATGGGGTTAAGAGGGAAAGATAGATCTGCCACGATTGAATGGCAGAGTAGACTTGATGGGTCGAATGGCCTAATTCTGCACCTATAACCTACGATGAGCGATTGCCGGCACTGGGCCTGTACTCGCTGGAGTTTAGACGAATGAGGGCTGGGCCTCATTGAAACGTACAGAATAGTGAAAGGCTTGGATAGAGTGGATGTGGAGAGGATGTTTCCACTAGTGGGAGAGTAGGATTAGAGGTCGTAGCCTCAGAATTTAAGGATGTTCTTTTAGGACAATGTGAAGGAATTTCTTCGCTCAGGGTGGTGAATCTGCGGAATTATTTGCCACAAAAGGCTGTGGAGGCCAAATCAATGGATATTTTTAAGGCAAAGATAGATAGATTCTTGATTAGTACGGGTGTCAGAGTTTATGGGGATATGGCAGGAGAATGGGGGTTAGGAGGGAGAGACAGATGAGCCATGATTGAATGGCGGAGTAGACTTGATGGGCTGAATGGCCTAATTCTGCTCCTATCACTAAAGGGCCTGTCCCACTTGGCGAGTTTTCCGGCGACTGTCGGCATCATTGACTGACGTATCAGGTCACCGATAAAGCCGCGGTGTGACGACGTATTGACGCGCGGTGTCTCCTCGAGTGTCGCAACATTTTTTTTGTCGTCGCTGGATTTTGAAATGTTCAAAATCTTTCGGCGACCCTGATACGGCAGTCAATGGCGCCGGCAGTCGCCGAAAAAATGGCCTTTATGATCTTCTGAAAACTTACGAAAATCTGTGAACAGTACTGCGCAAGAACAGGCCATTCGACCCACAACATCTCTGCCACACCTGATGCCAAGACTAACTCTTGTCTGCCAGCAACCAATCCATATCTCTCCATTCCTAGCATATCCATGTGCCCATCCAAAAGTCTCTTAAATTCTACTCTGGTATCTGCCTCCGCCACCATCCCTGGTGGCAGCTGATTTTATAAAGACAAACTTGCCCCCTCACATCTCCTTTAAACTTTCCCCCTCTCGCTTTGAAGCCGTGCCATTTTGTTTGTTAAAGGGCCTGCCCCACTTGGGCATCATTTACGCGACATCATTTACGCGTCACGGCGCGCTCGTCGTGACGCGCGCATGGTGCGTGGTGACGTAGGCAGTGACGCGCGGTCGTGCGCGGAGCTTCAGGACTTTGGGATTCACAAAATCTTCGCGCGCCATCTTCGTGACGCGCAAATGTCGCGTCAGAACAAACTCTTAAGCCAATTTGAGCAACTCCAGAGACTCATGTCCTGGGATAGTCGCTGCCTGATGCAAAGCAGACTTTGCATATCATTACCCCTTATCTCTGCCTTGCATGGTCAGTGAGTGGTGCAGATAAAGGAATCCCTGTTTACCACGCTGCGCTCCAGTGTGCTCTAGATGCTTTGACCAGTTCTGTTTTACCCGATGTGGTCATTGCTAAATTACTCCTCCCCACCCCCCCCACCCCCCCCCAACCCCACCCTGCCGGCTGTGTGGCGGTTGCTAGGGATTATCCAGGCATGGTCTTATTTGAAGATAGACACAAAGTGCCGGAGGAACTCAGCGGGACAGGCAGCATCTCCGGAGAGAAGGAATGGGTGACGTTTTGGGTTGAGACCCTTCTTCAGACTGGTTAGGGATCAGGGAAACAAGAGATATAGACGATGATGTGGAGAGATAAAGAACAATGAAGGTAGATTAAAATGCTGGAGAAACTCAGCGGGTGAGGCAGCATCTATGGAGCGAAGGAATAGGTGACGCTTCGCTTCAAGAACAATGAATGAAAGAGATGCAAAAAAGTAACGATGATAAAAGAAGCAGGCCATTGTCAGCTGTTTGTCAGGCGAAAACGGGAAGCTGGTGCGACTTGGGTGGGGGAGAGATAGAGAGAGAGGGAACGCCGGGGCTACCTGAAGTGGGATAAATCAATATGCATACCGCTGGGCTGCAAGCTCAGTGTTGGCGGGGTGGGGAGGGGAGGGGGGGGGGGGGGGGGGGGGGGGGGGCGTTGGAATGCCTGTGAAAACCCTGGCACATTCTCCTGATCGGTCGTGTGGCGTTCCCAAATGTTATAGTTCTGGTTTAGTTTGTTGTGAAATGTAGCGAGGTACAGTGGAAAGCTTTTTGTTGCGTGCTAACCTATCAGCGGAAGGATTATACACGAGGCAGCAGAAGTCTGCGGCAGGGCGATGTCTGGAGGGCGAGGAGCACCGCCACTCCCCCTAGTGTCCGCGAGGGGAAGAGTGGCTCTGCTGTCAGCGACCGGAGGACTGGCGACTGGATCTAGGGAGTAGGCAGGGCTGAATTAAGGATAAGGGGGAAGTCTTTTAGGACCGAGATGAGAAGATCATTTTTCACACACAGAGAGTGGTGAATCTGTGGAATTCTCTGCCACAGAAGGTAGTTGAGGCCAGTTCGTTGGCTATATTTA
This sequence comes from Raja brachyura, assembly GCA_963514005.1. The sequence goes on along the minus strand of OY740786.1, from coordinate 8,495,366 downwards.
AGAGGGAGTTAGATGTGGCTAAAGGGATCAGGGGGTATGGAGAAAAGGCAGGTACAGGATACTGAATTGGATGATCAGCCATGATCATATTGCATGGCGGTGCAGGCTCGAAGGGCCGAATGGCCTCCTCCTGCACCTATTTTCTATGACTCTATGATTCTATGAAGATGTCCTGGCTGGGTTGCTCCTAGGCCTGGCCAAGCTGGTCACGGCACCAGGCGGAAGAGGGCTTTGCCTAAGCCAGATGCTTGCCCCTTTACCGGAGTTGTATAGTAGTTATTAGAATATGTGTAAGATAGTTGTTTGTTGGTTTTGTAACATGGTGGTGGGGATTTCACCACGGTTTTTGTTGGGTTTTTTTTTTTTGGTTTTTGTATCGTGTTGAAATTAAATAAATAATTTCTTGTTACAAAATAAAAAGCTGCGCTGCTGCTGTCTCTGTGTGTTGTCGCTCGCCTGAGTGAGGCCAGTTGACAGGGTTCACCACAAGTTGACAGGGTCGACAACATGAACCCCACAATCGAGCCATTCACAACGTACGGATACCCGATGAAAGGGACCCATGCTTGTCGCAAGGTAAAGGTTGTCTGCGAGTTCCCCAGGTTGCAGATGGCACGTCAGGACCGCCCTCCAGGTATTGATAGGACGCTGCAGCCCCCTGATAACAGCTGGGAATAAACTGTCCCTGAACCTGGAGGTGTGCGTTTTCACACTTCTATACCTTTTTTTCCCTGAGGGGAGAGGGGAGAAGAGGGAGTGGCCGGGGTGAGACTGGTCCTTGATTATGCTGCTGGCCTTGGCGAGGCAACATGAGTCAAGTCAAAGTCAAACAAACTTTATTGTCATTTAGAAATACATTGATATATGCAGTTCCAAAATGAAATCCCGTTGTATGAACATATTTACTTGATTATATCCATGCATAGCGTGATTTAACTGGATAGCACAAAGGTTCTCATTGTGTCTCGGTACACATGATAACAATAAACCAATTAGTATATAAAATTATTCGAGGCATAGTCAGGGTAGTCGGCCAGTATCTTTTCTTTCCCAGGATGGAAAATAAAAAATCCATACATTGGCGGGCACACCTTTAGGGTGAGAGGGCGAGGCAAGGTTTAAAGGAGATATGCGGGGCACGTGCAGATGGAGTCGACGGGAGGGAGGTTGGTTTTGTGCGGTGGTCTGGGCTGCGTCCACAATTCTCTGCAATGTCTTGCGTGGAGCTGTCCCCCAAACCACGCTGTGAGGTACCCCGATCAAATGCTTGCTGCAGTGCTTCCGTAGGAGTTGGTGAGAGTTGTTGGGAGTTGGCGAGGATTGTCAGGGAAATGTTGCTGGCCACTTAATTCCACTCACCATGACCACTGTCATATGCTGAGAGAATGGAGCGGCTGGGCTTGTATGGTCTGGAATTTAGAAGGATGAGAGGGGATCTTATTGAAACATGTAAGATTATTAAGGGTTTGGACACGCTGGAGGCAGGAAACGTGTTCCCGATGTTGGGGGAGTCCAGAAGCAGGGGCCACAGTTTAAGAATAAGGGGTAGGCCATTTAGAACGGAGATGAGGAAGCACTTTTTCACACAGTCAAGTCAGGTTTATTCGTCACATGCACATACGAGATGTGCAGTGAAATTAAAAGTGGCAATGCTCGCGGATTGTGCAAAAAAAAAACAAACAAACAAACTACAAACAGAATGGAACAGAATGACATATTCACATATTACATATATGTGGGAGGGAAGAAAAAGGAAAAAAATACAGCAATTTAAAAAAAGACACCACACAACAGTAGAATGGTCCAGTAAAGTTAGTCCCTGGTGAGATAGGAGTTTACGGGCCGAATGGCCTCTGGGAAGGAACTCCTTCTCATCCTCTCCGTTCTCACGGCATGGCAACGGAGGCGTTTGCCTGACCGTAGCAGCTGGAACAGTCCGTTGCAGGGGTGGAAGGGGTCTCCCATGATCTTGTTGGCAAGGCTCACGGAGCGTGGCGAGTCTGTGGAATTCTCTGCCTCAGAGGGCGGTGGAGGCCGGTTCTCTGGATGCTTTCAAGAGAGAGCTAGATAGGGCTCTTAAGGATAGCGGAGTCAGGGGGATATGGGGAGAAGGCGGGAACGGGGTACTGATTGGGGGTGATCAGCCATGATCACATTGAATGGCAGTGCTGGCTTGAAGGGCCGAATGGCCTACTCCTGCACCTATTGTCTATTGTATATTGTCTATTCACTCACTCTCCCTCTCTCTTTCAGACGGTGGGTTTGATTTGGGTGATGCTGTCAATGGTGAAGGTAGGTGCAACCGTTTCAAATGGACTTGTGCAATTTGTTTTTATTACCTTTCATAGTAGATACAGTGAACCCTCGTCTTAAAGGACCTCTTTATAACGGAGAAGAATCGGAGAGAGATGCTGCCTGTCCCACTGAGTTACTCCAGCATTTTGTGTGCATCCTCTTTATAACGGATATTGGTAATAGTGGACAGACCTACTGACGTCATCCCCAGCTCACACTACCTCTCCTTGCTGCTTACAGCTGCCCACGCCACCCCACCTCCCCCCCCCCCCCCCCCCCCCCCCCCCCGGCTCACACCACCTCCCTTGCTCACTATCGTCCCGTATGCCAGCTGATCTATATCGGTGAGACCAAGCGGTGGCTTGGCGATCGTTTCGCCGAACACCTCCGCTCGGTCCACAATAACCAACCCGTATCGCCTCGATTGCTTACGCCGCCACTTGCCGGCATCGCCGCCCCTGTCCCGCTTCCAGTCCAGACTTACTGGCGCCACCGCCAACCCTTGCCCGCACTCCGGCCGCTACCGTCGATCCTCGGCCGATCCTCGCCTACCCCACCCAGCCGCCAGCTGTCCGGGACGGCCAACACACCCGGATGCTGGCTGCAAGAGGACAAACTAATCTGCACTTGAATGGATGTCAAATCATTAAACCACAGTCTTGTTTCTCCTACAGACAAATACACTCCAACAAGGGCACCCTTTAAACCAGGAAAGGCAGGCAATTCAGGTAAAGGACCATGTTTTTTTTTTTCTAACTGTTCATCATTTACTAAGTTGAATATTTGCCGAATCTTTAGATTAGGTTAAAGATTCATCCACGGAAACGGGGCGATCGGCTCACCGAGTCCATGCCGACCATTGATTTCCGCACACTGCAACTACCATACTCGCACCAGGAGCAATTTTACATTTGCACCAAGCCTAAATAACCTGGACACCGGAGCACCAGGAGAAAACCCATGCCGTCGGGGGAGAATGTACAAACTCCGTACAGACAGCACCCCTAGTCAGGATCGAACCCGGGTCTCTGGCGCTGGAAAGGGCCTGTCCCACTTGGGCGACTTTTTAGGCGAGTGCAGGTGACTCTGCGCTCGCCGCATGTTCGCTGGTGGTCTCTGGCGAGTCTCCTTCACGGCCGCGAGGAGATCCCGCTTTCTGGGAATTATTCGCGGCCTCAGTATGGTCGCCGTGAATTTTTCAACGTGTTGAAACATTTTCTGCCACCAGAAATTGGTCGCCATGGAGATAATCGATAATCCTGTAGTGGTAGGGGCAGTTGTAGTGGGGTCGCCATGTAGTTGAGCTAGACGTAGGTAGTTTTAGTTAATCTCCCTTAACATTACCGATCATTTTCATTGGCTCATTGGGGGGAAAAAACGTAAGCACGAGTTTGCAGAACCGAGGAGAATCGACCGGTATTGTTAAATGGCCGCCGAACATCACAGCTGTGTATCTCTGGCTTCTTAAAAGTTGTCTCCACTCCTTCCCCCCTCTCCTCCCCTCATTTAAAGAACTTACCGTACACTGCGCTAGCCGGCTTAATTACAGCGCCAACCTTCCTGTTCATCGCGGTGTGCGTCTGTCTGTATCACCTGGACTTTGCATCGTGTGAATTTCAGGCAGCGCTCCCACCGCTTGCCCTGGCCCCCGCCGGCGATGACATGCTGGCGACTGTCCGCCGTTGCCATTTTTCACCGGACAGTCGCCAGCCGTCCGCTGAAAAATCGCCTAAGGCAGCAACTCTACCGCTGCGCCACCGTGCCGCCCAGCATTTTTGTGTCCTTTTTAAAAATTAATTTTCGACTGAGTTTCTTGGGTTCCACAAAACACATTTTGCAGTGCTTTGTGAATAACCGTGCAAAATGTAATTGCATGGCAGGAAAGTCAGAGAAAGGGAATGACGTGGAAATAAGTTGGAGCAACGAGACTGTTCTGAGAAATCGCACCGGCCCATTAACCCATTGAGTCTGCATGAGTAGTAAATGAACATAACGGCTTGTAGGAGTGGACAAGAAAGTGGGATAACATAGAACTAGTGAGGGTTACTAGTGGACAAAAAGCTGGAGAAACTCAGCGAGTGCAGCAGCATCTAAGGAGCGAAGGAGATAGGCGACGTTTCGGGTCGAGACCCTTCTTCAGACTGGTCAGGGATCAGGGAAACGAGAGATATAGACGGTGATGTGGAGAGATAAAGAACAATGAATGAAAGATATGCAAAAAAGTATCGATGATAAAGGAAACAGGCCATTGTAAGCTGTTTGTAGTGTGAAAATTAGAAGCTAGTGCGACTTGGGTAGGGGAGAGATAAAGAGAGAAGGAATGCCAGGGCCCGAGGGCTGAGGGAGAGGTGGGAAGGGGAGGAGGCAGCCAGGGTTAACAGAATTGAGAAAATTCAATGTTTAAGCCCAGAGGATGCAGACTCCCCAAGCGGAATATGAGGTGCTGTTCCTCCAACTTGCGGTGTTGCTCACTCTGGCCGTGAAGGAGGCCCAGGACCGAGAGGTCGGATACGGAATGGGAGGGGGAGTTGAAGTGCTGAGCCACCGGGAGGTCGGGTTGGTTATTGCGGACCGAGCGGAGGTGTTCGACGAAACGATCGCCAAGCCTCCGCTTGGTCTCACCGATATAGATCAGCTGGCATCTGGAACAACGGCTGCAGTAGATGAGGTTGGAGGAGGTGCAGGTGAACCTCTGTCGGACTTGGAAGGACTGCTTGGGTCCCTGAAAGGAGTGGATGGGGGAGGTGAAGGGACAAGTGTAGCATCTCTTGCGGTTGCAAGGGAAAGTGCCCAGGGAAGGGGTGAAGCGGGAGGGAAGGGAAGAATTGACAAGGGAGTTGCGGAGGGAGCGGTCTTTGCGGAAGGCAGACAGGGGTGGAGATGGGAAGATGTGGCGAGTGGACGGGTCACGTTGGAGGTGGCGAAACTGGCGGAGGACTATCTGTTGTATGCGCCGGCTGGTGGGGTGAAAGGTGAGGACCAGGGGGACTCTGCCCTTGTTGTGAGTGGGGGAATGGGGAGAGAGGGCAGTGTTGCAGGGTATGGAGGAGACCCTGGTGCGAGCCTCATCTATAGTGGGGGGAGGGGAAACCCCGTTCTCTGAAGAACGAGGACATTTGTGATGACCTGGTGTGGAACACCTCATCCTGGGAGCAGATGCGGCGTAGACGGAGGAATTGGGAATAGGGGATGGAGTCCTTACAGGAAGCAGGGTGGGAGGAAGAGTAGTCCAGGTAGCTGTGGGAGTCAGTTGGTTTGTAGTGGATGTCGGTCAGGAGTGTATCACCTGCAATAGGGCTGGTGAGGTCATGGAATGGTAGGGTAATCTCGGAAATGGTCCAAGTGTATTTAAGTGCCGGATGGAAGTTGGTGGTGAAATGGATGAAGTCAGTCAGTTGTGTGTGGGTGCAGGAGGTGACACCAAAGCAGTTGTCGATGTAATGGAGGTAGACGTCGGGGGTGGGGCCCTGGTACGCCGAGAACAAAGATTGTTCGATGTGCCCGACAAAGAGGCAGGCGTAGCTGGGGCCCATGCGTGTGCCCATAGCTACGCCTTGTGTTTGGAGGAAATGGTAGGAGTCAAAAGAGAAGTTATTGAGGGTAGTGTGAATGGGTGATCGATGGTCAGGATGGATGCAGTGGGCCAGAGGACCTGTTTCCATGCTGTGTCTCCAAATTAAATCCGAAAACGTAACAGATTTGCAAAGATGTTGCCAGGACTAGAGGGTCTGAGCTACAGGGAGAGGCTGAGCAGGCTGGGACTCTATTCCTTGGAGCACAGGAGGATGAGGGGTGATCTTATAGAGGTGTACAGGTGCACAGATTCTCTTGCCCAGAGTAGGGGAATCGAGGACCAGAGGACATAGGTTTAAGGTGAAGATGAAAAAAGATTTCATCTGAGGGGTAACTTTTTCCATACGAAGGGTGGTGGGTGTATGGAACAAATTGCCAGAGGAGGTAGTTGAGGCTGGGACTATCCCAACATTTAAGAAACAGTTCGGTACATGGATAGGACAGGTTTGGAGGGATATGGGCCAAACGTGGGCAGGTGGGACGAGTGTAGCTGGGACATGTTGGCCGGTGTGGGCACGTTGGTCCGAAGGCCCTGTTTCCACACTGTATCACTCTATGACTATGACCGAAAAATGGACAAATTAGGCTACCAATTCAAATAACACAAGTTTAAAGCACTGCTTAAGATTTCTGTGCAATTCAATAAAATCCTGATTGTTTTTTTTACATCATCGTGGCATTCAAGTCAAGTTCCCTTCCTTGCCTTTTCCCCAGGTAATTTAACGTACACCTTCAGTTCAAGAATACATCTACTCTTTATTAAATCCTTTGCTACCACCGCCATTTTGGCAATCAGTGTTCCAAAGACTTGTGATCCTCTTGAGAGAAAAATAGTCCTACCCCAATCTACTTATTTTTTTCTCCCATAGGAGGAAACATCCTCCCCACATTTAGTTCAGTGTATTGTCACGTGCACCGAGGCACAGTAAAAAGCTCCCCGACAACCGCTGGGGACAATTTACAATTTTACCATGGAAATTAGCCAACAAACCTGTACGCCTTTGGAGTGTGGGAGAAAACCCATGGGGGGAACGTACAAACTTCGTACAGACAACACCCGCAGTGAGGATCGAGCCCGGGCCTCTGGTGCTGTGAGGTAGCGACTCTACCGTTGCGTGGCCCTGCAGTATTATTCTTCAGGAGAAGTACTTTCATCCTCAGTCGAATTCTCGAGCGCTGTTCACCTTCTGCCTGTTTCATTTTGCAGGGGGAGATTTCGGAGACAGCGATCTCTTGGATGCAGCTGGTGGTGACTACGAACCCGACAAGACCAATTCCAAAGGTAACTGCGTCCGTCTCTCGCTGGCGGTGGCTGCGAGGTTTCCATTTTAAAACCTAGTAGCTGATGTGTGAGTGGAAAATATTCCGATGGGGATAAGCAGGCAGCGTTGGGATGCCACGGTCAACAATATGTCCTGCCATTCCTTGATCTGTCAAAGGGAGATGCTCCCGCAGATCATAAATGGAAGATAGACACAAAATGCTGGAGTAACTCAGCGGGACAGGCAGCATCTCTGGAAGGAAGGGATGGGTGACCTTTTGGGACGAGATCCTTCTTCAGACTAGCTAGGGATAAGGGAAAGGAAAGATATAGACGGTGATGTGGAGAGATAAAGAACAATGAATGAAAGATATGCAAAAAATTGCAAAAATATGCAAGTTAGGTCTTTATTCTTTTGGAGCGCAGAAGGTTAAGGGGGGACTTGATTGAGGTCTTTAAAATGATGAAAGGGATAGACAGAGTTGACGTGGATAAGCTTTTCCCATTGAGGGTAGGGAAGATTCAAACAAGAGGGCATGACATGAGAATTAAGGGACAGAAGTTTAGGGGTAACATAAGCTTTTGAAGTGATAGGCAGCTACAGGTGAGTGGAGGGGTTTTTCGATAGGCAATAGGTTGGACGCACTCAAGAAATGAAAAGACAAAAGGTGTGGAGATAAGGGTAGAAGATGTGCAATTAGTGAAACCAGGGGAAGGAATAGAGGGGCACAGGGAAGGATGGGTGCACATCCATGAGGGGCATAGGGAAGAGAGAGGGGATATTGACAATAGACAACAGGTGCAGGAGTCGGCCATTCAGCCCTTCGAGCCAGCACCGCCATTCACTGTGATCATGGCTGATCATCCCCAATAAATACCCCGTTCCTGCCTCCTCTCCATATCCCCTGACTCCGCTATTTTTAAGAACTCTAACTAACTCTCTCTTGAAAGCATCCAGAGAATTGACCTCCACTGCCCTCTGAGGCAGAGAATTCCACAGATTGTGTGAAAAAGTGTTTCCTCACCTCCGTTCTAAATGGCCTACCCCTTATTCTTAAACTGTGGCCCCTGGTTCTGGACTCCCCCAACATCGGGAACATGTTTCCTGCCTCTAGCGTGTCCTTAATAATCTTATGTTTCATAGAACATAGAAACATAGAAAAATAGGTGCAGGAGTAGGCCATTCGGCCCTTCAAGCCTGCACCGCCATTCAATGTGATCATGGCTGATCATCCAACTCAGTATCCCGTACCTGCCTTCTCTCCATACCCCCTGATCCCTTTAGCCACAAGTGCCATATTTAATGCCCTCTTAAATATAGCCAATGAACTGGCCTCAACTACCTTCTGTGGCAGAGAATTCCAGAGACTCACCACTCTCTGCGTAAAGAATGTTTTCCTCATCTCGGTCCTAAAGGAATTCTCCCTTATCCTTAGACTGTGACCCCTTGTTTCAATAAGATCCCCTCTCATCCTTCAAAATTCCAGTGTATACAAGCCCAGCCGCTCCAATTCTCTCAACATTAGGCAGTCCCGCCATCCCGGGAATTAACCTCGTGAACTACGCTGCACATATTGTGTGCGGGGTCGAAGGAGGTGGTTTGTGGTTAGTAAACCTAAAATTGGGGAATTCAATGTTCATACTGTTGGGTTGTAAGCTACCCAGTGGAATATGAGGTGCTGTTCATCCAGCTTGCTTGCCCAGGAACAGAAAGGTCAGTGTTGGGAATGGGAATGGATTTAAAATGGTTTGCAACAGAGAAATCCAGCACCGCCATTCAATGTGATCATGGCTGATCATCCCCAATCAGTACCCCGTTCCTGCCTTCTCACCTGACTCCGCTATCTTTAAGAGCCCTATCTAGCTCTCTCTTAAAAGCATCCAGAGAACCTGCCTCCACCGCCCTCTGCCTGAGGCAGAGAATTCCACAGACTCACCACTCTCGGTGAGAAAAAATGTTTCCTCGTCTCCGTTCAAAATGGCTTACTCCTTATTCTTAAACTGTGGTCCCTGTTTCTGGACTCCCCCAACATCAGGAATGCGTTTCCTGCTTCTAGCGTGACCAAACCCTTAATGATCTTTATGTTTCAATAAGATCCCCTCTCATCCTTCTAAACTCCAGAATATACAAGCCCAGCTGGAATAAGTAACATTGGGTCATGTACTGAGTATTGAGTACAGAAGTTGTGAGGCCATGTTGCACTTGTATGTACAAGACGTCGGTGAGGCCACATTTAGAGTATTGTGTTCAGTTCTGTGCACTGTGTTATAGGAAAGATGTTGTGAGGTGGAATGGGTACAGAGGAGATTTAGGAGGATGTTGTCTAGACTAGAGGGTCTGAGCAGAGGTTGAGTAGGCTGGGACTCCATTCCTTGGAGAGCACGAAGATGAGGGGTGATCTTTTAGAGGTGTATAACTGCATGAGAGGAATAGATCGGGTAGATGCACAGAGTCTTTTACCCAGAGTGGGGGAATCGAGGGCCAGAGGACATAGGTTCAAGGTGAAGGGAAAAAGATCTACTAGGAATCAGAGGGGTAACTTTTTCACACAGTTGTATGGAACAAGCTGCCAGAGGTGGTGGTTGAGGCTGGGACTATCCCAACGTTTAAGAAACAGTGAGACAGGTAGGTGGATAGGACAGGTTTGGAGGGATATGGACCAAATGCAGACAGGTGGGACTAGTGTAGCTGGGACATGTTGGGCGGTGTGGGCAAGTTGGGCCGAAGGGTCAGTTTCCACGCTGTATCACTCTGTGACTCGATGCCTAACTCGAATAAGTAAACTTGGGTCATGTCCCTTGTTAGACTGGATTTTATTTCTTTTTATCATATAGGGCGTTCAGCTGGGGGCCCTTCTGGAGGTATGTCCCTCCTTTGATCAACCGTTTACAATTGACTGTGGAAAATCTATTTTCCTCTTGCATGTTTTTGATTTTGATTAGTGGAATAGCAAGCATTTTCTTCCCACTCCTCTCCATTTTTTCATTTGGACATTGTTCTAAGTGTGTAGGTGAACTATTCCACTAATTCTATCGAGCACATAATAAACTTTAATATGCATGCTTCACAACTCCAGAGACCTGGGGTTCGGTCCGGACCTCCGGCGCTGTCTGTGTGGAGTTTGCACGTTCTCTCGGATCATCTAACTTTCATTTTTATTTTTGGTTTCCAGACAACACGCAGGGGGGAGCCACCAAAGGTATGTCTACAATCCTAATTTCGTATTCAAAGGTATAAACATTGGCCGCGAGAAGGAATGGGCGACGTTTCAGGTCGAGACCCTTCCTCCGACTGTGAGCCAGGGGTAGAGGGAGACACAGAGATATGGAAAGGTACCCAAGAAGGGGACAAGGTGTGAAAAGGGCAGATCAAAGCACACGATGATCAAGGAAATGTAGAATGGTTCATTGTTGGCTGGGGGGAAGGTGACAATCTAATGGGCCAGGCATGATGTGAGTCAGCTTGACTCCAGGGGAAGTCCATTAATACAAACTATCTATCACACAGCCCATCAATTTAAGGCGTTTGGCGCGACCAAACATGGTCGCTTGAGGCGTACAGGTACCGTATGGCCATGCGGGGCTGGTCCCACTTAGAAGCGCGGAGTTGTGCGGGGCTGGTCCTGATATCGCGCGGGGCTCCGAAAATCTGACAGTGTCCGAAATCTTCGCACGCCAACGACCTGTGGGCACGCAGGCGCATTGCGGTTGTACGCAGCGTCTTGACGGCATACGCAGCGTCTTGATGGCGTACGCAGCGTCTTGATGGCGTATGCCTAGCGCGTGGCGTTGCATGGTGGCGTCACTGCGCGACGCCCAAATTCAGTCGGCCTGCTGCCCAACTGATTGGTGAGTATGACGCAAATGACGTCACGCGTGAACTTAGAGCGAACTTCGCGTGAACTCTGCTTCCGTTTGGTCGCGCCAAACGCATGCAATCGCATGCTAGTGGGACAGGCCCTTTACTTGTCCAATGTCCTTATTAGTGCAAGTCTGATCTGACTAAGAATCCCTCGATGGCCTGAGTGGGCTAGGACTTTATTCCTTGGACCGCATAAGGATGAGGTGATCTCAGAGAGGTGGATAAAATCTTCCGGGGAATAGATAGAGTAGATGGACAGTGTGCGGGAAGGAACTGCAGATGCTGGATTACACTGAAGACAGACACAAAATGCCGGAGCAAATCAGCGTGTCAGGCAGCATCTCTGGATCGCAGGAATGGGTGACAATTTTGGGTCGAGACCCTTCTTCAGACTGGCTTGGAAGTATTTGGAAATAAGAGAGGGGATCTTATTGAAACATAGAAGATTATTAAGGGTACACAAAAGGCTGGAGAAACTCAGCGGTTGCAGCAGCATCTAAGGAGCGAAGGAGATGGGCGACGTTTCGGGTCGAGACCCTTCTTCCTGGACACGCTAGAGGCAGGAAACATGTTCCCGATGTTGGGGGAGTCTAGAACCAGGGGCCACAGTTCAAGAATAAGGAGTAAGTCATTTAGAACGGAGACGAGGAAACACTTTTCACACAGAGAGTTGTGAGTCTGTGGAATTCTCTGCTTCAGAGGGCGGTGGAGGCCTGTTCTCTGGATACTTTCAAGAGAGAGCTAGATAGGGGCTTAAAGATAGCGGAGTCAGGGGATATGAGGAGAAGGCAGGAACGGGGTACTGATTGGGGATGATCACATTGAATGGCGGTGCTGGCTCGAAGGGCTGAATGGCCTACTCCTGCACCTATTGTCTATAGTGTTGTAGAGCAGAGGGATCTAGGAGCGCAGGTGCATGGTTCCATGAAGGTCGATTCGCAGGTAGATAAGTTGGTCAAAAAGGCATTTGGCACAGTGGCCTTCACCAGTCATTGAGTATAGAAGTTGGGTGGTCATGTTGCAGTTGTATAAGACGTTGATGAGACCGCATTTAGAATATTGTGTTCAGTTCTGGGTACCATGTTATAGGAAAGATATCATCAAGCTTGAAATGGTCCAGAAAATATTTACAAGGAATTTGCCAGGACTAGAGGGTGTGAGCTATAGGGAGAGGTTGGGTCTCTATTCCCTGGAGCGCAGGAGGATGAGGGAATCTTATAGAGGTATACAAAATCATGAGTGGAATAGATCAGGTAGATGCACAGAATCTCTTGCTCAGTGTAGGGAACATAGGTTCAAGGCGAAGGGGAAAAGATTTAATAGGAATCCGGGGGGTAACTTTTTTGCACAGAGGGTGGTGGGTGTATGGAACAAGCTGCCAGAGGAAGTAGTTGAGTCAGGGACTATCTCATCACTTAAGAAACAGTTGGACAGGTACATGGATAGGACAGGTTTGGAGGAATATGGACCAAGCGCAGGCAAGTGGGGCTAGGGTAGCTGGGACATTGTTGGCCGGTGTGGGCAAGATGGGCCGAAGAACCTGTTTCCACACTGTATCACTCTATGACTCTATGATAGGATCAGAATTAGGCCATTCAATCATGGCTGATCTATCTCTCCCTCCTAACCCCATTCGCCTGCCTTTTCCCCATAACCTCTGGCACCCGTACGAATCAGAGACCGCTCCCTCCACAACGCCACAGTTCAGTCCCCTCCTTCCCACCAAAACCACCGCCTCCCCGGGTACTTTCCTCTGCAACTGCCCCTACACTCCCTCCCTCCCCCCCTCACCTCCATCCAGGGACCCCAGCTCTCCTACCAGGTGCGACACAGGTCCACGTGCACCTCCTCCAACCTCATCTGCTGCATCCCGATGATGCCTCCTGTATATCGGGGAGACCAAGTGCAGCCTAGGCCTACTAGATCTCTCAGTTGCTAACCATTTAAAATCCCTTACCATGCCCCACACTGACCTTTCTATCCTACGCCTCCTCTTCAGCCAGTGTGAGGTCACAAGCAAACTGGAGGGACATTTCCAGCATTCCAGTTTTTCCTCCCATTTAATGTCGAGAGTCGTGTTGTGCTGTGTAACGTTTGCATTTGCTGCTACCTTGTGTTGGACTTGTGCACTGTTGTACACAAAATCATTCTTCCCCAGCAAGGAAATATGGGCACTTTGTGATGTGTATGTGTTTGATATACGTTTTTTTGAAATATAGCACTCGTTTAATTAATACCAAAACCTGATTTTCTGGCTGCAGTTTATAAATATTGTGCTCAAATTTACGGCCGTTTAAATTTTAAAACTTTACGTTTAATTTGCGTATTTTTTAAAATTATGCGCTGCTTTTCAGGACTGTAACCGCTGCGTAAAATGGCAGGTGCCTGTGGTGCGAATAAGTATTTTGTTCACAAGATTGGGACGGCACAGTGGCAAGGCAGTAGTTGCTGCCTTACAGCGCCAGAGACCCAGGTTCGAGCCCGACTACGGGTGCTGTCTGTTCGTTCTCCCTGTGACCTGCGTGGGTTTTCTCCGGGTGCTCCTTCTTTCCTTCGACGAACATACAAGCAGCGTACAGACAGCACCCGTAGTCGCGATCGAACCCGGGTCTCTGGCGCTGGAAGGCAGCAACTCCACTGCTGGGGTACATTGGGGATTAATTGGCTCAAGTAAATTTATAAATCATCCCTAGTGTTAGCGTACGGGGTGATCGCTGGTCTGCACGGACTCGGTGGGCTGAAGTGCCTGTTTTCCACGCTGTACCTCTAAAGTCTAAAGAAGGACTAATTTGTTTATTTCCACATTTTTTTTTTCAGAAGGTGGGAACGGTACCTTAGCTGGCATTATCAGTGGCGTCTTGCTGTCTTTGGCAGGCGGGGCGACCAGCTACGTTCTCTATCAAAAGAAGAAGCTGTGTTTTAAGATGACAGGTAGGATCATTTTGCCTTGATGAGCGTTTGACGGCACTGGGCCTGAAGTTTGGAAGAATGAGGGGGAACCTCATTGAAACTTACTGAAGAGTGAAAGGCCTGGATAGAGTGGATGCGGAGAAAATGTTTCCACTGGTGGGAGAGTCTAGGACTAGCGGTCACAGCCTCAGATTCAAAGGATGTTCCTCTAAGAAGGAAATGAGGAGGAATTTCTTTAGTCAGAGGGTATGCAGGTTAATTAGCTTGGTAAATGTAAATAATTGTCCCTAGTGGGTATAGGATAGTGTTAATGTGTGGGGATGGCTGGTCGGCGCGGACCCGATGGGCAGTAAGGGCCTGTTTCCGTGCTGTATCTGTAAACTAAACTAAAGAAGGAACTGCAGATGCTGGAAAAATCGAAGGTAGATAAAAATGCTGGAGAAACTCAGCGGGTGAGGCAGCATCTACGGAGCAATGGAAAAGGTGAGGTTTCGGGTCGAGAGCCTTCTTCAGACTGAAGAAGGGTCTCGACCCAAAACGTCACCTTTTCCTTCGCTCCATAGATGCTGCCTCACCCGCTGAGTTTCTCCAGCATTTTATATCTCCCTAAAGAAGGTGATGAATCTGTGGAATTCTTTACCACAGGAGGCTGTGGAGGCCAAGTCAATGGATATTTTTAAGGCAGAGAAAGATAGATTTTTGATTAGTACGGGTGTCGGGGGTTATGGGGAGAAGGCAGGAGAATGGCGTTCGGAGGGAGAGATAGCCCAGCCATGGTTGAATGGCGGAGTAGACTTGATGGGCCGAATGGCCTAATACTGCTCCTATCACATGTGATCGCAGGAACGGCGATGTTAAGTTATCAATGCAAACCTGCTTTGTGACACCTACCTTCACCAGAACGAAGCAAGCTTGAAGAAATGCAAATCCACTGCTTCATCTCAATTTAATCCTGTTTCTATTACTTAGGAAATTCGGGCGAACAGAACGTGAAGCAAGACAATGCTCAAGGCCAGAGAGAGGACCCTCAATGTGAGTATTGATCTACAATTGATCACACATTTGCTATAGAACTGTGTTATCCCACTTTCTCATCCACTCCCTACACCCTTACAAAGGCCAATTACGCTACAAACCTGCACGTCTTTGAGATGTGGAAGGAAACCCACGCGGTCACGCGCAAACTCCACACAGACAGCACCTGAGTTTTTTCATTTTATGTTTAGAGTTCCGGCACGGAAACAGGCCCTTCGGCCCATCGAGTCCCAACCCACCAGTGATCCCCGCACAATAACACGATCCCCACAAACGCCTGGAACAATTTACGCCTGTAACAAGATATTTAACCTACAGTGGCTTGCAAACGTTTTCATACCCCTTGAAATTTTCCACATTTTGTCACGTTACAACCACAAACGTAAATGTATTTTATGGGGATTTTGTGTGATAGACCAACGCAAAGTGGCGCATAATTGTGAAGTGGAAGGAAAATTATACATGGTTTCCAAATTTTATTACAAATAAAAAACTGAAAAGTGTGTCATAGAAATCTGACATAGAAACATAGAAAACAGGTCCTTCGCTCCATCGAGCCAGCACCGCCATTCAATATGCTCATGGCAGATCATCCGAAATCAGTGTCCCGCTCCTGCTTTCTCCCCATATCCCTCGATTCTGTTAGCCTGAAGAGCTCTATCTCTGCTGAAAACATCCAGCAAATTGGCCTCCACTGCTTTCTGTGGCAGAGAATTCCACAGATTCACAACTCTGGGTGAAAATGTTTTTCCTTGTCTCAGTCCTAAATGGCCTACCCCTTATTTTTCAACTGTGACCCCTGGTTCCGTACTCCCCCAACATCTGGAACATTCTTCCTGCATCTAGCCTGTCCAATCCCTTAAGGATTTTATATGTTTCTATAAGATCCCCTCTCATCGTTCTAAATTCCAGTGAATGTGAGCCCAGTCGACCCATGTATCTGTAGATGGGAACTGGCTGGAACCCAAGCAATACCATTCAGCCCGTCGAACCAAGAAGGATCTATTTAGTCCCACTCTCTCCTTTCTGTCCAATAACCTTCTCTCTGCAATAATCGGTGAGACCAAGCGGAGGCTGAGCGATCGTTTCGGTCCGCAATAACCAACCCGACCTCCCGGTGGCTCAGCACTTCAACTCCCCCTCCCATTCCGTATCTGACCTCTCGGTCCTGGGCCTCCTCCACGGCCAGAGTGAGCAACACCGCAAGTTGGAGGAACAGCACCTCATATTCCGCTTGGGGAGTCTGCATCCTCTGGGCTTATACATTGAATGTTCTCAATTCTGTTAACCCAGGCTGCCTCCTCCCCTTCCCACCTCTCCCTCAGCCCTCGGGCCCTGGCATTCCTTCTCTCTCTATCTCTCCCCCACCCAAGTCGCACTAGCTTCTCATTTTCACACTTCAAACAGCTTACAATGGCCTGTTTCCTTTATCATATCTTTATCTCTCCACATCATCGTCTATATCTCTCGTTTCCCTGATCCCTGACCAGTCTGAAGAAGGGTCTCGACCCGAAACGTCGCCTATCTCCTTCGCTCCTTAGATGCTGCTGCACCCGCTGAGTTTCTCCAGCTTTTTGTGTAACCCTCGATTCTCCAGCATCTGCAGTTCCTTCTTTAAAACCTTCTCTCAATCCAGGTCGGGACATTAAGAGTTAAGTGTTTTATTGTCATGTGTCCCAGACAGAACAATAGAATTCTTACTTGCAGCAGCAGAGCAGAATATGTAAACATAGTACACTGCAAACTGGGGGTGGGCAACCTTGTTCTGCATAGGGGCCAGGATACATGTCTGTGAGCGGATGGCGGGCCACATCTATCACGTGTACACATTTGTTCCCGCCCCGGATGGCAGGCATCAAATCACATGTTCACAAATCATGTGTTCACGTAGATCCCGCCACTTCGAGTTACGGGAGCTCACGAACATGGCATGGCTCTGTCCTGAAGGTGGTGGCTCAAATACTCCCACTCACTCTTCCCGGGCTTATTGACAACCCGATCCCGACAGTGAAGCCCAGACACAGAAGGCGTGCCGCCGTGCCGCAGGATACTGTACAGCCAGACCTCAGCGATCAGCCGCGCTCGACGGCTCCGCCATTGCGGCTGCCAGCGCAGGCCTCCTCGTGTACTTGCGTCGCCGCACCTGGGCGCCTTTTCCTCCAATCCGGGAGGTACCAGAGATGAAGGAAGTCTGCGGGCCGGACGATTACGGGCAAAAAATACGCCGGCGGGCCGGATGATTGCGGGTTACGGGCCGTAGGTTGTCGACCCCTGCAGTAAATAGGTCATAATAGGTCATAAGTGATAGGAGCAGAATTAGGCCATTCGGCCAATCAAGTCTGCTCCGCCATTCAATCGTGGCTGATCTATCTCTCCCTCCTAATCCCATTCTGCCTTCTCCCCGTAATCCTGATATTCCCCGCAACCTTGTGTCGGAAGGAACTGCAGATGCTGGCCTAAACCAAAGATAGACACAACATGCTGGAGCAACTCAGCGGGTCAGGCGGCATCTCCGGTGGGAAGGAATGGGTGACATTATAATACACAAGATTCTCTATACAGCGCATTCAGAAAGTATTCAGACCCTTTCACTTTTCCCACATTTTGTCACGTTACAGCCTTATTTTAAAATGGATTAAATTATTTTTTTATTATCATCAATCTACACACACAATACCCCAGAATGAAGAAGCAAAGGCAGGTGTTTAGAAAAGTTTGTAAAGTAATTTTTTTTTTAAAAACTGAAATATTACATCTACATAAGTATTCAGACCCTTGCTATGACACTCAAAATTGAGCTTAGCTTCATCCTGTTTCCATTGATTATCCTTGAGATGTTTCTACAACTTGATTGGAGTCCACCAGTGGTAAATGAAATTGATTGGACATGATTTGGAAAGGCCCACACCGGTCTATATAAGGTCCCACAGTTGACAGTGCATGTCAGAGCAAAAACCAAGCCATGAAGAAGAAGGAATTGTCCGTAGACCTCCGAGACAGGATTGTGTCGAGACATAGACCTGGGGAAGGGTATAAAACAATTTCTGCAGCATTGCAGGTCCCGAAGAACACAGTGGCCTCTGTCATTCTTAAATGGAAGAACCTTAGAACCACCAGGACACTTCATGGAGTTGGCTGCCCGGCCAAAGTGAGCAATCGGGGGCGAAGGGCCTTGGTCAGTCAGGGAGGTGACCGAGAACCCGATGGTCACTCTGACAGAGCTCCAGAGTTCCTCGGAGATTTGAGAACCTTCCAGAAGGACAACTATATCTACAGCACTCCACTAATCTGGCCTTTATGGTAGAGTGGCCAGACAGAAGCCACTCCTCAGTAAAAGGCACATGACAGCCCACTTGGAGTTTGCCTAAAGGACTCTGAGACCATGAGAAACAAGATTCCATGGTCTGATGAAACCAAGATTGAACTCTTTGGCCTGAATGCCAAGCGTCACGTCTGGAGGAAACCAGACACCGCTCATCACCTGGCCAATACTATACCTACGGTGAAGCATAGTTACCATATAACCATATAACAATTACAGCATGGAAACAGGCCTTCTCGGCCCTTCCAGTCCGCGCCGACCATTTATTTTCCCCTAGTCCCATCTACCTGCACTCAGACCATACCCCTCCATTCCCTTCCCGTCCATATACCTATCCACTTTACTTTTAAATGTTAAAATCGATCCTGCCTCCACCACTTCTGCTGGAAGATCATTCCACACAGCCACCACTCTCTGAGTAAAGAAGTTCCCCCTCATGTTACCCCTAAACTTCTGTCCCTTAATTCTCATGTCATGCCCTCTTGTTTGAATCTTCCCTACCCTCAATGGGAAAAGCTTATCCACGTCAACTCTGTCTATCCCTTTCATCATTTTAAAGACCTCAATCAAGTCCCCCCTTAACCTTCTGCGCTCCAAAGAATAAAGACCTAACTTATTCAACCTTTCTCTGTAACTTAGGTGCTGGAACCCAGGCAACTTTCTAGTAAATCTCCCCTGTACTCTCTCTATTTTGTTGACATCCTTCCTATAATTAGGCGACCAAAATTGTACACCATACTCCAGAATTGGTCTCACCAATGCCTTGTACAATTTTAACATTACTTCCCTACTCCTATATTCAATGCTCTGATTTATAAAGGTCAGCACACCAAAAGCTTTCTTTACCAACCTATCTACATGCGATTCCACCTTCAGGGAACTATGCACAGTTATTCCTAGATCCCTCTGTTCCACAGCATTCCTCAGCATAGTGGTGGCAGCTTCATGCTGTGGGGATGTTTTTCAGCGGCAGTAACTGGGAAATTAGTCCAGGTTCGAGGGAAAGATGAACGGAGCAAAGTACAGAGAGATCCTTGATGAAAATCTGCTCTAGAATGTTATGTACCTCAGGTTGGGTGGAGGTTCACCTTCCAACAGGACAACGGCCCTAAGCACACAGCCAAGACAACGCTGGAGTGACGTTGTGACAAGTCTGTGAATGTCCTTGAGTGGCCCAGCCAGAGCCCGGACTTGTACCTGATCGAACATCTCTGGAGGGACCTGAAAATAGCTGTGCATCGACGCTCCCCATCCAACCTGACAGAGCTTGAGAAGATCTGCAGAGAAGAATGGGAGAAATTACCCAAATACAGGTGTGCCAAGCTTGTAGCGTCATACCCAAGAAAGACTTGAGGCTACAATCGCTGCCAAAGGTGCCTCAACAAAGTACTGAGTAAAGGGTCTGAATACTTATGTAAATGTGATATTTCAGTTATTTATTTTTAATGACTTTGCAAAAATTTCTAAACACCTGTTTTTGCTTTTTTATTATGGGGTATTGTGTATAGATCGATGATAAAGCAATGAAGACCCTTCTTCAGGTCCATGTATACTTACATACATGCACACACACATACATTAATAGTGCAAAAAGGCACTCTAATTCTAATGCTCTCACATAGTTAACCAATTTCCTGTGCTGGGCATTTTTGAAAGTCTTCCAAAAAGTCAATTAGTCGACATTCACTGGCTTCCTTCCGTCTATTCTACAGGTCATATGCTCAGCAAATTAGTCAAACATGATTGTTCCCGCCTTAATACTGATAGAATAAACTACGAGAGTTGGCATGCTGCACAGATGGGTTCACAGGAGCAGAATTAGGCCATTCGGCCCATCAAGTCTACTCCGCCATTCAACCATGGCTGATCTATCTCTCCCTCTTAACCCCTGACTCCCGGAGATGCTGAGGAAACGGTGGGAGGGGAGGGGAGGGGGGGGTGGGGGGGAAGAATCTTGTATTTACCACTTGTTTATCATTTCCTGACTGCCCAAAGAGAGTTTCAAGGAACGTGAAGCCTGAAACGAGATTTCCAAGTGGAAGGTGTTTAATTTTCACACGTATCAGCAACTGATCGATGAAATTCTTTGAAACAAAGAAGATGCTGGTTTACACCAAAGATAGGCTCCTCGTGCTGGAGTAACTCAGCGGGTCAGGCAGCATCTCTGGAGAAAAAGGGCGGGTCATGTTTCGGGTCGGGACGCTTTACTTCTTACCTGTAGCAGTACCACGGGCCTGCAACCATAATGCATGTAGACCAAGATTCAAGAGAGTTTATTGTCATGTGTCCCAGATAGGACAATGAAATTCTACCTTTGCTTCAGCGCAACAGAATATAGTAGGCATGAAATAATACATATCAGAACAGATCAGTGTGACCATATATCATATATATATATATATCAGGCACGTGCCGTGAGTAATTACGCTTTAAAACCCGTGCATGCGCAGATGGTTCTCGCCGTTAAATAAATAAATAAATACAGTGACATTTCAATTTGCCCAAGGCTTCCTAGTCTTAGACCAATTGGGGGAACAGTTCCTTTCACAGCGTGTGTACAGTCTGTGCCAGGGGTAAAGTTGTGGGGAGGGCACGAGTGTTGAGAAGGAGGGTGTCGGGGACACTGCCAGTAACTCACTCACTCACCGCTACCGCAGCTCTCCGGGCGCGAAGCCACGCACTGTGGCTGGGGATAGAAGCAGCTCGGGGAGCGGCCGCCGGGACCCGACAGCAGAACTGGCCGCCACTTCAGAGCCTTCTGCCGGCCCGCTCACCTCTGGCAGTGCTCGCCGTCGGAACACCTGTCACCTGCCGTTCGCCGACTTCGCAGTGCTGCAAAGGCAGAATTTCTGCTGCCTTCAGCCCCGCTTGAAACTGATGGCTCTGGCAGCGCTGACGGCACATGGGCTGCACAGAGCTTCCCATGTTACAAGCGCTGCGGATGAAAGGCACGGAGAATTATGCCTACCTAAGAGATCTCTTACATAGGCATAATTCTCCCATGCCTTAATTATTTATATTTAGTTATTACCATGTTATAATTTTAGTCAGGGTAGGCAGTGCCTACCTTGCCTACCCTGACGGCACGTGCCTGATATATATATATATATATATATAAGCGCAGATGAAGTGCAATGGGCTATTAATGTTCAGAGTTTTGTTTGAGTTGAGTTTAATAGCCTGATGGCTGTGGGGAAGCAGCTATTCCTGAACCAGATTTCAGGCTCCTGTACCTTCTACCTGAAGGTAGCGGGGAGATGAGTGTGTGGCCATGATGGTGTGGATCCTTATTGATGCTGCCAGCCTTTTTGAGGCAGCGACTGCGATAGACCCCCTCGATGGTAGGGAGGTCAGAGCTGATGAAGGACTGGGCAGTGTGTACAACTTTAATCATATAACGTAAACAGTACTTCAATAAAGCAAGTTGCACAATACTAGTGTAGAAACCCCCCTACAGTCCATACTGCAACCAGACAGTCCTTAGAAGTTTTTCTTTTGCCTATCTTTCATTAATTTGTTCTATATTTCTCGTTAACCTCTCCCCTAATTCTCTGTCTGAAGAAGGGTTTCGTCCCGAAACGTCACCTATTCCTTTTCTCCAGAGGTGCTGTCTGACCCCACTGAGTTACTCCAGTGTTTTGTGTCCATCTTCGGTTTAAACCAGCATCTGCAGTTCCTTCCCACATCGTCCTTAGGAGTTCATGGTTGAGGCTGCCGATACTGGCTCTACCACCAGAGAGCAGTCCTGAGCTACTATCTACCTCATTTGGTGACCATTCAGACTATCTTTGATCGGACTTTGGTAGACACAGAATGCCGGAGTAACTCAGCGGGCCAGGCAGCATCTCTGGAGAGAAGGAACGGGTGAGGTTTTGGTTCGAGACCCTTCTTCAGACTTAACCACCTTCGATTTAAACCAGCATCTGCAGTTATTTCCTACACATTTTGATCGGACTCTGCTGGCTTTACCTTGCACTAAAGGTTATTCCCTTATCATGTATCTGTACATTGTGAATGTCTCGATTGTAATCATGTATTGTCTTTCCGCTGTGTGGTTAGCACGCAACAAAAGCGTTTCATTTTCCATAGGACCGGCCTCAACTGCCCTCTGAAGCAGAGAATTCCACAGACTCGCCACTCTCTGTGAGAAAAAGTGTTTCCTTGTCTCCGTTCTAAATGGCTTACCCCTTATTCTTAAAATGTGACCCCTGGTTCTGGACTCCCCCCAACATCGGGAACATGTTTCCTGCCTCTAGCAGAAGATATTTAAGAATAAGGGGTAGGCCATTTAGGACTGAGATGAGGAAAACCTTTTTCACCCAGAGAGTTGTAAATCTGTGGAATTCTCTGCCACAGGAGGCAGGGGAGGCCAATTCACTGGATGTTTTCAAGAGAGAGTCAGATTTAGCTATTAGGGATAAAGGAATCAAGGGATATGCTGAAAAAGCAGGAACGGGGTACTGATTTTGGATGATCAGCCATGATCATATTGAATGGTGGTGCTGGCTCGAAGGGCAGAATGGCCTACTCCTGCACCTATTTTCAATGTTTCTATCAAGAGAGAGCTAGGTAGGGCTCTTAAAGATAGCGGAGTCAGGGGATATGGGGAGAAGGCAGGAACGGGGTACTGATTGGGGATGATCAGCCATGATCACCGTGAATAGTGGTGCTGGCTCGAAGGGCCGAATGGTCTACCCCTGCACCTATTTTCTATATTTCTATCTGGCATGATTGAATGGCGGAGTAGACTCGATGGGCCGAATGGTCTAATTCTGCTCCCATCACTTTACGAAATCCCTTAAACTGTTTCTTTTCTTTCTGTTTTTCAGCCTACAGTACACTTCTGCAATCACAGCCGGTGGCCAGCGCCTAGGAGATGGCCGGGCAAGAGGGGAAAATAATCTCGAAGCAAATGGCTGTGGTTCATCGAGGCACTTGATGTTCTCCTTCATACTTATCCCCTGTCCACTTACATGACTTATCTCTGCTTCCGATTTTGTTAATCACTTCGAGTTTTTTTTTTTGAAGGGCAAATTTATTTGCACGTCGACTTTTTTTAAAATAGGTTTGCAAAAGAAATGCTAATGTCCCTCCGAACTGCTACTTTTTATACTGTAATACAATTTTATGACGCGTGTTTATTTTCTGTAAATTAATTGGTGTACTTTAGCTGCCTCTTGTTAAAATGTTGGACTTTGGCTTTATATATGTGAGGAGTATTGTGGAGCGAGTTAAAAGTGTGCACAGTGGAAATGTCTAGTTTAATTTAGAGATACAGCGTGGAAACAGGCCCTTTGGCCCACCGAGTCCGTGCCGACCAGCCATCCCCGCACACTAACACTGCCCCACACACACTAGGGCCAATTTACAATCTTACCCAGCCAATTAAGAATAGAATAGATAGAATAACGCTTATTGCCATTTGAACCTAAGCTCAAACAAAATTACTTACGGTTAACTTGCAGACCTGGAATGTGGGTGGAGGCCAGAGCACCTGCAGAAAACCCACGCAGGTCTCGGGGATAACTTGTAATTTATGTACAGGCGGCACCCGTAGTTGGGATCGAACCCAGGTCCCTGGCTCTGTAATGCCCCTGTCCCACTTAGGAAACCGGAACGGAAACCTCTGGAGACTTTGCGCCCCACCCAAGGTTTCCGTGCGGTTCCCGGAGGTTTTCGTCAGTCTCCCTAATGGTTGAAAGTGGTTTCCGTTTAAAAAATCGGTAATTTTTTTTAGTCCAAGCCGGTTGCGATGCTAGTTGAAGGTGTTTGCCGGAGGACAAAAACCTCCGGGATCCGCACGGAAACCTTGGGTGGGGCGCAAAGTCTCCAGAGGTTTCCTAAGTGGGAAGGGGCATTGAGCCACCGCTGCGCCCAATACACAACCCTGGAGTAGTTGTGGCCATCCGGGATTATTCGCGGTCGAGTGATCGTTCTCCTGGTAGGTCCTCTCTGTGGGTCTTGAGGAGGTTGATAAGGCCGGTCTTAGAGCCACAGGCATTCTCCCTCCCGATGAGCTTGCGCGTGACATCTTTTACGGCGCGGAGATTGGTTCATGAACAGCCATCCCAAGTTCCCTGACAGAGATGGACCCGGGTCCGTGGGCATGCGCTCCAAGATGAGTGGACACCATTAGGCCTTTGGGCCCGTGAAGTGTACTTCGCCATCCAATAATCTATCTTTCCCTCTCGACCCCAGTCTCCTGCCCTCTCCCCCTAACCTTTGACACCTTTATGGTAAAGATAGATCAGCCATGATCGAATGGTGTAGACTTGATGGGCTGAATGACCCAATTCTACTAGAACTTATGAATACCGTTACAGCAGGAAGGATTGGATAACAGTAGAGGGGTGGGTTAAGAAAAGGTTCACAAGGATATTGTTGGGTTTGGAAGGCCTGAGTTGGATCAGCTGAGATCAGCAGTTTTCTCCGGAGCAAAGGAGGGGGTCTTTGTAAGAGGTATATGAACCAATGTGGGGTGGGGGTGGGGGGGGGGGGGGGGGGGGGGGGCATGGATAATATGAATATCTTTACGGTAGGGAAGAGAAATACTAGCGAACATGGGTTTAAGGTGAGAGGGGAATGATTTTAAAAGGGTTTGAGCAACAATTTTTTTCACACACAGAAGGTGGTGGGTGTGTAGAATGAACTCCCAGAAGAAGTGGTAGAGGCGGGTGCAATTAAAACATTACATTTAGGCACATACACAGGCAGGTCATGTTTGGAATGCTACGGGACTAACTCGGTTGGCACCTTGGCTGGACACAAATAGCCGGAGAAACTCAACAGGTCAGACAGCATCTCCGGAGAAAAAGGAATAGGTGACGTTTTTCGGGTAGATGTCCGAAGAAGATTCTCGACCCGGAACGTCACCCATTTCCTTTTCTCCAGAGATGCTGTCTGACCTGTTGAGTGTTACTCCGGCGTTTTGGTGTCTTATCTTCGGTTTAAACCAGCATCTGCGGTTCCAATCCTACACATGGGCACCTTGGTTGGCGCGGACAAGTTGGGCTGTAGGATCTGTTTCCGTGCCGTCTAACTTACTCGACAAACTTGAGCTCCGAACTATTCCATTGGCATCAGTGGTAGTGAATTTTGGAAGCTGTGTCCGTGTGTTCGACGTGCTGTATGGCAGGGCTACCTTCTGTTCTGCTCAAGACATGGAGTGCTGTGCATTTGCTGTTATTTGTTTGGTAATCGAGTAAATGTGTTGGTTTATTCATAAACAGAATAATTTTGGTCTTCCTGTGGATTGTTTTTTATTTAATGTGAGGGTGGGAGAAGATGGTGGATAATGGGGGTGGTCGGGGAAGCGTCAAGTACCAATACAAACCCAAAACACTGCAGTAGCTCAGCGGGACAGGCAGCATCTCTGGAGAGAAGGAGTGGGTTACGTTTCGGGTCGAGACCCTTCTTCAGACTGAGAGTCGGGGGGAGAGGGAGACACAGAGAGAGATAAGGAAGGGTGAGGTGTGAAAACGAGACCAGAGAGGATGGGGATCAAGGAAAAATGTAGAATAGATCATCGTTACTTAGGAGAAGGTAACAACAAAGCAAACAGATGTATAGATGTTCTTCTGCAGTTGCATAGGGCTCTGGTGAGACCACATCTGGAGTATTGCGTACAGTTTTGGTCTCCTAATTTGAGGAAGGGCATCCTTGTGATTGAGGCAGTGCAGCGTAAGTTCACGAGATTGATCCCTGGGATGGCGGGACTGTCATATGAGAAAAGATTGAAAAGACTAGGCTTGTATTCACTGGAGTTTAGAAGGATGAGGGGGGGATCTTATAGAAACATATACAATTATAAAAGGACTGGACAAGGTAGATGCAGGAAAAATGTTCCCAAATGTGGGGCGAGTCCAGAACCAGGGGCCACAGTCTGAGAATAAAGGAGAAGCCATTTAAGACTGGTGGTGATAAAAACTTTTTCTCCCAGAGAGTTGTGAATTTGTGGAATTCCCTGCCGCAGAGGGCAGTGGAGGCCAAATCACTGGATAGATTTAAAAGAGAGTTGGATAGAGCTCTAGGGGCTATCCCTGGAATCAAGGGATATGGGGAGAAGGCAGGCACGGGTTATTGATAGGGGACGATCAGCCATGATCACAATGAATGGCGGTGCTGGCTCAAATGGCCACCTCCTGCACCTATTTTCTATGTTTTTAGATGAAACGTCATTGGGGACTCAGTCTGGTCAGAGACCTGGGGGGGGGGGGGGGGGGGGGGGAGGGATGGAGAGAGAGGGAGAGAAAGCAAGGGTTACTTGAAGTTAGAGAAGTCAATATTCATACCGCTCGGGTGTAAGATGCCCAAGCGAAATATGAGGTGCTGTTCTCATTTGAGGCCCAGCGCAAATTGAAGGGCCAACACCTCATATTTTGCTTGGGCAGCTTACACCGTACCGTTGTCCATATTAACTTGTCTAACTTCAAGTAACTCTTACATTCCCTCTCCCTCTCCATCCCTCCCATTTCTCCTACCAGTTTGACGGTCCTTGGCTACATTTTATCTCCTTCACCTTCCCCTAACTAACAATGACCCATTCTATGTTTTCCTTGATCACCATCCGCCTTGATGTTGGGTTTTTTCACACCTTGCGCTGCCTTATCACCGTATCTCCCTCTCCCCTGGCTCTCGGTCTGAAGAAGGGTCTCGACCCAAAACGTCACCCATTCCTTCTCTCCAGAGATGTTCCCTGTCCCGCAGAGTTACTCCAGCTTTATGTGTCTTTATCTCGGTTTAAACCAGTGTCTGCAGTTCCTTCCTACACATTGAAGTAGATCAGTTTTATAGACCAAGTCAATAGATAATAGACAATAGGTGCAGGAGTAGGCCATTCGGCCCTTTGAGCCAGCACTGCCATTAACTGTGATCACAATGGGATAGATGTGAATAGCATGAGGAAGGACCATTCAGAAGCCTATTAACAGAGGGGTAAAACTATTCCTGAGTCTGGTAGAGCGTGCTTTCATGCTTCTGTACCTTCCACCGCATGGGAGCAGGGAGAAGGAGGAATGACCTGGGTGGGACATCTTTGATAATGTTGGCTGCTTTTCCAACTCAGCGTCCAGTGAATAGAGAGTCAATATTGGGAAGTCTGGTCTGTGTGATGGATGGGGCCACACCTACAACTCTCTGCAACATCTCGCGGTCTCAAGAAGAGCTGTTCCCTAACCAAGCTGCGATGGAAGCCGACAGTAAGCGTTCTAATGGTGCATCTGTGGAGGTTTGTGTGAAGAATCATTGAGGACTTGCCGAATTTCCTCAGTCTCTTCAGGAAGTAGAAGCTTTGGACTTTAGAGATACAGTGTGGAAACTGAAGGACCTGTCCCACTTGGGCGACATTTCCGGCGACAGCCTGAAAAGAGATTGGGGCGGTGTGACATGTAGTGACGTGCGGTGTCTCCCTGCCGCCCCGGATTTTGGAATGTCCTAAATCTTCGGGCGACATCTGGGTGTCTCGTCATGTCTTGCGCCCTGTCACACGCTGACCTGTGCTTTCCTGCGGGTGACACCCGGTTAGGGCTAGGGTTAGGGTTAGGCTGGGGCTAGCGATCACCCCGATACTATCTGACTCACCAGGGAATATTTACAGAAGCCAATTCACCTACAACCCTGAACCTCTTTGGAGTGTGGGAGGAAACCCACGCAGGTCACGGGGAGAACGTACAAAGTTCTAGTTTACATTTATTGTCACATGCACCATTTGGTACAGCGAGATTTGAATTACCATACAGCCATACGAATAAAAAGAACACAACACATGATAGAGTTTAACATGAACATCCCCACACAGCGGAATCAACGTTTCCCACTGTGAGGGAAGGCAATAAAGTTCAGTCCTCTTCCTCTTTGTCCACCCGTGGTCGGGGCCTACCGAGCCCTCCGCAGTCGCCGCTACGGGCGGCCCGATGTTCAGGCCCTCTCGCCGGGATGGTCGTAACTCCGACGTCGGAACGGGAGAGCATTCTCAGCGGCTTGGAGTTTCCGAATCGGCCGCTTCCTACCGGAGACCGCGGCTCCCGAAGTCCACAGGCCGAGCTGGGCGGAGATTCAATGCTGGCGGCCCTCGGCAAAGGGATCCCAGGACACCGCGATGTTAAAGTCAGCGCCGCCCGCGGCTGGAAACTCCGCAAACCACAGCTCCACGATGTTAAATGCAATACAATACCGTGTATTGTATACAATACTGGAGTTCCACACGGCAACCCCAGTAAGGCATCGCCCGTTCCGCGATGGTACTTCGGTGCTGCGTCGCTGCTGAAGCTCTGGCCCGTCTCCGGCAGGAAAGGCCGCACCAATCCAGACGGTAGGCCGCGAAGGGGGGGGGGGGCGATGATACGGCTTGGAGGAAAGACGCATCCTTGACCAGGTAGTGCCTAAGTAAAACAGTTTCCCCCCCCCCCCACATAAAAAGACTAAAAGACCTCCAAAACAAATGTTTTGACAGACTAAAATTTTTTTTAAAGGACGAACAGCTGCAGGCAAGGCTGCCATACTCAACGGCGCCACAAACTCTGCACGGATGCCACCCGTAGTCAAGATGGAACCCATGTCTCCGGCGCGGTAAGGCAGCAACTGTACCTGCTGTGCCACCGTTGCAGCCCGGAGGAGTTAGTGCATCTTCTTGCTTGGTCCATTTTGTGACATCATAATTCTGAAAGAGTTAGCTGACATCACAATCATCTCCTTCGCCTCATGTTGGACGCCCATGTTTAATTTTAAATCCCATCCAACCGATAGTCCGTCGCCATGCATGGAATGTGCAGGAGGGTGCCTTTTAACGAGGGCGCTGGCCAGGGAAGATCGAAATGTTGACACGCCACCTCAGCCTTTTGCTTCCAGATCTATAAAGCCGGCAGTGATACCGACTTCACGCTAAAGACCTGGAATGTAATTTTTCTCTGATTGCCATAGTGATGGAATGCTCTGACATCAGCTGCTTGGATTTAAACAGTAACTACATGTGGCATTCTCACACTCTGGTCTTGATGTAGCCAGGAATCTCAGTGCCACTCATAAACACATTGGACTTAAAAAATCCAGTGCAGCAATCGCGGCCCAGATGAGTTTTGGTTTGTCGCGGGCGGCTTGGTAACGAAGGAAGGCCGCGCCTCGTTTTCGGGCCTTCGAGCGTTCCATGAGATCCACATGAGACTGGGAAGGTTTCCATTTTAACAAAGGCTGGCGGGACAATTGTTGATGATGTCAAGCAGTCAGCCGGAGGCGCTGAAGGGATGCAAGGCCGCGACCGAGAAGACTTCATTTCGAATTGAAAGGATTGAGTGATGAGTAAGTATCGCCATGCGGCCAGTGGCAGGGTTGTTGATATTTAGTTGTGGGCGGGCACGGTGGAGCAGCTGGTAGAGTTGCCGCCTCACGGCCCCAGAGACCCGGCTTCGATCGTGACCTCGGGTGCTGCCGGAGCGTGGAGTTTGCACGTTCTCCCCGTGACCGCGTGGGTTTCCTTCCGCATCCCAAGGATGTTTAGTTTAGTTTAGTTTAGAGATGCAGCGCGGAAACAGGCCCTTCGGCCCACCGGGTCCATGCCGACCAGCCATCCCCGCTCATTATAACCATATAACAATTACAGCACGGAAACAGGCCCTTTGGCCCAACGGGTCCATGCCGACCAGCCATCCCCGCTCATTATAACCATATAACCATATAACCATATAACAATTACAGCACGGAAACAGGCCCTCTCGGCCCTTCCAGTTCGTGCCGACCATTTATTTTCCCCTAGTCCCATCTACCTGCACTCAGACCATACCCCTCCATTCCCTTCCCGTCCATATACCTATCCACTTTACTTTTAAATGTTAAAATCGATCCTGCCTCCACCACTTCTGCTGGAAGCTCGTTCCACACAGCCATCACTCTCTGAGTAAAGAAGTTCCCCCTCATGTTACCCCTAAACTTCTGTCCCTTAATTATTTCTGAATTTCCCTGAGGGGATCAGTAAAGTATTTATTAAATTATTATTTTATAAATTATTAAATTATTAATTAACGCTGTCCTACAAGCACTAGGAACAATTTACATTTATACCAAGCCAATTAACCTACAAACCTGTACAACTTTGGTGACCCGTAGTCAGGATCGAACCTGGGTCTCTGGCGCAGTAAGGCAGCAACTCTGCCGCTGGACCACCGTGCCGCCACTGTGTAGGTTAATTGGCCTCGGGGAAATTAAATTTCCCCGTATGTATTAGGGAGTGGATATTAAAGTGGGGTAGCATCGAACTAGTGAGAACGGTTGACCAATGGTTGGCGTGGACTTGGTGGGCCGAAGGGACTGTTTCCATGCTGTATCTCTAAACTAATTATATAGTTATGAAGTGCAAAACTGGCCCTTCGGCCCGATTCACCCATACTGACAAAGATACACCATCTATAGTTCCATTTACCCACCATTGAGCCATATCCTTATCATTTCCTATCCACGTATGTGTCCAAATGTCTTTATATGTTGTTATTCTACCCGCTTCAATTATTCCTCTGGCAGCATGTCCCATATACCCACCACCCTCAGTGTGAAAAAGTTGTTCCTCATGGTCCCGTTAACCCTTTCCTCTCTCACCTTACATCACTGCCCTCTTGTTCTTGATTGCTGACTTTTGGTGGGGGGGGTGGGGGGTGTGGGGGAGGGTGAAGGTGTGCATTCACCTCATCTATATAAGATCATGCCATAGA
The DNA here is from genome assembly GCA_963514005.1 of Raja brachyura. The sequence continues at coordinate 8,464,413 of OY740786.1, read as the reverse complement.
GGGAGTGCAGCGAAGGTTCACCAGACTGATTCCTGGGATGTCAGGACTGTCTTATGAACAAAGACTGCATAGACTCGGTTTATACTCTCTGGAATTTAGGAGATTGAGAGGGGATCTTATAGAAACTTACAAGATTCTTAAGGGGTTGGACAGGCTAGATGCAGGAAGATTGTTCCCGATGTTGTGGAGTTCCAGGACAAAGGGTCACAGCTTAAGGATAAGGGGAAAATCCTTTAGGACCGAGATGAGAAGGAATTTTTTCACACAGAGAGTGGTTGGTCTCTGGAACTCTCTGCCACAGAGGGTAGTTGAGGCCGGTTCATTGGCTATATTTAAGAGGGAGTTAGATGTGGCCCTTGTGGCTAAGGGAATCAGAGGGTATGGAGAGAAGGCAGGTACAGGATACTGAGTTGGATGATCAGCCATGATCATATTGAATGGCGGTGCAGGCTCGAAGGGCCGAATGGCCTACTCCTGCACCTAATTTCTATGTTTCTATGTTTCTATCATCCCTCGGACTCTTGCACTCCAAAGAATAAAAATCCTAGCTTGCCCAACCTTTCGCTAAAGTGCAAGCCCTCGAGCCCTGGCAACATGCTCTTAAATTTTCGCTGGGCTGTGAAAGGCTGAGCTCTGGGGACTGTTGTAGGGTAGGGGGATTTGTTACTGAATGTCGTGTGGTTACTTTTTCAAGTAAGCTGTCCGCACATTGGCCTTCACCAGTCCAGTCGGGATGCTGCGCTACAGTTGCACAAGAGTTTGGTGAAGCCACGTGTGGAGTGTCGTGTTCAGTTTTGGTCACCTTGCTGTAACAATGTCGTTGTCAAGCTGGAAAGGCTGCAGAGAAGATTCACGAGGATGTTGCCAGGGCTTGAGCAGGGGAGGCTATGACCTTATTCCTTGGAGTACAGGAGGATGAGGGGTGATCTTACAGTGGTGTATATATGATCATGAAACAGTGTAGATGCACAGACTCTTTTACCCAGAGTAGGGGAATCACAGACCAGAGGACATAGGTTTAAGATGAGGGGTGAAAGATTTACCAGCAACCCGAGAGGCAACTTCTTCACACAGAGTGTGGACGGTATATGGAACGAGCTACCAGAGGAGTCTCTGGAATTCTCTGCCACAGAAGGTCGTTGAGGCCAGTTCATTGGCTATATTCAAGAGGGAGTTGGATGTGGCTCTTGTGGCTCAAGGGATCAAGGGGTATGGAGAGAAGGCAGGTACGGGATACTGAGTTGGATGATCAGCCATGATCATATTGAATGGCGGTGCAGGCTCGAAGGGCCGAATGGCCTACTCCTGCACCTATTTTTCTATGTTTCTAGGAGGTAGTTAAGGCGGATACCATGACAACATTTAAAAGACATTGGGACAGGAGCATGGATAGGAAGGGGATTGAGGGATGTGGGCCAAACATAGGCAGGTGGCTGGTGGAGCTCCGCAAGAGCTCGGTGCTGGGGCCGCAACTCCTCACGTTGTATATATAACCGATTTGGACAAGGGGATTGAAGGCTTTGTGGCAAAGTTTGCGGATGATACAAAAATAGGTGGAGGGGCTGGTAGTGTGGAGAAAGCAGGGAGTCTGCAGAAGGACTTGGACAGGCTGGGAGAGTGGGCAGAGAAGTGGCAGATGGAATACGGTGTAGCAAAGTGTGGAGTCATATATTTTGGTAGTAGGAATAAAGACATAGACTATTTTCGAAATGGGGAGAGAATCCAGAAATCAGAGGTGCAAAGGGACTTGTGAGTGCTGGTGCAGGATCCCCAAAAAGTTAAGGCCCTTGTCCCACTTTCCCGAGTAACTCACGAATTCTCCCGAGTTTCCCCCTTGATTCAAACACGTAGAATGTCCTTAGCGAGTCCGTAGGAGTCCGCAGATATTTAGTAGCGGCTCATAATGCCAGCCGTAGATACTCGGGGCATCAGGTAAGTCGGGACGTTTTTTCAGCATGTTGAAAAATGTCCACGAGTAAAAAATATAGCCCCGAGTACCTACGGCTGGCATCTCCGAGTTTGAATCAAGGGGGAAACTCGGGAGAATTCGTGGGTCACTCGGGAAAGTGGGGCAGGGGCCCTTTAATCTGCAAGTCGAATCAGGAGTAAAGAACGCAAACTCAATGCTGGCATTTATTTCAAGAGGGCTTGTATCCAAAAACAGGGATGTAATGCTGAGGCTCTATAAGGCACTGGTAAGGCCACATTTGGAATGTTATGAGCAATTGAGGGCAGCATATCTGAGGAAGGACGTGCCATCTCTGGAGAGGGTCCAGAGGAGGTTTACAAGAACGATCCCAGGAATGAGTGGGTTAACCTATGATGGGCGTTCGACGGCACTGGGCCTGTACTCACTGGAGTTTAGAAGAATGAGTGGGGACCTCATTGAAACGTACAGAATAGTGAAAGGTTTGGATCGAGTGGATGTGGGGAGGTTGTTTCCACCAGTGGGAGAGTCTAGATCGAGAGGTCACAGCCTCAGAATTAAAGGATGTTCTTTTAGGAAAGAGCTGAGGAGGAATTTCTTTAGTCAGAGGGTGGTGAATCTGTGGAATTCGTTGCCACAGAAGGCTGTGGATGCCATGTCAGTGGATATTTTTACGGCAGAGATAGCTAGATGAAGAAAGGTCTCGACCCAAAATGTCATCCATTCCCTCTTTCCAGAGATGCTGCCTGTCCCGCTGAGTTACTCCAGCATTTGGTGTCTACCTTTGATGTAAAGCAGGATCTGCACTTCTTTCGTACACATAGATAGATTCTTGATTAGCACAGGTGTCGGAGGGTATGGGGAGAAGGCGGGAGAATGGGGAGATTGATCTGCCATGATTGAATGGCGGAGTAGACTTGATGGGCCAAATAGCCTAATTCTACTACTATCCCTTATGACCTTACGACCTTTATCTTATGAGGTGGGACCAATGTTGATGGGACATCTTGGTCGACATTAGTAATCACTTTATCAAACCAACGATGGTCTAAATGCCTATTGATTTTTTTTTTCTCTGAGAGCTGAAAGAAGTTGTTTGATGGGAAATGAGTCCGTCCCGATTAAAGAAGGGCAAATTGGTAGTAATCAGAAAGAATTCACATGGGGGGACACGAAGTAACAGCTATCACATTGACCACGCATGAAGTAGCATTGGTAACAGTCTGTTGTTGTCATGTGAACTGAGATACAATGGAAATCTTTGCATGGTATCCAGGCAATTAATGGCATACATGAGTACAATCGAATCATACTTGAGAACAACAGAGCGGCAGGGTGGTATAGTGGTGGAGCAACTGCCTCATGCCCCTGTCCCACTTAGGAAACCTGTACGGAAACCTCTGGAGACTTTGCGCCCCACCCAAGGTTTCCGTGCGTTTTTACCGGAGGTTTTTATCCTCCGGCAACCACCTTCAACTAGCATCGCAACCGGCTTCGGCTAAAAAATGCCCGATTTTTAAAACGGAAACCACTTTCGACCATTGGGGAGACTGACAAAAACCTCCGGGAACCGCACGGAAACCTTGGGTGGGGCGCATAGTCTTGACCACGCGGTAAACCACTTTCCACCATTAGGGAGAGTGACCAAAACCTCCGGTGACCTCATGGAAACCTTGGGTGGCGGGCAAGGTCACCAGAAATTGCTGTTTAGGTCTGCTAAGTGGGACAGGGGCTTAACACTACAAATCGTTGCACTTTTGTACTTATCTATCATTGTGCATGCCTACAGTATAATTTTGCTGGATTGCACGGAGAACAAAAGATTTCGCTGTACCTAAGTATATGTGACAATTAATCACTATTGGTAAGTGCAGCGGTAGAGTTACTGCCTCACAGCGCCAGAGAACCAGGTTCGATCCCAACTACAGGTGCTGCCAGTACGGAGTTTGTGCGTTCTCCCAAAGGAGGAGGATTTCGGCCCGAAACGTTGCCTATGTCCTTCGCTCCACAGATGCTGCCTCACCCACTGAGTTTCTCCAGCATTTTTGTCCACCTCCCAAAATATCCGTTGACTTGCACTCCACAGCCACCTGTGGCAATGAATTCCACAGATTCGCCATCCTCGGACTAAAGAAATTCCTATAACACTATATTTTGCATGCACTTTCCCTTCTCTTTTTGCACTACCTGTTTAGTTTAGTTTAGAGTTTACAGTTCGGAAGCAGTCCCTTCGGCCCACCGAGTCCGCGCCGACCAGTGATCCCCGCATATTAACACCACCCTCCACACACTAGGGGGCAGTTGTACATTCATACCAAGCCGATTAACCCACAAACCTGTACGCCTTTGGAGTGTGGGAGGAAACCCGAAGATCTCGGAGAAAACCCACGTAGGTCACGGGGAGAACGTGCAAACTCCGTACAGACAAGCACCCGTGGCCAAGATCGAACTCGGGTCTCTGGCGCTGTAATGCCCCTGTCCCACTTAGGAAACCCGAACGGAAACCTCTGGAGACTTTGCGCCCCACCCAAGCCGGTTTTCTTCATAGTCGAGGAAGGTTTTCAACACATGTGCGTGGGAGGCGGTAGGAGGCTGCAGGTCACCTCGACCTTGATTTTTTTTTTTTGGTTGGCGGGCAAGGTCACCAGAGGTTGCTGTTTAGGTCTCCTAAGTGGGACAGGCCCTTAATAGTAGACTTCACCGAGACTGCACACAAAGAGTCGGCCCTGGTGAGATCATGCTTAATATCTATCACGACTGTTTAAGAAGGGACTGCAGCTGCTGGTTTACACCGTAGGTAGACACAAAATGCTGGAGTAACTCAGCGGGACAGGCAGCATCTCTGGAGAAAAGGAGTAGGTGACATTTCGGGTTGAGGCCCCTCTTCAGACTGAGAGCCAGGGGATTAGGAAACTCCCTCCACAGGCCCGGGTTCGATCCCGACGTCGTGCGCTTGTCTGTACGGAGTTTGTACGCTCTTCACGTGACCTGCGTGGGTTGCCCCCAGGATCTCCGGTTTCCGCCCGCTCTCCAAAGGCGTGCAGTTTGGTGGGTTAATTGGCTTGGTATGAATTGCAAACTGTCCCCAGTGAGTGTTAATGGCCCTGTCCCACTTAGGAAACCTGAACGGAAACCTCTGGAGACTTTGCGCCCCACCCAAGGTTTCCATGCGGTTCCCAGAGGTTTTTGTCAGTCTCCCTAATAGTCGAAAGTGGTTTCCGTTTTAAAAATCGGTCATTTTTTCAGTTGAAGCCGGTTGCGATGCTAGTTGAAGGTGATTGCAGGAGGACAAAAACTGCACGGAAACCTTGGGTGGGGCGCAAAGTCTCCAGAGTTTTCCGTTCAGGTTTCCTAAGTGGGACAGGGGCATTAATATGCGGGGATCGCTGGTCGGTGCGGACCCGGTGGGCCGAATGGCCTGTTTCCGTGCTGTATCGCTAAACTGCCTCTAAACTAAACACACTTGCTTATATGCAGTTACTACCGCAAGAGCCAGTCTATATTTCATGTCTAGTCCCGAGTTTATCTTAACAAAGAGCTTCCCCGTGTTTGTTGTAGATTTTATCTTTTTTGCGTCCAGGGAAGGTTGGGCAAGTATTTCCTCATTACTATGTTAGGACTTTCAAATAGCAGCCTTCTATTGACAAACAACTGGTTACCCTTTACGCTGAGTCTTTGAATGGAATGAACTCTTTGTTTGGCTGCCTTGATCCAAGGCCATCATTGCTCCTAGATTACACATTCATTAAAAAAAATTCTCCACCGGTCTTTTGAACAATTTTGTTTATTTCAAAAATAGACACAAAAAGCTGGAGTAACTCAACGGGCCAGACAGCACCTCTGGAGAAAGGGAATAGGTGCAGTATAAAATTTGGGAGGTCACGTTGCAGTTGTACAAGACGTTGGTGAGGCCACGTTTAGAATCTTGTGTCCAGTTCTGGGCACCGAGTTGCAGGAAAGATAATTGTCAAGCTGGAACGAATAAAGAGAGGATTTACGAGGATGTTGCCGGGATTAGAGGGTCTGAGCTCTAGGGAGAGGTTGAGTAGGCTGGCACTCTATTCCTTGGAGAGCAGGAGGACGAGGGGTGAACTTATGGAGGTGCATAAGATCAGGAGAGGAATGGGTTGGGTAGTCTTTTGCCCAGAGTAAGTGAATTAAGGACCAGGCATTGGTTTAAGGTGAAGGGGAAAAGGTAGACTAGGAATCACACAAAGGGTGGTGGATGTATGGAGTAAGCTGCCAGAGGGGGTAGTTGAGGAATGTTATCCCAACATTTAAGAACCAGTTACACAGGTACATGGATAGGACAGGTTTGGAGGGATATGGAGCAGACGCGGGCAGGTGGGACTAGTGTAGCTTGGACGGTGTTGGCCGGTGTGGGCAAGTTGGGCCGAAGGGCCTGTTTCCACGCTGTATCACTCTATGACTAGATGACGATTTGGGTAGTTTTGTCAGTCTCCCTAATGGTCGAAACTGACAAAAACCTCCGGGAACCGCACGGAAACCTTGGGTAGGGAACAAAGTCTCCAGAGGTTTCCGTTCAGGTTTCCTAAGTGGGACAGGGGCATTAGATTGCTAAGGGCGTGGACACGCTAGAGGCAGGAAACATGTTCCCGATGTTGGGGGAGTCCAGAACCAGGGGCCACAGTTTAAGAATAAGGAGTAAGCCATTTAGAACGGAGACGAGGAAACACTTTTTCTCACAGAGAGTGGTGAGTCTGTGGAATTCGTTGCCTCAGAGGCAGGTTCTCTGGATGCTTTCGAGAGAGAGCTAGATAGGGCACTTAAAAATAGCGGAGTCAGGGGATATGGGGGAGAAGGCAGGAACGGGGTACTGATTGGGGACGATCACATTGAATGGCGGTGCTGGCTCGAAAGGGGCCAAATGGCCTATTCCCGCACCTATTGTCTATTAATCTGCAAGCCCGGAGCGCCCAGAGGGAACCCACGCGGTCACAGGGAGAACTTGCAAATCCACACAGACTGCGCCCGAGGGCAGGTTCAGGTTCGAACCCGGGTCTCTGGTGCAGTGTTTTTTATTGGTGCGTGCTTGGGTTTATGTTAAGCAAAAGGGGGAGGGGGGAGGGGGGAGGGGGGGAGAGGTGTTCGGGTTTTGGTCGGAGTTTGGACATTGCCCTTTAATTACCTTCACGGGGAGTGACTGCGCCGATCCCCGCCCCAGTGGGTTGATTGGGCGTCGCTGTGTGAAGCAGGAGGGGGGAGGGTTTCATGCACAGGTTAAAGCCCTGGCAGATAGCGACCCCCCCCCCCCCCCCCCTCTCCCCTGTAGCACAACAGTCTCTGTGTCCCTGCACCCTTCTCTCCAAGAAACTTTCTACGCGGGAGCAATTATCCAGCAATGTCGGGTGAGTATTTAGCTACAATGGTTTAATTTTTTTTTTTTATGAAGCAACTAGCTTGAAGCTTGCGGGGCGATAGATAATAACCCGCTCCTTGAGCACTGAGCGAGCACCGAACCCCGGACTGTTTTGCTTCTTTGCTGGGCTCTTTCCAACGCTAGTTGACCCTCTCTCCCACTCCCCTGAGTGAGCAAGCCAGAGCCAGAGAGGGTCTGGCCATCCACCCCCTCTCCCACTCCTCCCCGACCCCTCCCCAACAACGGGGTGACTGCTACAACGAAAGAGCCCCCCCCCCCAATTCTGGACAAACCACTTTTATGTCCAGCTCTCCTGAATTATTTGCTCTATCTGGTGTTTAAATGAGTAGCAACCAAGTACTGCAGGTGTTCGTTAATAATACACACACACACATGTAGTCTCACAAGTTATAGTAGTAGATATAACCATTTGGCCCATCGAGTCCATCCCCGCCCGTTCAACCATGGCTGATCTCGGCCTCCCATTCCCACTCTCCTGCCTTCTCCCCATAACCCTTGACACCCGTTCTAGAATTTGTCCATCTCTGCCTCGAAAGTATCCACTGCCTTGGCCTCTGCAGCCCTCTGTGGCAATGAGTTCCACAGATTAACGAACCCTCTGACTAAAGAAGTCCCCCCTCGCCTTTCCAAAAGAGCGCCCTTTAATTCTGAGGCTGTTACCTCTGGTCCTAGACTCTCCCACCAGTGGGAACATCCTCTGCACATCCACTCTATCTGTGCCTTTCATTATTCTGTAAGTTTCAATGAGGTTCCCTGTCAACCTTCTAAACTCCAGCGAGTACAGGCCCAGTGCTGTCAAATGCTCATCATATGCTAACCCACTCATGCCTGGAATCATCCTTGTAAACCTCCTCTGGAGTCCTGGAGCAACTCAGTAGGTCAGGCAGCATCTCTGGAGAACATTTTGGGTCGTTTTGGGTTGTGACCCAACTTTGGATGGTTTGACCCGTAGTCTGAAGAAGGGTCACGTCCCGAGTCGTCACCTATTCAAGAAACATTTAGACAGGTACATGGATAGGATAGGTTTGGAGGGGTATGGGCCACAAACAGACAGGTGGGACTAGAGTTGATGGGGCATGTTGGTCGGTGTGGGCAAGTTGGACTGAAGGGCATTTTTCCATGTTGCATCACTCTAAGATTCTATCCATGTTCTCCAGAGATTCTGAGTTACTCCAGCACTTTGCGACCTTTTAGTTTGGAGATACAGCGCGGAAACATTGGTGTTAGAATGAGTTGCTGTGTAATACTGCTATGTCTCCCTCTCCCCTGACTCTCGGTCTGAAGAAGGGTCTCGACCCGAAACATCACCCATTCCTTCTATCCAGGGATGCTGCCTGTCCCGCTGAGTTACTCCAACATTTTGTGTCTATCTTTGGTGCTATTCTAGATTTGGGTTATTTTTTTTGAGGGGAGGGAGTATAGGAAATATAGTATTTACATTTCTTCACGTCAATAGACAATAGGTGCAGGAGTAGACCATTCGGCCCTTCGAGCCATCACCGCCATTCAATGTGATCATGGCTGATCATCCCCAACCAGTACTCCGTTCCTGCCTTCTCCCCATATCCCCTGACTCCACTATCTTTAAGAGCCCTACCCAGCTCTCTTTTGAAAGCATCCAGAGAAACTGCCTCCACCGCCCTCTGAGGCAGAGAATTCCACAGACTCACCACTCTGTGAGAAAAATTGTTTCCTCGTCTCCGTTCTAAATGGCCTACTCCTTATTCTCAAACTGTGGCCCCTGGTTCTGGACTCCCCCAACATCGGGAATATGTTTCCTGCCTCTAGCATGTCCAAACCCTTAACAGTCTTATGTTTCAATAAGATTCCCTCTCATCCTTCTAAACTCCAGTGTATACAAGTCCAGCTGCCCCATTCTCTCAGCATATGACAGTCCCCCAGCATATGACAGCCAGCCCGGGAATTAACCTTGTAAACCTATGCTGCACTCCCTCAATAGCAAGAATTTCCTTCCCCAAATTAGGAAACCAAAACTGCACACAATACTCCAAATGTGGTCTCACTTGGGCTCTGTACAACTGCAGAAGGACCTCTTTGCTCCTACATTCGATTCTTCTTGTTATAAAGGACAACATGCCATTCGCTTTCTTCACTGCCTGTTGTACCTGCATGCTTACTTTCATAGATTGATGTACAAGGACCCCCAGATCCCATTGTACTTCCCCTTTTCCCAACTTGATGCCCTCCTTCTCCTTGCACCTCTGCAATGCCACCAGTAAATGGACTACTGGAAATACTCAATTAGTCAGGCCGGGGATGGGGGACAGAGTTATTGTTTCGGGTCAATGACCTTGCTAGTTTGGTTTATTGTCACGTGTTCTGAGGTTCCAGTGAAAAGCTTTTGTTGCGTGCTATCCAGTCAGCAGAGAGACAATGCATTATTACAATCGAGCCATTTACCGCGTGCAGGCACATGATAAGGGAATAACGTTTAGTGCCAGGTAAAGCCAGCAAAGTCCAATCATGGATAGTCCGAGGGTCACCAATGAGGTAGATGGTAGTTCAGCACAGCTCACTGGTTGTGGTAGGATGGTTCAGTTGCCTGTTGACAGCTGGGAAGAAACTGTCCCTGAATCTGAAGTGTGCGTTTTCACACTTTTATACATTTTGCAAGAGGGGAGAGGAGGGAGTGGCCAGGTTGCTGCGACTCTTTGATTACACTACCGGCCAGCAGTGCTTCCGTGGGCTTTCAGTTGTCAGAGTCATAGATAGTGTGAAAACAGGCGCTTTGACCAAACTCGCCCACACCGGCCAACAATGTCCCGGCTACACTAGTCCCACTAGCCCGCGTTTGGTCCCAAACCCTCCAAACCTGCCCTATCCATGCACCTGTCCAACTGTCTCTTAAACAATGGGATAGTCCCAGCCTCAACTACCTCCTCTGGCAGCTTGTTCCATAAACTCACCACCCTCTGTGTGGGGAAAAAGTTACCCCTCGGATTCATATTAAATCTTTTCCCCTTCACCTTGAACCTACGTCCTCTGGTCCTCGATTCCCCTACTCTGGGTAAAAGACTCTGTGCATCTACCCGATCTATTCCTCTCATGATTTTGTATACCTCTATAAGATCTCTCCTCATCCTCCCATGCTCCATGGAATAGAGAACCCAATACTGGATCCAGCGTTATCTCTCACGTGTGGAGGCCTCCACACACTGTTTAAGGAAACTCTCCTGAACACTTTTGGGGAATTGCACCCCATCTAACCCCTTCACACTATGATTTTCCCAGTCTTCATTGGGAAAGTTGAAATCCCCTACTACACCAACCTTATTTGACCTGCAGCTGTCTGTAATCTCCCAGCACATTTGTTCTTCTAATTCCCGTTGACTATTTGGGGGTCTGTAGTACACCCCCAAGAAGGTGATTATCCCTTTCTTGATCCTCAGCTCCACCCATTTAGAAACATAGAAAACAGGTGCAGGAGTAGGCCATTTGGCCCTTCGAGCCTGCACCGCCATTCACCATGATCATGGCTGATCATCCAACTCGGTATCCCGTACCTGCCTTCTCTCCATACCCCCTGGTCCCTCTAGCCACAAGGGCCACATCTAACTCGCCACTCCCTGTGTGAAAAAAGTTTTTCTCATATCGGTCCTAAAAGATTTCCCCCTTATCCTTAAACTGTGACCCCTTGTTCTGGACTTCCACAACATCGGGAACAATCTTCCTGCATCTAGCCTGTCCAACCCCTTAAGAATTTTGCAAGTCTCTATAAGATCCCCCCCTCAATCTTCTAAATTCTAGCAAGCACATAGCGTCCATAATGTCACCTCTGAACGCAGCCGTGACATCCTCCTTAACCAACAATGCAAACCCCCCCCTCTCCTCTTTTTCCATCATCCCTCTCTCTCCTGAAGCCCCTGTACCCCACAACATTGAGCTGCCATTCCTGCCCCTCCCTTAACCAGCTTTCAGTCATGATAACTGGTTTGCACCTGTCATACATACAGCTTGACCTAAGAACTTTCAACATATTTTAAATTCCAAATTTGAAGCTTCTGTACTATTTTGGTTTGGGGGGCGTCTGTTCAAAGAGTTTCTTTGGTACCATATCTCACTTAAATGGCGGGCAGCCATGTTTAGACATTGAAGGCACACATCTCTTCGTGGATTCTCTTGGTTTAATTTGCAGCGTGGAAACAGGCCTTTGGTCCACCAAGTCTGCACCGGCCAGCGATCCCCGCACATTAACACTGCCCTTTGCACACAAACACGCGGGGGACAATTTTTTACGCTTTTGTACCAAACCAATATGCCTACAAACCTGTATGTCTTTGGAGTGTGGGAGGAAACCACACATCTCGGAGAAAACCCACGCAGGTCATGTACAAACTCCGTGCAGACAGCACCCGTAGTCGGGATTGAACCCGGGTCTCCTGGCCCTGTCAGGAATTAGCTCTGAAGCCATGTTGCTCTTGAAAGCCCTCAACGTTACCCCCTGACACCACTTTCTTTAGTCGGAGCATGGCAAATCTGTGGAATACTTTGCCACAGATGGCTGTGGATACCAAGTCAACGGATATTTTTAAGGCAGAGTTAGACAGATTGGATAGGCATCGATGGATAGATCCTTGATTCTTACGGGTGTCGGGGATTATGGGGAGAAGGCAGGGGAATGGGGTTTGGAAGGAGAGATAGATCAGCAATGATTGAATGGTGGAAAAGACGATGGGCCGAATGGCCTAACTCTGCTTCTATCACTTATGAAGACTTTTGCATCATGTTTCTGCCATCTGAGTGCAGCCGCAGTGTAAGTTGGGAGCTTCCTGGGTTGGCCTCCACATCCTTCTGTGGCAAAGAATTTCACAAATTCGCCACCCTCTGACTAAAGACATTCCTCCTCACCTCTTTCCTAAAGCAGCATCCTTTAATTCTGAGGCTATGACCTCTAGTCCGAGACTCTCCCACTAGTGGAAACATCCTCTCCACATCCACTCTATCCAAGCCTTTCACTATTCTGTATGTTTCAATGAGGATCCCCCCTCATTCTTCTAAACTCCAGCGAGTACAGGCCCTGTGCCGACAAACACCCATCACATGTTTAATCTACTAATTTCCTGGGATCGTCTCGTAGATCTTGCCTGGATCCTCTCCAGAGACAGCACATCCTTCCTGGGATATGGGGCGTAAAATTGCTCACGATATTCCAAATGTGGCCTGACCAGCGCCCTTTCGAGCCTCAGCATTGCCTCCCTGTTTTAGTATTCTTGTCCTCTTGAAATAATTGCTAGCATTGCGTTTGCACAGGACGTGGAGTGGGTGAGAGATGCTTAGTGAAGAATTGCTGGAGCTTGGTATCTAGTTGGGCGCGGCACGGTGGTACAGCCGGTAGAGTTGCTACCTCACAGAGCTAGAGACACGGGTTCGATCCCGACTACGGGTACCTATTTTTACAGTGGTTGTAAGTTGCCCTGGTGACGGTGTGGGTTTTCCCCAGCTGCTCCGGTTTCTTCCCCCATCCCAAAGACGTGACGGTTTGTAGGTTTAATTGGCTTCTGTAAATTGCCCCCCCCCCCCCCTCCCTGCAGTGTGTAGGATAGCACTAGTGTTGCAGGTGACCATTGGTCGGTGCGGACTCGGTGGGCTGAAGGGCCAGTTTCCAGTTTGTATCTCCAAACTAAACTAAAGACACACTAAGTTGAATATACACTTTTCAATGATGGTTGTTGAATAAGCACTTGCAGGAAACTGGAAATGGAGATGCAAGGATTAGAGATGTCAGGCTAGGGGATATAGTAGACATAGATTGAGGGTGTCCCTGAATCTGTAGGAACATTTTTCTTCCCAGCTGTTATCAGGCAATTGAATCATCCTACTGCAACTGGAGAGCAGCGCTGAACTGCTATCTACCTCACTGGAGACCCTTGGACTGTCTTTGATCGGACTTTGCGGGCTTTATTATGCACAAAACGTTATTCCCGTACCATGTACCATCTGCACTCCGTGGATGGCTCAGCTGAAATCATGTGTTGTCTTTCCGTTGACTGGTTAGCACGCAACAAAAGCTTCTCATTGTACACATGGCAATAAACGGAACAGAACTAGGGGTCGAGTGCTGGGCGTACAGGTGAGATCATGGCGGAAGCTTAAAACACTGGGTGATTTTTTTCCTCGTTTTAGACAGTCCATTTGCCTTTTCTCTCCTAACATTATAATCATCTTATCCATCCTTTATCAATGTGATTTTAAATTTGCGTTAGGAAACCGACAAGTCACAGTTAATCAACTGATATGCATGTCATGTAATAAGATTTTGGATAGGCAATGGGTATGTAGGGAATAGATCATATTTGTGATGAGTTGAACTTGGCATGATGTTCAGCATGGACACTGTGGGCCGAAGGGCCTGCTCCTGTGATGTACTGTTCTATGTTCTAAGATGGTAGGAGATTTGGCATGTATAGTATTGAGCCCCTGTCCCACTTGGGAGACCTAAACGGCAACCTCTGGCGACCTTGCCCACCACCCAAAACAAAAATCAAGGTGGAGGTGACCTGCAACCTCCTACCACCTCCCACGCACATGTTGAAAACCTTCCTCGGCTATGAAGAAAACCGGCTTCGATTAGACCTGCGACAAAAAAAATTGTCGACTTTTAAAACGGCAACCTATTTTTAGTCAAGGCCGGTTTTAATCATGATGAAGAAATAGCAGCAAGCTAGATGAAGCCTCAACCACGCGGAAACCACTTTTGACCATTAGGGAGAGTGACCAAAACCTCCGGTGACCTCATGGAAACCTTGGGTGGCGGGCAAGGTCACCAGCGGTTGCTGTTTAGGTCTCCTAAGTGGGACAGGGGCTTTAGTGGACAACTTGGGGGAAATAACTGGACTTTGATGGGGTGAGTGTAGACAAATGTTTAGTTTAGTTTATTATTGTCACGTGTACCCAAGTACAGTGAATAGCTTTTGTTGCTTGCTCTCCAGTCAAAAGAAAGCACTATACATGATAACAATCAAGACATCCATCCACAGTGTACAGTTAAAGGACAACGGGTATAACAAATAATGTAGATGGGAGATCTGGACAGCACTCTAGATGGTGAGAGGACGGTTCAGTTGCCCGATAACAGCTGGGAAGAAACTGGTCCCGAATCTGGGGGCGTGCGTTTTCAAACTTCTGTACCTCTTACCTGATGCGTGAGAGGAGAAGAGGGTGAGACTGGTCCTTGATTATGCTGGTGGCCTTGCTGAGGCAGAGAAATGGAGTCAATGGAAGGGAGGTTGGTTTGAGAAATTGTCTGGACTGCGTCCACAATTTGCTGCGATCTCTTTCGGACTTGATGCTGTGATCCATCCCGATATAATGCTTTCTACGGCGCATCCCTCTGCAATTGGCTCCTCTACTTCCTCATTCACAGACCACAGTCTGTTCGTATTGGTGGAAATGTGTCAGACTCGATAACAATCAGCATGGGAGCACCTCAAGGCTGCGTGCTCAGCCCCCTGCTGTACTCACTCTATACTCATGACTGCATAACCTGTCATAGTGCGAACTCCATCATCAAGTTCGCTGATGACACCACTGTAGTGGGACGTATCACTGATGGGGATGAGTCGGAGTATAGAAGAGAGATTGAGCGACTGTCCATATGGTGCCAGCACAACAACCTGGCCATCAACACCAGCAAAACCAAGGAACTGATTGTGGACTTCGGAAGGAGTAGGATGGGGACCCACAGTCCCGTTTATATCAATGGGTCGATGGGTGAAAGGGCCACGAGCTTCAAATTCCTGGGCGTGCACATCTCTGAAGATCTTTCCTGGTCCGAGAACACAGATGCAATTATTAAGAAAGCACATCAGCGCCTCTACTTCCTGAGAAGATTACGGAGAGTCGGTTTGTCAAGGATGACTCTCTAACTTCTACAGGTGCACAGTAGAGAGCTTGCTGACCGGTTGCATTGTGGCTTGGTTTGGCAACTTGAGCATTCTGGAGAGGAAAAGACTACAAAAAGTAGTAAACACTGCCCAGTCCATCATCGGCTCTGACCTCCCTACCATCGAGGGGATCTATCACAGTCACTGCCTCAAAAAGGCTGGAAGTATCATCAAGGACCCATACAATCCTGGCCACACACTCATCTCCCTGCTACCTTCAGGTAGAAGGTACAGGAGCCTGAGGACTGCAACGACCAGGTTCAGGAATAGCTACTTCCCCACAGCCATCAGGCTATTAAACCTGGCTCGGACAAAACTCTGAACATTAATAACCCATTATCTGTTATTTGCACTTTATCAGTTTATTTATTCATGTGTGTATATATTTATATAATGGTGTATGGACACACTGATCTGTTTTGTAGTCAAGCCTACGATGTTCTGTTGTGCTGAAGCAAAGCAAGAATTTCATTGTCCTATCAGGGACACATGACAATAAACTCTTGATCTTGAATCTTGTAGAAGTTGGTGAGGGCTATAGGGGACATGCCAAACTTCCTAAGCCTTCTAAGGAAGTAGAGGCATTGCTGTTAGACACATAATGCTCGAGTAACTCAGCAGGTCAGGCAGCATCTCCGGTGAAAAAG
Source organism: Raja brachyura (assembly GCA_963514005.1). The sequence continues at coordinate 8,448,534 of OY740786.1, read as the reverse complement.
AACAGGTGACGTTTTGGGTTGGAATCCTTCTTTAGACTCCCTTCAGCCTGAAGAAGGATTATGGCCTGAAATGTCTATTCTTTTGCACTGGACATGCTGCTTGACCCGCTGAGTGACTCCAGCATTTTGTGTCTATCTTCGGTATAAACCAGCATCTGCAGTTCCTTCCTGCAATGGTGTGTTTTTAGTTTTTATGCACCACATATATGGAACAAACTTCCAGCAGGTCCGCTCCAACTCTCAGTTATTTTAAATCGGGGCTGAAGACTTTTCTGTTTGACGCTGCCTTGAATTAAATTAAATAATTATTCATTTCTTACACTGCACCGTAACTTTTATTCTTGTATTTTATACCTGTCTTATTTTATTTTCGCTTGTTTTTATCTTCTATTTTTTTTAATGACTGATTTTAATTGTTCTTTAATGTTTTGTGTTTGAATTGCCTTGTTGCTGAATGTGTTATATAAATAAACTTGCTGGCTGGCTTGCATGCTTTCTTGGCCATAGCTTCGATGAGGCTGGTCCAGAGCAAATTGCTGGTGATATCTATCTCTTAAGAACTTGAGGCTTTCGACATTTCTCAAAGATGTCTTTTTGCAAAAAAAAAAAAAAAAAAAAAATCTTAATGGATTGGGTAGTCTAGATGCATGAAAAATGTTCCCAATGTTGGGGGCGGGTCCAGAACCAGGGTCACAGTTTAAGAATAAGGGGTAGGCCATTTAGGACGGAGATGAGGAAAAACCTTTTAACCCAGAGGGTTGTGAATCTGTGGAATTCTCTGCCACAGAAGGCAGTGGAGGCCGATTCTCTGGATGTTTTCAAGAGTCAAGTCACTTTTATTTCTATAGCACATTTAAAAAACAAATCTCGTTGACCAAAGTGTTTACATTGGTAGATGCACTAACGTTATACAACAGTGGTTCATAGATTAAGTGCGAAAGAGAGTTAGATATAGCTCTTGGGGGTAATGGAATGAAAGCAGGAACGGGATACTGATTTTGGATGTTCATGGTTATATTGAATGACGGTGCTGGCTGGAAGGGCCGAATGGCCTACTCCTGCACCTATTTGCTCTGTTTATATCTCCACTCTGACACATCTGCTACATATCATCCCAAGCCTGAGTGATATTCAGCTGCGACTGTGTGAGCATAGACGGCGTTATTGTCTGAGGAATTGGGAAAGGAATGAAACGCTTCAGTTTGTACACTGTGGTCTGGGGGAGGAGAAACCAGAACAGTAAGCAATATTTCCTTTTAATCTTTAGAGTTCTAAGGCAGGAAAGAGAAATAATTAATGGTGGGCAAAAGCCAACTCGCAAGCAAGCATGCATTACTCTCTGCTATGTACATAATGCGGACTAAACAGCAGATAGAAGATATTAACGGATTGTTGTCAGGCCTGTTGAGTTATAGTTATGGAGTAGAGGATAACAGGAGATGCTTTCTTCTAACAGGAGATGGGGAAGGAATTTAATTGAAGCCTAGAGTGGATGAGCGGGAACGACTTTTTTTTCTTTTCCCCCTTTGGATGGGAAGTTAATTAGGGGTGTACACTCAGGCCGATTGCTCGAAGACCTTTTAGTTTTATTGTCACTTGTACCGAGCTACAGTGGAAAAACTTTTGTTGTGTGCTATCCAGTCGTCGGAAAGACAACACACGATTACAATCGAGCCACTTGCATTGTGTGGACACATGATCAGAGAATAATGATTCGTGCAAGGTAAAGTCTGATTAAGAATAGTCCGAGGGTCACCAATGAGGTAGATAGGTCTGCTCTCAAGTTGTGGGAGGATGATTCAGTTGCCTGATAACAGCTGGGAAGAAACTGTCCCCGAATCTGGGCGGTTATGCGTTTTCACACTTCTATACCGTTTGCCCGAGGGGAGACGAGGGAGTGGCCAGGTTGCGACTGGCATAAAGCCCAGAATAAGCGCGAGGCATAACCGGGAGTCCATGGAAACGAGGTTGGTTTGTGTGATGCTCTGGGCTGCGTCCACAATTACTTGCGCTCTTGGATGGAGCTGTTCCCAAGCCAAGCCGTAATGCATCCCGATAAAATGCTTTCTATGGCGCACCTGTAGAAGTTGATGAGAGTTGTCGGGGATATGCTGAACTTCCCAAAGGACCTGTCCCACTTTCACGACCTAATTCACAACCTTTTTTACTCATTTTTCATCGTGCTAGAAAAAGTAGGCCCCGACCTACTTGATGCCATGAGTGCCTACGACTAGCATCACGGCCTGCTACGACCTACCTACGACCTCGTGACGAGCATGCTGCGAGTACGAGTCGAGGGCAAACTCGGTAGAGGTCGTGAATTAGGTTGTGAAAGTGGGACAGGCCCTTAAGCCTTCTGAAGGGAACCGAGGAGAGGAGTGTGCGGTATGGGATTTTCTCCCTTAACGAATGCCGGAAGAAGGCCACTCTCATTGCGTTTAAAGGTGCCTGGACCAATGCTCGAGTTGTGGCCCTCATGATAACCGTTGTGGTGTCACACAGCAGGGAAACTAGTCCTTTGTCCCACCAAATCCATACCAATCGGCAATAATCCATGTACGCCAATCCCACTTTTGCTGCCTCCGCAAGGCCAGCAGCATAATCAAGGACCAGCCTCACCCTGGCCACTCCCTCGTCTCCCCTCTCCCATCAGTCAAGAGGCACAGAAGTCTGAAGTATTCACTGATGTTTCAAAGAATGAGACGGTGACACTGAGATTGGTGGGTGTATGGTACTACAAAAAAACCTTTTAAAAACGGCAGGTAGACAAAAGTGCTGGAGAAACTCAGCGGGTGAGGCAGCATCTATGGAGCTAAGGAAATAGGCAACGTTTCGGGCCGAATCCCTTCTTCAGCTGGTGGGGGGGGGGGGGGGGGGGGAAGAAGAAAGGAAGAGGAGGAGGGTCGAGGGGGAGCTGAGAAGGTGAGGAGGCAGCTACTGGAACTTGGAGAAGTCAATGTTCAAGCCGCTGGGGTGCAGACTGCCCAAGCGGAATATGAGGTGCTGCTCCTCCAATTTCCGGTGGTGCTCACTCTGGCCATGGAGGAGGCCCAGGACCGAAAGATCGGATTCGGAATGGGAGGGGGAGTTGAAGTGCTGAGCCGCAGGGAGATCAGGTTGGTTGATGCGGACCGAGCTGAGGTGCATTTGGACAGATACACAGATCGGAAAGGTTTTGGAGGGATGTGGGTCAAATGTGGGCAGGTGGAACTAGTGTAGATGGGTCAACTTGCTCAGCAAGGGCAGGTTGGACTGAAGGGCCTGCTTCAGTGTTGGATGACTCGATGAACCTTCCAAAATTCTGACGGGAATCCACAGGTGGAATGTGGCGAGCGTCTTTACCCTGGCTGGGGAGTGTAGAATGAGAGGTCACATTCCTGGCTAGCACGAGTCAGAGTATCAGGTTTCAGGGTAAGGGACTACTTCAGTATTCTGAAAAATGCAGAGAATCACGGGATTTGTCAAAGGTCATTGGCGATAAAGAAAAAAACGAACAAACGCTGGCTGTTTTAACTTTAATTTCTTCTCTTTAATTATAATTTATGTGTAAAAATATATTTGAGGAACGGGGGTGCCGGGTAGCTGGAGAGCGGGGTGTAACAGCGAGAGAGGAGGCAGATGCGAGTGGGAGATGGGGAGAGACGTTCTCGGCAGCTGAACTGCTGTGTGTGTACGGACCTGTGTTTCATCCGTAGTCAGGATCGAACCCGGGTCTCCGGCGCTGCGAGCGCTGTTGAATTGCTACTGGACCGTCCGTGTCCGGGGGCGGCCGGAGATGTCCGGGGTGACCCTGGACTGACAGCCAGCGCGGAGAAGAAGCGCTAATTCCTGCTCAACTCTGCCTGTGCCTCCGGGTTAACCAACAGCCCTGGACTGACAGGACACCGGCCTGGAGCAGTGGCGGCCCCAGGCTTCCAGCCAGCGCGGAGGAGAAGCGCAAACTCCAGCTAAACTCTGCCTGTTAACCGACAGCCCTGGACTGACTGTCCGCGTCGCGGGTTTGATCCTGACTACGAATGAATCCTAGGTCTGTATACATGCAGCAGCTGAGCTGCCGAGAATGGTTATCGTGAATGACCTATGACCTAGGCATGCTCAGTCGGAATACCGAACTCGCTTATGCATAGACGTCCAGTCGATAGACCCGCAACGCTACAGTAACTCAGCGGGCCAGGCAGCATCTCTGGAGAGAAGGAATGGGTGATGTTTTTTCGAGACCTTTCTTCAGACTGAGAGTCAACAGAGAGATATGCAAGGGTTAGGTGTGAAAAAGACAGATCAAATGGGAGTCTGAACAAGGGTGTCAACCCAAATGGTCATCCATTCCTTCTCTCCTGCTGCCTGCCCCGCTGAGTTACTCCAGCATTTTGTATCTATCTTGGGTGTAAACCAGCATCTGCAGTTCCTTCCTGCACACGCCCAGCCACAGAGCACAGAAACAGGCCCTTTGCACATTGACGGTGGTACCAATGAGTTGTACTAAGGTCTCCTATGTGTTGGATGGTGGGTCAGGACCGCTCTCTAGTTGGTGATAGGATGATGATTCAGTTGCCTGATAACAGCTGGGAAGAAAGTGCCCCTGAATCTGGAGGTATGCGTTTTCACACTTCTGTGCCTTTGTTCCCGAGACCTGTGTTCCTCACTGATTGGGTCAACTCCGTACCTTGCAGTCCTCCTGGGCCTACATGATCTCCCGGTTGCCAAACACTTTGACCCCCCCCCTCCCATTCCCACCCTCGCCTTTCTGTCCTGGGCCTCCTCCACTGTCTGAAACTAAATCTGAAACTAAAACTATCATCGATCAAAATCCAATACAAATGGGATCCCTGAACCATATGTAATACGCTGGCTGCAATATTTTAAACATTTTATTGTATGATTTTTGCAATACAGTTTACCACTTGGGTTTAGAAGTAGTTGGTATACTCAATAGACGATAGACAATAGGTGCAGGAGTAGGCCAATCGGCCCTTCGAGCCAGCACTGCCATTCAATGTGATCATGGCTGATCATCCCCAATCAGTACCCCCGTTCCTGCCTTCTCTCCATATCTCTTGACTCCGGTCTCTTTAAGAGCTCTATCTAACTCTCTCTTGAAAGCGAATTGGCCTCCACTGCCTTCTGTGGCAGGGAATTCCACAGATTCACAACTCTCTGGGTGAAAAAGTTTTTTCTCATATCCGTTCTAAATGGCTTACCCCTTAAATAAACGAGGAATCTTTTATGAGAAATGGGACTGATGTCATTTCTTGCCTGAAACACTTGGTTTTAGTTCTGAGCCTCTGGGAAATGGCTCTCCATCGATCGAATGATTAAAGATTCATGTGTATTCGCGTGACGAAGCCATTATAACCGCAGTTCTAAACCTGAGGAACATGAGTGGGTTGGAAGGAACTGCAGATGCTGTTTTACACCGAAGATAGACACAAAATGCTGGAGTAATTCAGCGGGTCAGGCAGCATCTCTGGAGAATAGGAGTAAGTGATGTTTCGGATCGAGACCCTCCTTCAGACTGAGGGGGACGTTCTCGACCCGAAACGCCGTCTCTTCCTTTTCCCCAGGGGCGCTGCCTGAACCTCTGAGTCTGAAGAAGGGTCTCGACCCGAAACGTCGCCTATCTCCTTCGCTCCTTAGATGCTGCTGCACCCGCTGAGTTTCTCCAGCCTTTTGTGTACCGTCGATTCTCCAGCATCTGCAGTTCCTTCTTTAAAACTCCGAGTTACTCCATTGTTTTGTGTCTGTCTTCGAACATAAAAGTGCCTAAAGGGCCTGTCCCACTCGGCCGTCATTTCTGCCTCATTTACGCATCGTGATGTGTGACGTCGTGCGCAAATCGCTCTTCATCATGCGTCAGCGCAGCTGTCTGGTGCAGGTGGCGTTATTAGAATACTCTGCGGCGCACGGCAGGACGTTGACGCAATGACATAAGGACGTTGCACGTGAGACGCCGGGATTCCAACGTACGATGCCAATGTGTCAGCGTGCGCACCCAATGCGTCAGCGTGCATACGCGATACGTCACGCAGGTGGCGCGCGAGTATTTTGTTCCTGGAGCGCCACGCGATAACGCGCGCCACCGCATACGATTCCACGCCTCGCCATGCGCAATGCCAGCGCAGCCCACGTGTTACATATAACGCGTAATTGAGACGCAAATGGTGGCCAAGTGGGACAGGCCCTTAAGTTTACAAAGACGATTGGGCAAGCCCAGGTGGAGGGAATGGGTAGGCGACGTCTCGGGTCGGGACCCTTCTTCAGACTGATGGAATTGGGAGGGGTGGGAAAGAAAGTTGGCAATGGGAGATGGAGTGGATCAATACCTGGCAATTGATGGGTGAATGAAGGGGGGGGGGGGTGGCTGATTATCAGACAGGTGGATTAAGTGACAAAGGCAAGGGATGAGAAGGAGACATAAGGGTGGCAAATGAGGGAAGAAGAGGAGTGAAATGTAAGTAGGAGGGAAATAGGTGGAGGGGAATCCCCACACCAGTGTCCACCTATCACTTGAGTATGAAGATTTGCAATATGCTTATGGCATGTTGGCCTTCATAACCGAGGAGTTGAGTAAAGAGTTAAAGAAGGAACTGCAGATGCTGGAGATTGGAGGGTTACACAAAAAGCTGGAGAAACTCAGCGGGTGCAGCAGCATCTAAGGAGCGAAGGAGATAGGCGACGTTTCAGGTCGAGACCCTTCTTCAGACTGGCCAGGGATCAGGGAAACGAGAGATATAGACGGTGATGTGGAGTGGGAAAATAATAAACTAGTGTGACTTGGGTGGGGGGGGGGGGGGGGGGGGAAGATAGAGAAGGAATGCCAGGGCCCGAGGGCTGAGGGAGAGGTGGGGGGGGGGGGGGGGGGGGCAGTCTGGGTTAACAGAATTGAGAAAATTCAATGTTTAAGCCCAGAGGATGCAGACTCCCCAAGCGGAATATGAGGTGCTGTTCCTCCAACTTGCGGTGTTGCTCACTCTGGCCGTGGAGGAGGCCCAGGACCGAGAGGGTCCTTCTACAGTTGTACAAGCCCATGGTGAGACCAAACCTGGAGTATTGTGTGCCGTTTTGGTCTCCAAATTTGAGGAAGGACATTCTCGTTGTCTGTCCAATGTTGATAGAATCGAGTGACTGAGCTTGTATAAACTGGAGTTTAGAAGGATGAGAGGAGATCTTATTGAAACATATAAGATTATTAAGGGATTGGACATGCTAGAGGCAGGAGTCCAGAACCAGGGGCCACAGTTTAAGAATAAGGGGTAAGCCATTTAGAACGGAATTGAGGAATAACGCTTTCATCCAGAGAGTTGTGAATCTGTTGAATTCTCTGCCTCAGAGGGCAGTGGAGGCATGTTCTCTGGATGCTTTCAAGAAAGAGTTAGATAGAGCTCTTAAAGATACCGGGGTTATGGGGAGAAGGCAGGAACGGGGTACTGATTGTGGATGATCAGCCATGATCACCGTGAATTGTGGTGCTGGCTCGAAGGGCCGAATGGCCTACACCTGCACCTATTTATTGTCTACTATCTACCTTTGCTGTCCCTCAGACCACCGTTGACCGGACTGTGCTGGTTTTACCCTGTACTAAACGTTATTCACTTGTGTATCTGTACACTGTAAATGGATCAATTGTAATCATGTATTGTCGTTCTGCTGACTGGTTAAGCACGTTTCGCTGCACCTATAAACCAAACTGAACTATCGCTTGCCAGGCTTTGCTCACCCCCACTTCTCATTTCCGGCTTTCTCCCCTCTACTCCACGAGTCTGGCGAAGGGTCACGACTCGAGACATCACCCGGCAAATCCCTGCGCAGGTGTTGCCCGACCCGCTGAATTCTTGCAGCACTTGGGGTTTTGCTGGAAATTCCGTTTTCTGCAGTTCCTTGTGCCTCCAGGCCAATCCCAGAGTCGGCGGCTATCGATTCCAATTGACGGCTCTGATCTCCAGCCAACAGTTGTTTTGCCTCGAGCCATCCGCCGCTTCTGGATCCGCTGAATGAAGCCACTCCAGCATCTCCCTGGGCTGTCTGCACGCTCCCAACTCACCGAGCCATGCATTTGCAGCACTAGCGCATCTTCTCAGCTTGAATCTGCAACTTCTCTGTTGTAAACTTAGTTCATAAGTGAGAAGGAAGTGGGAATGGGATTGAGAGGGAAATATAGATCAGCCACAATTGAATACCGGAGTTGACATGATGGGCCGAGTGGCCTAATTTTTGGGGCATGTGAGAGCAGTTGTGGTTAGTTTATCTCGGCATCATGTCTGGCACAGCCCTTGTGGGTCGAAGGGCCTGTTCCTGTTCTGTCTGTTTCTATGTTCAAGAAGGAACTGCAGATGCTGGTAAATCGAAGGTAGACAAAAATGCTGGAGAAACTCAGCAGGCGCGGCAGCATGCATGGAGCGAAGGATATAGGCAAAGTTTCTGGTCGAAACCTTTCTTCAGACTGATGAATGAATCAGTCTGAAGAAGGGTTTCGGCCCGAAACGTTGCCTATTTCCCTTCGCTCCATGTACGCTGCTGCACCCGCTGAGTTTCTCCAGCATTTTTGTCTACCTGTCTGTTTTGTATGTTCCACGTTGCGTTCTATGAATTGCATTTGGCATTGTTTGATTGCTCCACGCGAGCCTGGCATCAAGTTTCGTTCCGTGTCGAGCTTGCGAGTGCGAGACATTTTGCGATGTTGAAGGTGCCACGCTAGTGGGAGTAGCTAGTTTGGCCATCATTGATCTGAAAGGATCAATTCTTGGAAGGACTGATGAGGCCAGGAAATAAATACACAACCTATTAAAGCAATGGCCAAGTAACTTAATGGGAAGATAAGTTGGTGCTTAGGAACGAGGAGGTTGAGTCGGGTTAATGGATCTGACAAAGTCATTATTTTGTAGAGAGTTTAAGTATTCGTACGAGCTCAGCAGGAGTAGGCCATTCGGCCCTTCGGCCCTTCGAGCCAGCACCGCCATTCACTGTGATCATGGCTGATCATCCACAATCAATACCCCGTTCCTGCCTTCTCCCCATATCCCCTGACTCTGCTATTTTTAAGAGCCCTATCTAACTCTCTCTTGAAAGCATCCAGAGAACCTGCCTCCACTGCCCTCTGAGGCAGAGAATTCCACAGGCTTGCCACTCTCCGTGAGAAAAAGTGTTTCCTCGTCTCTGTTCTAAATGGCTTACTCCTTATTCTTAAACTGTGGCCCCTGGTTCTGGACTCCCCCAACATCGTGAATATGTTTCCTGCCTCTAGCGTGTCCAAGCCCTTAACAATCTTGCATGTTTCAATGAGATCCCCTCTCATCCTAAACTCCAGAGTGTATAAGCCCAGCTGCTCCATTCTCTCAGCATCTGACAGTCCTGCCATCCCGGGAATTAACCTTGTAAACCCTCGCTGCACTCCCTCAATAGCAAGAATGTCCTTCCTCAAATTAGGGGACCAAGACTGCACACAATACTCCAGGTGTGGTCTCACTAGGGCTCTATACAACTGCAGAAGGACCTCTTTGCTCCTATATTCGATTCCTCTTGTTATAAAGGCCAACATGCCATTCGCTTTCTTCACTGCATGCTGTACCTGCATGCTTACTTTCATAGATTGATGTACAAGGACCGCAGACCACAACTTCCAAAGTGAGCATGGATGCATCAAATTCATTAACCTGTTTACTGAAAGTTTGAGTTTTAATTAGTGTGTGTCCCGTTACTCTTAAGTTATCTTTTATTCTAAGGTGACTTGTGGATGCTGGAGTGGGGAGTCAAAATACTGGAAGTCATAAAAAGAGAAAATAGTTACATAACGGACCTAGGGACGGCACAGTGGCGCAGCGGCAGAGTTGCTGCCTGACAGTGCTTGCAGCGCCAGGGACCCAGGTTCGATCCCGACTACGGGTGCTTTCTCTGCACGGAGTTTGTACATTCGCTCCCCCTGACCGCGTGGGTCTTCTCTGAGATCTTCGGTTTCTTCCCACACTCCATAGCCGAACAGGTTAATTGTAGGTTAATTGGCTTGGTGGAAATGTAAATCGTCCCGAGTGCGTGCACCAGATAGTGCGGGGATCGCTGGTCAGCGTGGACCCGGTGGGCCGAAGGGCCTGCTTCCGCGCTGAATCTCTAAATTAAATAAACAAGAGGTATGGAGTGGAACTGGGTCTCCCTCTGTGAAAAGATTAGTGTGTTTTACAAATTAATAGGCATGTATTGCTTCATTGCATTTTGTTTTTTGAAACTATTATCTTAAAGTTATGTTCTTGGCCATCTGGAGATATGTGTACAGAATGTTATTTTACACCACCCCCCAGCATATGCTAATAGGTGGTAAATATCATTTTCTTCTAAGGTGCTTGAGAGCGAGGGCTGTTTTATGTGGAATTTAGGCTTTAAGATAGCGTATGTCTGAAGTGCTGGCATTCTATTTAAACATCAGCTGTGGAGAATAATGAAGGGTCCTGACCCGAAACGTCACCTATCCATGTTCTTCTCTACATCGGCGAGACCAAGCGCAGGCTCGTTTCGCTGAACACCTCCGCTCAGTCCGCATTAACCAACCTGACCTCCCGGTGGCTCAGCACTTCAACTCCCCCTCCCATTCCAAATCTGACCTTTCTGTCCTGGGCCTCCTCCATTGTCAGAGTGAGGCCCAGCGCAAATTGGAGGAGCAGCATCTTGTATTTCGCTTGGGTAGTTTACACCCCAGTGGTATGAACATTGACCTCTACAACTTCAGATAGCCCTTGCTTTCCCTCTCCATCCCCTTCCCACTTCTCCCGCTGGTCTTACTGTCTATGACTACATTCTATCTTTGTCCCGCCCCCGCCCCGGACATCAGTCTGAAGAAGGGCCTCGACCTAAAACGTCGCCCAATCCTTCTCTCCAGAGATGCTGCCTCACCCGCTGAGTTACTCCAGCATTTTATGCCTACCTATCCATGTTCTCCAGCGATGTTGCGTGAACTGCTGAGTTACTCCAGCACTTTGTCTTTTTTTTTTGTAAACCGGCATCTACAGCTAGCTTAGTTACAGTTTAGTTTATTGTCATGTGTACCGAGGTACAGTGAAAAGCTTTTCCTGCCTGTTCACCAGACAGCAGAGAGGCAATGCATGATTACAATCGTGCCATTCGCAGTGTAGAGGTATACGGTCCAGGGAATGACGTTCAGCGCAAGATAATGTCCAGCAAAGCCTGATAGAAGCATTCCAAGGGTCTCCAATGAGGTAGATAGTGGCTCTGGGCCGCTCCCTAGTTATTAATGGCTCGGATGCCACTCGTGACTGCGTGATTTTCCCCGGGCACTCCGGATTTAACCTGAGCAGTAACTTTTTCACACGGGGTGAGGTAGGTATATAGATTAAGCTGCTGGAGGAGGTGGTTGAGGCAGGTACTATCGCAACCTTTGAGAAACATTTTGACAGGTAGTAATGTTAAAATTGTACAAGGCATTGGTGAGACCAATTCTGGAGTATGGTGTACAATTTTGGTCGCCTAATTATAGGAAGGATGTCAACAAAATAGAGAGAGTACAGAGGAGATTTACTAGAATCTTGATTTACTAGATTCAACCGCTGAGTTATTACCTCGTGTTGCCAGTGCCTAATTGTATCCCTTTGGGTATTTCCAATTTTATCCTGCAAAAAGTAGTTTTTCTTTAAACAATTTATTGTGTAGGAAGGAACTGCAGATGGTGGTTTAAACCGAAGGCAGACACAAAGTGCTGCAGTAACTCAGCGGGCGAGGGCACATCTCTGGAGAGAAGGAATGGGCGACGCTTCGGGTCGAGACCCTTCTTCAGTCTGAAACGTCACCCGTTCCATTTCTCCAGAGATGCTGCCTGCCCCGCTGAGTTACTCCAGCTTTTTCGTGTTAAACAATTTATTGTTGGGGTACTTTAGTTTTGTGAGTCAGTGCGGAATCGGGACTATTCGGCCCATCGAGTCCGTGCTGACCAGTGATCCCCGAACAGTAACGTGATCGTGCACACACTGGGGACAATTTACAATTTGACCAAGCCTGTAAACCTGTACGTCTTTGGAGTGTGGGGGGAAACCGGGGCTTCTGGATAAAACCCACGCAGGTCACGGGGAGAACGTACAGATAAGTATCCATAGTCAGGATTGAACCCTTGACCCTGGTGCTGTAAAGCAGCAACACTGGCGCCGCATCACGTAGTTCTGAGTTGATTAACATCCTAAATGGGATATTCACATTCTGGTACGGTTTAGTTTAGATACTGTTGGTGTGTTGTCAATTTGATTGATATTTTTAAGAAACTGTGGTATTAAATGTGTTAAATTTATCGTTTTTAAAGTCGGCAATTATTCGCTTCTGCTTCAGGTGATTATTTAAAGTGGCAACTGGTTCAGTGCCAAGCTAGACTGTTGCGTGTGCTTTAGCAGTTCCTATGGTAGCACTGTTTGGTAGCGCTGGCTGCAATGAGGCAAGCCAACCTCGTGTGTGTACGCAAGTCTCTTATCATAGCCAGGGTCACTCCCCAAGCTCCTCGTCTCACAGGAGAGTCTTTCCCTCCACCTAGCTGGCTGGGGTCACGGTAGCTATGTTTGTTTTGACATGGGCAAAGCGCTTCACTTTTAGTTTAGAGATACAGCACGGAAACGAGCCCTTTGGCCCACCGAGTCCGCGCTGACCAGCCTTCTGCACACGCTGCTGCACACGCTGCCGGCGCACGCGCGCACACGGCCGCGCATACACGCGCACAGCCACACACACGAGTATACGCACGCACGAGCACAGTACCATACAATACCACACTCTCACGCACACACTCGCTACCACGCACACACAGAGAAAGGTTGAACAAGTTAGGTCTTTATTCTTTGGAGCGCAGATGGTTAAGGGGGGTCTTGGATAAGCTTTTCCCATTGATGGTAGGGAAGATTAAACAAAAAGAGGGCATGACATGAGAATTAAGGGACAGACGTTTAGGGGTAACATGAGGGGGAACTTCTTTAATCAGAGAGTGGTGACTGTGTGGAATGAGCTTCCAGCAGAAGTGGTGGAGGCAGGATCGATTTTAACATTTAAAAGTAAAGTGGATAGGTATATGGACAGGAAGGGAATGGAGGGGTATGGTCTGAGTGCAGGTAGATGGGACTAGGGGAACATAAATGTTCGGCACGGACTGGAAGGGGCGAGAGGGCCTGTTTCCGTGCTGTAATTGTTATATGGTTATACACACTCACTACGCGTGCGCACACTGCCACGCGAGCGTACACACGCACTACCACACGCGCACATGGCTGCGCACGCACACACAACCACACATGAGTATACCATACAGTACCATGCGCACACAAGCTCACGCTCTTGCACTCTCACGCTCTTGCACTCTCGCACGCACACATTCTCGTGCACACACTCGTGCACACACTCACTACCGCGCACACACACTCACTACCCCGCTCACGCCTGCTCAGGCCCGCTCCTGCTCACCCGCTCACGCCCACACCTGCTCACGCCACCACCCGCACACCCACTACCACCCACACCCTCACACGCCACCACCCTCACACCCCCTACCACACAGGCACACGCCCACTCCCAGACACACACAACAATTTTACATTTATACCAACCCGCAAACTTGTACGTCTTTGGAGACAGACACAAAATGTGGGAGTAACTCAGCGGGACAGGCAGCATCTCTGGAGAGAAGGAATGGGTGACGTTTTGAGTGGAGACCCTTCTTTGGACTCAAATGGAGTGTAGGAGGGAACCAGAGATCCTGGAGAAAACCCACACAGATCACGGGGAGAATGTACGTACAAAGTACAGACGGCACCCGTAGTCGGGATCAAACCCGGGTCTCTAACGCCATAAGGCAGCTGCTCCACCGCTGTGATGCCCCATCTGGTTGTTCCACAAATAGATAATTTACATAGATAACACCATGGCAAACTGTGCCTTCAGATTAACGCGACCAAAACTGAATGATGTGCAGGAATTAATTATCATGGTCCTGGGATTGACAGTCCACATTTACATCAATAAACAATGAAAATAGGGAACCAAACGCTAATTCTTTCAACGTTGCATTAACACTGCCTGTTTGAGAGATATACGATGCAGGGCTTGTCCACTCAGTAAAGATAGACACAAGGTGCTGGAGTAACTCAGCGGGCCAGGCAGCACCTCCTGGGTAAAGGGTGGGTGATGTTTTGGACGGGACCCTTCATCAATAGACAATAGGCGCAGGAGTAGGCCATACGGCCCTTCGAGCCAGTGATCACTGTGATCGTGGCTGATCATCCACAATCAGTACCCCGTTCCTGCCTTCTCCCCATACCCCTTGACCCCGCTATCTTTAAGAGCCCTATCTAACTCTCTCTTGAAAGCATCCAGAGAACCGGCCTCCACTGCCTTCTGAGGCAGAGAATTCCACAGATTCACAACTCTCTGGGTGGAAAAGTGTTTCTTCACCTCCGTTCTAAATGTCCTACCCCTTATTCTTAAACTGTGGCCCCTGGTTCTGGACTCCCCCAACATCAGGAACACGTTTCCTGCCTCTAGCGTGTCCAATCCCTGAATAATCTTGCGTTCCAATAGGATCCCCTCTCATCCTTCTAGATCCCAGTGCATACAAGCCCAGTCGCTCCATTCTTCCATGGGGAGGGGAAGAAAGATGGAAGATGGGGAGGGGTGAGGACAAAGACTGATGAGTGATTGGTGGATACAGGTGTGGGAGGGTTGACTAGCAGATGGTTGGACAAAGCCAGGTGAGAGATGGGTGGATCCAGTTGGTGGTGGGGGGTGGGAGGAGGCAGATTGTCGGAGATAATAAAAACCAAAGGTGCTAGATACGGATAAGCATATTGTAGTGCGTCAGTTCCTTAGATTGAAGGGAAGCAGGCAGCAAGTTCCACGTCGACACAACCCCTATGCTTGCATGCGTCTCATCTTGACCTTTGACAAGCCTGCTCTGAAGTAACAGCGACACGCAGCATCGTCAGGCAGCATCTCTGGAGAATAGGAATATTGGTGACATTTCCGGCCTAGATCCTTCTTCAGAATGCGGCGTTTGACGGTAACGTCGGTGTTGGAAGGAAGAGTACTTATCAGTCTTTCTCTCCCTCTCTCCCTCTCTCCCCCCTCTCTTTCTGTCCCTTTATTCTAGTAGTGACAGACCAGGCCATAGTGACTCTGGCTACCAATGATGCTTACTGCAAGGGTGCCCTCGTTCTTTGCCAGTCTCTGAAACGCCACAACACGACGCGGCAGGTCGTGGTTCTGTTTACGCCGCAAGTCTCCAGCAGGATGAGGTAAGGCCCCGTTTTATCTGTTTTTAATGCTGCGGGGAAAATGAGACCCATCTTCACCTCCTGCTCATCCTGGCCTAGGTCTGAAGCGGTGCGCTCATCTTGGCTTATTTGTCACGCGTACCGAGGTACAGTGAAAAGCTTTGTTCGAAGGGGCGCCCACTTAATGCAGTCTGTCTCTCTCGTTGTAATCGCAGAATTATTGTAAAGGTAGGGTGGTCACGGTGGCCCAGCGGTAGACTTGCTTCCTTGCAGCGAATGCAGCGCCGGAGACCCGGGTTCGATGCCGGCTACGGGTGCTTGTCTGTACGGAGTTTGTACGTTCTCCCCGTGACCTGCGTGGGTTTTCTCCGAGATCTTCGGTGTCCTCCCACACTCCAAAGACGTACAGGCTCTATCTCTAAACTGAACAAAGAACGGAGACGAGGAAGCACTTTTCCTCACAGAGAGTGGTGAGTGTGGAATTCTCTGCCTCAGAGGGCAGTGGAGGCAGGTTCTCTGGATGCTTTCAAGAGAGAGCTAGATAGGGCTCTTAAAAATAGCGGAGTCAGGGGATATGGGGAGAAGGCAGGAACGGGGTACTGATTGGGGATGATCAGCCATGATCACATTGAATGGCGGGGTTGGCTTGAAGGGCCAAATGGCCTACTCCTGCACCTATTGTCTATTGTTTAAACTAAAAGCTATAGACAGCTGGCTCTCGCCTCCCCTCTGATACATTTATTCCTGAAATTGTCCTGCTTGGGGTAAAACTGGTCAAGTCTTGCAAAGTTGCAGAGAGGAGGAACTGCAGATACTAAGTGCTTGCTGTACGTACAAATATGAAACAAATCCATATCCATACCCATTGACATTAAACACGACTCTCGACCTCTTTGGACAGGCACAAAGTGCTGGTGTAACTCCGCTGGCCAGCCAGCAACTCTGGAGAGAAAGGGTGGGTGACGTGTCTGGTTGGGACCCCACTTCAGGCTGAAAGTAGCGGGGAGGCAACTGGATGTAGGACAAGGCCAGAATAAAGCAGGGCCGACAACAGATGACCAAGGATGGGTGGAGCCCACAATGGTCCATTGTTGGCTGGGGAAGGGATGACCACAAAAGGGATTTGAGGATGCGCGGATTGTGGAACTGGTAGGACAACTAGGGTGGGAGATTTTGGGGGGGGGGGGGGGGAAACGAGAGTTGAATGCAGGGGTGACTTGAAATGAGAGAAATCAACGTTCATGCCATTGGGTTGTAAGCTGGCCAAGCGATGTAGTTTTCTTTGCCTTGTTTAACCCTGAATACCAATCAACCCAGCAGTCGGACGAGAAGAGACACAAAATGCTGGAGCAACTCAGCGGGTCAGGCAGCATCTCTGGAGGAAAGGAATGGGTCACGTTTTGGGTCAAGACCCTTCTTCAGTCTGATGTCAGGGGAGTGGGTGGGACACAGATATAATGTTGTCGGAGACAGTAGGACTGGGGGAGAAGGGGGAGGGGATGGAGAGAGAGGGAAAGCAAGGGCTATTTGAAGTTAGAGAAGTCAATGTTCATACCCCTGGGGTGCAAGCTGCCCAAGAGAAATATGAGGTGCTCTTCCTCTAATTCGTGCTGGGCCTCACTGACAATGGAGGAGGCCCAGGACAGAGAGGTCAGGTTGGGAATGGGAGGGGAAGTTGAGGTTCTGAGCCACTGGGAGATCAGGTGGGTAAAGATGGACTGAGCAGAGGTGTTCAGTGAAACGATCGCCGAGCCTGCGCTTGTTCTCGCCGATGTAGAGAAGTCGACACCTGGAAGAGCGGATACAGTAGATGAGGCTGGCGGAGGTGCAAGTGTCCCTCTGCCTCGCCTGGAAAGACTGTCGGGGTCCTTGGATGGAGTCGAGGGGGGAGGCAAAGGGGCAGGTGTCGCATCTCCTGCGGTTGCAGGGGAAAGTACCTGGGGAGGGGTGGGAAGGGACGAGTTGACCTGGGAGTCTCGGAAGGAATGGTCTCTGCGGAATGATGAGGTGTTTGTTCCCAAGTGTGCATGTGTACAGTTCCCATCTAGTTATTAAGGCTTGCCCTACAACTCTCCAAACTCTTTGCGTGTTTATATAGTACAGAAATACCCCAAGCTTGAGTGATACAACCCTGTGGCACAGGGATAGAGTTGCCGCCTTACAGCACCAGAGACCCGGGTTCGGGCCTGACTGGGGGTGCTGTCTGTATGGAATTTGTACATTTTTCCCGTGTCTGTGTGGGTTTTCTCCAGGCACTTTGGTTTCCTCCCACACTCCAAAGACATGCAGGTTTGTAGGCTAATTGGCTTGGTATAAATGTAAAAATTGTCCCTAGTGCAGGGTAGTGTTAATGTGTGGGGATCGCTGGCCGGCATGGATTTGGTGGGCCGAAGGGCCTGTTTCCACTCTGAAAAAATGAATCAAGAATCTAACTATCTCTGCCTTAAAAATATATCCATTGCCTTGGCTTAGACAATAGACAATAGGTGCAGGAGTAGGCCATTCGGCCCTTGGAGCCACCACCACCATTCAATGTGATCATGGCTGATCATCCACAATCAGTACCCCGTTCCTGCCTTCTCCCCATATGCCCTGATTCCGCTATCTTTAAGAGCCCTATCGAGCTCTCTCTTGAAAGTATACGGAGAACCAGCCTCCACCGCTCTCTGAGGCAGAGAATTCACAACTCTCTGTGTGACAAAGTGTTTCCCCATCTCCGTTCTAAATGAGTTTAGCCCTTATTCTTAAACTGTGGCCCCTGGTTCTGGACTCCCCCCAACATCGGGAGCATTCTGGCAACTGAATCATCCTACCACAACCAGAGGGCAGCGGCGAAACTGCGATCGACCTCGCTGGTGTCCCTTGGCCTCCACAGCATTATAAGGCAATATAAATTCCACACATTCATCGCCCTCTCATCTCCTCCATAAAGGAATGTCCTTTATCTCTGAGGCTGTGCCCGCTGCTCCTAGACTTTCCCACTAGTAGGAGTGACTGAAACATACTATCCTATACACACTACGCTAAACTGGCCCTGTAAATTGTCCCGGGAATTAGTGAACGGGTGATTGCTGGTCAGACTCGCGGACTCGGTGAGCTGAAGTGCCCATTTCCACGCTATATCTCTAAACTAAACTAGGCCCCACTGCCTGGTTGTACCATCTTCATCTTGTTTGAGTTGCTGTATTTCCATGAAAGGGTTACCATCCCTTGGTTAGTCAGAATTGTTTTTTTTTTCCCCCCCCAGAGTGGAAATGCTAGAGACTCGAGCGCATAACGTTAAGCTGAGAGGAGCAAAGTTTAAAGGAGACGTGGGGGGCAGTGTCGGGGTGCCTGGAACACGCTGCCAAACGTGCCGGTGGAGGCGGATGTGATGGTGGCATTTAAGAGGCTTTTACATTGGCACATTGTTATGCAGGGAGGGATATTGATCATTTGCAGGCAGAGGAGAATAGACAATAGGTGCAGGAGTAGGCCATTCGGCCCTTCGAGCCAGCACCGCCATTCAATGTGATCATGGGTGATCATCCCCAATCAGTACCCCGTTCCTGCCTTCCCCCCCCATATCCCCTGACTCCGCTATTTTTAAGAGCCCTATCTACTCTCTCTTGAAAGCATCCAGAGAACCTGCCTCCACCGCCCTCTGAGGCAGAGAATTCCACAGACTCACCACTCTCTGGTGAGAAAAAGTGTTTCCTCGTCTCCGTTCTAAATGGCTTACTCCTTATTCTTAAACTGTGGCCGCTGGTTCTGGACTCCCCCCCCCCAACATCGGGAACATGTTTCCTGCCTCTAGCGTGTCCAAGCCCTTAACAATCTTGTATGATTCAATGAGACCCCCTCTCATCCTAAACTCCAGAGTGTACAAGCCCAGCCGCTCCATTCTCTCAGCATATGACAGTCCTGCCATCCCGGGAATTAACCTTGTAAACCTACACTGCACTCCCTCAATAGCAACAATGTCCTTCCTCAAATTAGGTTTTAGTCTTCCTCAAATTAGATTAGTTTAACATGGCTCCTTGTTCACATGGGCATTGTGAGCCAAAGGGCTTGTTCTGGAGCTGCAATGTTCTATGTTTTATGTCCATCTGTCCCAGTTGGTTTAGTTTAGAGGTGCAGCATTAAAAGGGGCCCTTCGACCGACTGCCGATCACCAGTTCACACTAGTTCTTGTGTTATCCCACTTTCTCATCCATGTTCACTACACACTACAAAGTCGCGCGCCTTTGGAATGAGGGAAGAAACTGGAGCACCCCAAGGATATTTCTAAGGCAGAGATAGATAGTTTCTTGGTTAGTCTGGGTGTCAGAGATTATGGGGAGAAGGCAGGAGAATAGGGTTAGGAGGGAGAGATAGATCACCCATGATTGAATGGCGGAGTTGACTTGATGGGCCGAGTGGCCTAATTCTGCTCATGTGTTTAGTTTCGAGATACAGCATGGAGAGAGCTGACCAGCGATCCGCGCACATTAACACTATCCTACACCCACTAGGGACAATTTTTACATTTACCAAACCAATTAACTCACAAACCTGCACGTCTTTGGGGTGTGGGAGGAAACCAAAGGTCTCTGAGAAAACCCACGCAGGTCACGGGGAGAACGTGCAAACTCCGTACAGGCAGCACCCGTAGTCGGGAACGAACCCGGGTCTCTGTCGCTGTAAGGCGGCAACTCTACCGCTGCGCCACCGTGACCGCCCGTATTACTTATGAAACCCACGCACAGTCACAGTGTGAATGTGTAAACTCCACACAGACTGCCCCCCTGAGGTTGATATCGAAACTGGTGTTTCCCAGAGATGCTGAATTGAGTTCTCCAGCACTTTGTGTCTTTTGTTTTGGTTAGCCGGCATCTGCAGTTCCTCGTATCTCCATTTTCTCCCTGCAGGCTTGGTCACAGCACTGTTTGAGATGCTTTCTATTTATTCCTCTCTTGGTTTGAGTAAACACATTTGAACTTAAAATAAAAACTCTTTTGCAACAGCCTCCACTGCTTAGTTTAGTTTAAAGTTACCGCTCGGAAACAGGCCCTTCAGCCCATCAGGTCCGCACCGACCAGCGATCCCCGCACATTAGCACCTTGCTACACATGCCAGGGACAATTTACACGCATACCAAGCCAATATACCTACATGCCTGTCCGTCTTTGTAGTGTGGGAGGAAGCTGAAGATCTCTGAGAAAACCTACGCAGGTCATGGAGAGAACGTACAAACTCCGCACAGACAGCACCCGTAGTCAGGATCGAACCCGGGTCTCCGTGGCTCCAAGCTCTGTAAGGCAGCAACTCTACCGCAGCGCCACTGTGCTGCTCCGAGCTTGTAGTGCAGCATCCTGATTGAGTATAAATCTTACCTGGAGTTTACGACCCTCGAAAAAAAAATTTGTTCGGTTCTTGCGAAGAGTGAGATGAAAACCAAGTTTCACAAATGTTAAAAAAAGTGTTTTTTTAAAAAAAAAAGGAAATGTAAGTATTTTAATGTACCAAATATTACCAGTCTAGTATTCTTGGAGTCCATCTAGTTCTTGAAACCCACCTCCTGATCCTATGACCTTGGTCAAGCACAACTGTGGACCACACTACAGTCTTTCCTGTAAGTATGATGGCTGGTGTTATTAAATGTATCACCCCTGATAGAAATCTGCCACTGCAACCATATTCTGTTCTTGTAAACCCTTGTCCCATCTTCAACTTCTTCCCTTGAGTTCTTGTGTTGCCACCTCCCAAGTCCATGTCAACTCTTCCAGCACATGGTTGAATCTTGTGCCTTGCACTATGTTAGCAGTTTAGTTCAGAACAAGTTGACCGACAGCTTGAAGGGCCTGTCCCACTTTCCCAAATTTATTCACAAATTCTCCCGAGTTATTCACGAATTCTCCCGAGTTTCCAAACTCGCAGAATGTTTGTAACTAGTCCGTAAGTGGCTCGTTATATATCGTGGCGGCTCGTTATGTCAGCCGTAGGTACTCGGGGCATCGGGTAAGTCGGAACGTTTATTCCAGCCTGTTGAAAAATATTTTTTTTAAATTGCCCCGAATACCTACGGCTGCCATAACAAGCCGCTGCGATATATATCCATGGACTCCTACGGCCACGTTACGAAGATTCTGCGAGTTTGAAAACTCGGGAGAATTCGTGAATAACTCGGGAAAGTGGGACACCATACGCAAGAAGAAGAAGACGAAGACTGCGTTTTGGTTGAATGAGCTCGGCAGAATAATCCCACCTTCCAGTCCTTCATGGCTCCTCGATAATCTTTGAGGGCTTTAGGAAAACTGTGTGTGCCAAAGACTCCTCTCATTTTCCTGGTTTAGCTTTTCGCCGTAGCTTTTCTGTCGCCTGTACCGAGGTACAGTGAAAAGCTTTTGTTGTGGGAGATCCAGTCAGCAGAAAGATGATACACGGTTACAATCGAGCCATTTGCAGCGTATAGATAGAGATTTGAGAGTGTGGAACGTTTGTAATATGTGATCGTAGGTCTGCTTCTATGGCGAGCACACAAATGGTCGCCCGGGTTGGGTGCATCCTGGATGAGCAGTCCAAATGTGTTAATGCCTTGACATTGCTCTGTCATTCATTGCTTTTGTGACCAGTCCTCTACCCTTGTCCACTTTTCCCAACCCATCCCCATAATCTCTAAGTTTCCTTAGAAACCATCGCAAATACAACCTGTCCTCTTAAACTGCACCTTTTTTTAATACATTGCTGGATCGTGGCCATTTTGTTTTAGTTTACAGTGCAGAAACAGGTTATTTTGCCCACTGACCAGCGATCCCCGCCCATTAACACTACCCTACACCCACTAGGGGCAATTTTACATGTATACCAAGCCAATTAACCTACAAGCCTGTATGTCTATGGAGTGTGGGCGGAAACCGAAGATCTCTGTGAAATCCACGCAGGTTACTGGCAGAGGTAGAGAGCGGTCCTGACCTGCGGTCTACCTCATTGGAGACCCTCGGACTATCTTTAATTGGACTGTACTAGACTTTACCTTGCACTAAACGTTATTCCCTTTATCCTGCATCTGTACACTGTGGATGGCTTGTCCATAATCATGTATAGTCTTTCAGCTGACTGGATAGCACTCGACAAGAAACGTACCACTGTACCTCGGTATATAGAAACATAGATGCAGGAGGTGGCCATTCGGCCCTGCGAATTAGCACTGCCATTCAATATGATCATAGCTGAACATCTAAAATCAGTACCCTGTTCCTGCATTCTCTCCATATCCCTTGACTCCTTTAGCACTAAAAGCTAAATGTGTCTCTCTCTTGAATACATCCAGTGAATTGGCTTCCACTGCCTTCTGTGGCAGAGAATTACACAGATTCACAACTCTCTGGGTGAAATAAAAGTTTTTCCTCAGTCCTAAATGGCCTACCCCTTATTCTTAAACTGTGACCCCTGGTTCTGGACTCCCTCCAACATCGGGAACATTTTTCCTGCAGCGAGCCTGTCCAATTCTTTAAGAATTTTATGTGTATCTATAAGATCCTCTCTCATTCTTCTAAATTCTGGTGAATACAAGCCCAGTGACCCATTCTTTCATCATACGTATGTCGGTCCCGCCATCCCATGGATTAACCTGGTGAACCTGCGCTGCACTCCCCTCAACAGCAATAACATGCCAACAATAAACTAAGCTGAAACTAAATTGAGGAAGGACATCCTTGTGATTGAGGCAGTGCAGCGTAGGTTCACGAGATTGATCCCTGGGATGGCGGGGCTGTCATATGAGGAAGATTGAAAAGACTAGGCTTGTATTCACTGGAGTTTAGAAGGATGAGGGGATATCTTATAGAAACATATAAAATTATAAAAGGACTGGAGAAGCTAGATGGAGGAAAAATGTTCCCAATGTTGGGCGAGTCCAGAACCAGGGGCCACAGTCGTAGAATAAAGGGGAGGCCATTTAAGACAGAGATGAGAAAAACCCTTTTCACCCAGAGAGTTGTGAATTTATGGAATTCCCTGCCACAGAGGGCAGTGGAGGCTAAATCACTGGATGGATTTAAGAGAGAGTTAGACAGAGCTCCAGGGGCGAGTGGAATCAAGGGATATGGGGAGAAGGCAGGCACGGGTTATTGATAGCGGACGATCAGCCATGATCACAATGAATGTAGGTGATGGCTCGATGGGTCGAATGGCCTCCTCCTGCACCTATTTTCTATGTTAAAATAAATTGAAGGATTGAAGAAATTGAATTGGCCAAAATTTCCCTAATTCCAAGGAGCAGAGTTCAGTTCGGTGCAATGACCTTCCGACGGTAAAGGGCAGAGTTCGCAGTTGAAAGAGAAAGCGCCTTGTGTTGAAATGGCTCTCTAACTGTGTGGTGCACCAAAGTTGTTTGATTTTTATGTTTAACCCCTTGCTCCTTCAGTTTCTAAGTCAACATTTGGTTTGTGTAGATCGATTGCCACACCGGCCATTGACCCCATCTGCTTTATCCTTGTTCGAAACCCAGGTATGCCCTCAAGAGTCTGTTTGACGAGGCCATCGAGGTCAACGTTCTGGACAGCAGGGACTCTGCTCACCTGGCCCTCTTATCCAGGCCGGAGCTCGGTCCGACCTTCACCAAAATACACTGCTGGTGCCTCGTGCAGTACTCAAAGTGTGTGTTCATGGATGCTGACATGCTGGTGAGTTTGCTTCTCCCTTTAGTATGAACTTCCGTCCCGCTGTAAGGCATATAATGAAATTATAAAAAGGACTGGACAAGCTAGATGCAGGAAAAATGTTCCCAATGTTGGGGCGAGTCCAGAACCAGAGGCCACAGTCTTAGAATAAAGGGGAGGCCATTTAAGACTGAGATGTGAAAAAAACGTTTTCACCCATAGAGTTGTGAATTTGTGGAATTCCCTGCCACAGAGGGCAGTGGAGGCCAAATCACTGGATAGATTTAAGAGAGAGTTAGATAGAGCTTTAGGGGCTAGTGGAAATGGAGGGATATGGGGAGAAGGCAGGCACGGGGTATTGATTGGGGACGATCAGCCATGATCATAATGAATGGCGGTGCTGGCTCGAAGGGCCGAATGGCCTCCTCCTGCACCTATTGTCTCTGTTTCTAAGAAAGAAATACTCGGGGAGAAAGAAGAACGATTTGGGGGCATTGAGCCACACTGCAGGATGTCAGAGGTGTTTAGATTAGTTCAGGGATACAGCCCGGAAACTGGCCACTTCGGCCCACCGAGTCCGCGCCGACCAGCGATCCCCACACACTGCAGTAGCGTTGGGTCTACGCACTAATCTACGCGCATGAGGGACAATGGTACCAAGCCAAAATTATGTGACAAATAGCTACGTCTTTGGAGTGTGGGAGGAAACCGGAGAAAACATGCAGGTCGCGGGAGAACGTACAAACTCCGCGCAGACAGCAGCCGCCATCAGGATCGAATACGTGTTTCTGGCGCTGTAAGGCAGTAACGCTACTGCTGGCCCCCCACCCCACACCACCCTGGTTCCCTTTGACCTGCAATGGAAAATGACCCCAATGAATGCAGATGCAATCAGTTATATGATACTGTGGTTTGGGTGCTAATTCCTTGTCCCCGCTTCTCCCCAAGGTCATTCGGTTTCAGGGACTCTGAGGAGGTCCACGGGTCTGGGCTCTGTGTCGGGAAATCTAGATTAGGCTTCACGGAGAATAGTTGCAACCCTCTGAGATTGGACCGTGTGAGTCCGCCCGCACCCACCTGATCTCCCGGCTGCCAAACACTTTAATTCCCCTTCCCATTCGCACACTGACCTTTCTGTCCTGGGCCTCCTCCAATGTCAGAGTGAGGCCAAACGCAAATTGGAGGAACACGCACCTCATATTTCACTTGGGCGGCGTACAACCCAGTGATATGAATATTGATTTCTCCAACTTCAAGTAGCCCTTGCATCCCGTCTCACTCTCTCTCCAACCCTCTCCTACCCAAGTCGTACTAACTTCAAAGTTGTCTTGTTGAGTCTCGTTGTCTGTAACTCCTTTTCACCTAGCCCACAGCCAGCAATGGCCTGTTCCCTTTATCATCGGTACTTTTTTTTGTACACCCTTTTATTCATTTGTTCTATATCTCTATATCACTGTCTATATCTCTCCTTCCCCTTTCCCCGACTCTCTGTCTGAAGAAGGGTCTCGAACGGAAAAGTCACCTATTCCTTTTCTCCAGAGATGGTGTCTGACCCGCTGAGTTACTCCAACTTTTCGTGTCCATCTTTGAGATCGGACCCAGTTGGTGGTTGCTGGAAGTCAACAGTTGGGCCATTTGATTACCTTGCAATGACACTGAGATGTTGCAAACTCAGTCAAAATTGTCCCTAACGTGTTGTATAGTGTTACTGTGCGGGGGATCGCTGGTCTGCGTGGACCCGGTGGGCCTGTAAAGCCCCTGTCCCATTTAGGAGACCTAAACAGCAAACTTCTGGTGACCTTTCCCGCCACCCAAGGTTTCCATGAGGTCACCGGAGGTTTTGGTCACTCTCCCTAATGGTTGAAAGTGTTTTCCGCGTGGTGGAGGCTTCATCCAGGTTGCTGTTATTTTTTCATCATGATTAAAACCAGCCTTGACTATAAATAAGATACCGTTTTAAAAATCGATAATTTTTTAGTCGCAGGTCTAGTCGAAATCCGTTATCTTCATAGTTGAGGAAGGTTTTCAACATGTGCGTGGGAGGTGGTAGGAGGTTGCAGGTCACCTCGATCTTGATTTTTTTTTTTTGGGGTGTTGGGCAAGGTCACCAGAGGTTGCTGTTTAGGTCTCCTAAGTGGGACGGGGGCTTTATACCGTGCTGTATCTCTAGCTTAACTAAATAAATTATTTTGGATTAAAACAGCACCAGCATTTTGTCTGCTCCACTGCAAAATCTCCTCAAGGTCCGTCTACTTACCTTGAGGAGAAGTTCTCCTCCTCTCTCCGATGAAAGTCCTGCGACATCTTCTCTGATGAAGGGTCTCAATCTGAAACGTCACCCATTCCTTCTCTCCAGAAGGATGCTGCCTGTCCCGCTGAGTTACTCCAGCTTGTTGTGACTCTCTTCGGTTTAAACCAGCATCTGCAGTTCCTTCCTATAGATTTTAATGTCAATTAACTGCTTGTATATGCCAATGACGACATAATCTGTGGGGTACTTGCGATGTACAAATGGACTATTTTATCCCCCTATGTGGGACCATCCCTCTCAGAGATTTCTATTTCAATGGCATTTTTCCAGGTGTGTCAAAACATAGATGACCTGTTTGAGAGGGAAGAGCTCTCTGCTGCTCCAGACCCTGGCTGGCCAGACTGCTTCAACAGCGGGCTGTTTGTCTACAAGCCTTCCATCGAAACCTACAATCGGTTACTGCAGTTTGCAGTGGAAAATGGTAGTTTTGATGGTGAGTATGTTTTGTCTTTCTGCTGACTGGTTAGCCTGCTGCAAAGGCCCTTCACTGCACCCTGGTACATGCGACAATAAACTAAACTAACTAGGGCGGGCAGCCACGGTGGCGCAGCGGTAGAGTTGCTGCCTTGCAGCGCCAGAGACCAGGGTTCGATCCCGACAACGGGTGCTGTCAGTGCGGAGTTTGCCTGCCCGTGTCCTGCGTGGGAATTCGGTTTCCTCCCACACTCCAAAGACGTGCAAGTTTATAGGTTAATTGGCTTGGGTTTGTACACTTGGTATAAGTGTAAATTGTCCCTAGTGTGTGTAAAATGGTGTTAATGTGCGGGGATCGCTGGTTGGTGCAGACTCGATGGGCCGAAGGGCCTGGTTCCACCCTGTATCTCTAAACTAAACTAACAAATCCAGTTCTGTTCATATGGTTGGCATTTCTGCCCAAAGAGGCAGGAGAGTTGGACTCGCTGGAATTTAGAAGATTGAGGGGGGATCTTATAGAAACTTACAAAATTCTTAAGGGGTTGGACAAGCTAGATGCTGGAAGATTGTTCCCGATTTTGGGGGAGTCCAGAACAAGGGGTCACAGTCTAAGGATAAGGGGGAATTCCTTTAGGACCGAGATGAGGAAAACATTCTTTACACAGAGTGGTGAGTCTCTGGAATTCTCTGCCACAGAAGGTGGTTGAGGCCAGTTCATTGGCTATATTTAAGAGGGTGTTAGATGTGGCACTTGTGGCTAAAGGGATCAGGGGGTATGGAGAGAAGGCAGGTACGGGATACTGAGTTGGATGATCAGCCATGATGACATTGAATGGCGGTGCAGGCTCGAAGGGCCGAGTGGCCTACTCCTGCACCTATTTATCTATCTATGTTTTGATCAGTTTAGACAATAGGTGCATGAGTAGACCATTCGGCCCTTCGAGCCAGCACCGCCATTCAATGTGATCATGGCTGATCATCCCCAATCAGTACCCCGTTCCTGCCTTCTCCCCATATCCCCTGACTCCGCTATTTTTAACAGCCCCATCTAGCTCGCCTTGTATCTAGATTAGAGATACAGTCCCGACCCGGCACCAAGTCTGCACCGACCAGCGATCCCCGCTCACTAACACTATCCTGCACACACTAAGGGCAATTTACAATTTTACCAAGCTAATTAGCCTACAAACCTGTACATCTGTGAGGTGCGGGTGGAAGCCGGAGAAACGCAGTCATCGGGAGAATATACAAACTCTGTGCGCACAGCACCCGTAGTCGGGATCGAACCCGGGTCTCTTGCACTGTAAGGCCGAATCTTTACCGCCGTGCCACTGCCAGGTTATCAATGGGCAGCACGGACTTGACGGGCCAAAGGGCCTGTTTCCATGCTGCACCTCTATATTATTACATACAAGCACTAGAATGGGCAGCATGTGGCCTCAACACACTGTTAAAGTTCCATTGCTTATCACAAACGAGTCAAACACAAAGTAAGGCAAGATTATTTTATTCGCTAGCGGGAGTGTGCTGGAAGCTATATACCTTAGCTTCCCTGTCACACACTGTCGGGGATCATTTATCCATTGTCTTTTTATAGATATGTATATATCGCTGCAGAAACTGTGCACCTTATCTCCTCCCCTTTTTGTTTTGTTTTGCACTGAGTAGGAGCAGCTTTTAATCTCATTGTACATGTGTATAGTGACAATAAAAGGCATTCTGATTCTGATTCTGTCCGAACAAAGAAAAGTTAGTACAGTTATAGTCATTTCTTATCAATAAACGCACCTACCAAGTCTCACATGGCATGATTGAAAAATTTCTGTAGCCATTCAGGAAGGCTAGACCCATATCACGCTAAACCATTAACAAGTTATTAGTAAACTTTTCCTTTGACTCCTCCCATTTCCTCCAAATCCAAGGCGTAGCTATGGGCACACGCATGGGTCCCACCTCTGCCTGCCTCTTTGCAGGGTACGTCAAACAATCCTTGTTCGAGGCGTACCGTGGCCCTATCCCCGAACTCTACCTCCACATCTTCCCATCTCCTCCCCTCTTGACTTTCCATAAAGCATTTCCTCTAGAAACCTCATCTGAGCCCCCCATGTGTGCACTGCATTTGATAATGGACAATCAGTGAGGGAGAGTTGAGGCCTGTAAAAGTTTGGTTACATAAAGGGCATTTTAAATGGGTGTACCTGAAGTCGTTAAAAAGCCCCTGTGCTGCCAGAGATCTCCAAAATCGTGGGCAACGGCAAAAGCAGAGCGAGAGTCTGTGTAGACGTTAAGTGTCTTGTTTTGGCCCAGAATGCGCGCTCTACTGAGAGCCTAAAGTTCTGCCTGCTGTGCGGAGAGAGTGATTTTGAACCGGCCTTCATCTATTCTTGCCCCATCATCGGCTGCTATTGCATAGCCCGAGGTTCGTTGTCCATTGTCGGGGACCAGAGAGGATCCATCTACAAACCAGGCGCGCGCGGTCTGCCTGCTCGAGAGGCGCATCCTGTAGGTCCTGTCAGGCTGTGGTTAATAGTTTCATTTGCCAATACGCAATCGTGCAGTGAATCTTCGCAGTGTTTGGGTGGTTCTGCAAGAAATGCAGACGGGTTGACGGTGGAAGGCAAGGTGCGGGTTGCTCAGGAGGGTGGCTGCATAACGGCCTAATTGGGCTCGATTCAAATATTTAGTCCGCCCCGTATTAAGCAGGGCAGCAACACAATGAGTGGTGTATACTGCCACCGCAGATGTGTACAGCAATTCATTCCTCCCCGCACAATTAAAGCACGGAATAGTCTTCACCCTACCATAGTTACCCAACCAGAAGCAACTAAATTTATGGCAGCTCTTTTTCTCCAAGAACCTTTTGGTTTTTTTTTTTGCCCAAGTCCACCCTCCGCCACCTCCAGTTTAAATTCCTTTTGGAATATTTTTGGAGGACCAGGAAACCAAGAGCCAGCTGGTGCAGGGTGATATTGGAGGCTGCAGTAACGCCTGCATTTAATCCTGGTAAGATCTCCCTGGCACGGAGGGTAACCCTGGGCCACAGCATCTAGGCAGACCGATAAGTAAGCAATTGGGCGTCTATCATGGCCATGGCATTGGGCAAGTACAGCTGAAGCACATGTCTGGATAATAGTGACCTACAGATGGAAAGGCCGGTCGTAGAGGGGGCGGCCAATAGCCGGTGCGGCCACTAGGGGCAGCCTTAAGTTTACCGAATGCTTCCCACTGTACAGGGGCTGGGGCAAACTATCGAGGATCATTAGCAGATGCCAGGGGTGAGAGTTGCTCAGTGGATATGGCAATATCTGGAATCCATTGTCTGTAGAAGTTAACCAGCCCCCAGGAAGGCTCTCGTCTGTTTTGTGTTGCCTGGGGCAGTGTGGTTGATTTTAGGATTCATGCGGGCAGGGGTTAAAGCTCGTTCCGTAGCACTGAAGTATTATTCCCAGAAATGTTACCTAGGCCTGTCCATGGGTGACTTTCCTTTTTTGGTATTACATAGCCCAGGCCATGCAATGCTTTTGAAAGTTCATCAGTATCTTGAACATTCTCAGCTCGCCCGGTGCTTGCTAGTAACAGCTCATCAACATGCTGTATTATCATTGATCTCTGGCCCTAGGTTAAGGGTTGTCCCAACACCTGGGAGAATATTGTAGGTGAGTAGATGTAGCCTTGCGGTAGGCGGGTTCAGGTGTACTGTTGGCCCTCATAGGTAAAAGCAATAAGGTATTGGCTGTCCTCCAGCACGGGTATTGCAAAGAAAGCATGCTGCAAATCCAATACCGTAAAGATGGTGGCGTAAAGATGGTACCTGGCTCAGGATTGTTGCAGGGTTTGGCACCAGCGCGTGCATGGGAGTGACAATCTCATTCTGTATGTCCTGGTTTTGGGACTGGGAATATTACACGGTGAATGGCATGGGAACAAGATGCCCTGGTGTTTCAGGGAGCTGACGAGCTGCCGCATCCCTGCCGAAAGCCTCTGGTTTAAGCGGGTACTGGTGTATAGGGAGGTTGCACGGCACGTCGAAGTCGAGTCCCGTGACCCGTACTGTTGCCGTGCAACGCCTTCTGGAGTACAAGCGGCGAACGTCAGGTAAGCACGGACTATGGCTGCCAGTACCGCGGGCCCGTCTTCTGTCTCGGCACGCTCCGCGCTGACTGGTTCCACACTCGCGGACCCCGGGCTGTCTGTCCCTGGGGCTGGTGTGCGGCGGCTGAAACGCGGGGGCACCCGGGGGGGGGGAAAGAATCGGTGTCCGGGGGTTGAATCACCCTATTGTCGGGGTCCGGTGCCGGTGCAAGGCAGTCAGTGACTCTGGGTGGGCGTTATGTATGTGTTTGCGTTACTCGTGTATGCCGGAAGCTGCCTTGTACGGAAATCCTAGGGGGGATGGGGGGAGGAACATGCACCCCCCCCCCATGTTTTGAGAGGTGGGGGACAATCTCCCACCCCCCCGGGGTTTTGTAATCCGGATTTTGAAATTCACTGAAAAAAAATCTATTAAACCTATCCTTCCTCGGAGGCAGAGCTGCCCAAACCATCGGGCTCCACTTTGCACCCCCTCGCCATCTGGCCCTTCAAGTACTTGGCCTTGTCAGCAGCCAGTCTCTCCACAGCACTCTGCCGACCCCGCCTGTCCCCCACCATTTGACCGCGGAGGTAGCCGGGACCTTTGGTGAGGAGCTTGAGCGGCAGAGAGACGCTCGCCTCGGGCAGCATGCTTGCAGTGAGCGTGATCTCCTCGGCATCTTACTTTCATCCAGCCAATGAGGCCAAACACAGTTTCACATCCGCGAAGAAGCAAAGACCAGGAGCAATGACAGGCTGTCTGCAATCGCCTTAATCCACATTCACTACGACTTTGCCCATAACTCGTGACTAGGTTTGCGCAGTTACATTCTCGGAAAATGGACCTGGAAAATATGATTTATGGCAATATATGCCGTCCTGCCACGAGTGTGGTCAAAGTCTGTGAAAGGAACCCTGAACAGTCTGCTAATCCCCTCGCACTTTGGGAGCCCAAACGGGGCACTGCAAGAAGAGGTAGAAGTAGGGCCACCTACATCAGTGTACTGCGGAACGACACATGCTTCGACAGCATTAACAAACTGAGGACTGCCATGCTAGATAAACTGGTCTGAGGTGCTATATTCGTGGAACTAAGTATGGCATATAGGCTAAGGCCAATGAATGCCCTTGCATTAGTAGATGTAGTGGAAAATGGCAATATACATTCAGGAGCACCTGAATGATTCTGCAGCATCATGCCAGCATGTTGAGTGCTGAGTGACGGTGAACTAAGAACTCATTCCAGTCATGCTAGTCAGCATGGCTCAACAATAGTAACACTGAGTAATTTTATAATTTGTACTTGCCATGCTGCTCACCTTTATGTGACATTTACCAGGAGCACCTGAATGATTGTGCAGCATCATGCCAGCATGTTTGATAAGCTTTCTGATGAATTGTGAATTTTATATGTTACTAGACTAAGTGGGACCAGTCCTCCAACGCAATATTCCACCTCTTCACCAATTCCAATATTGGTGGCCAGTGGGGGGGGGGGGGGGGGGGGGGGGGGTGGTGGTTCTGGAGCGCTAGTATAGGTGTTATAGGCTGAAGGGACTGGTCTCCTTAGAGCTAGTATGGACATTGTGGGCCAAATGGATTCTTTAGGTGGCAGCTCAGTCCCTCAAGCCTGATGTGCTGGCAGCTCACTCGCGTCTGGTGGGCTGGCAGTTGACGCACGGCTATTCCTTGAAATTCCATCTCATGCAGGGAGCAAGGCCACCAAATTCAAATCAATTTTCCTACCATTTCAAGCAGGGTGCAAGGCCACCGGATTCAAGTGCAGTTTCATACCACTTCAAGCAGGGTGTAAGGCCACCGCATTCAAACGCAGTTTCATACTATTTCAAGCAGGGTGAAACCACCATAAAACCACACAAAACGCCACACTCATAGTTCAGTAGACATTCAGTGTGTTCAATTGATTCACAGCTTGGGCAGAGTCGTGACCTTTCCCTCCCCCATCATGCAGAGACTGAGCCACACCCACACTTCCGGGTTTTATAATCCCTCCCTCCTCCCACCGGAAGAGTCGTGGCCTTCATGGCGTGATTGACAGCAGAAAGATTCTCGACCTTTTTCAAACACTAATAACATTTTTATTTTTAATTGATGGGAAGAATCCTCTGCACCCGATGAACGGTGGGGGACTGAGTAAGATGGCCAAAAATCACAGCCGTAAGTGGTAGCGTTTTATCTAAAATCAATATGCAGTGTAAACAGGAAGTTGTCAAGTTTCTACCACCAACCATTTGCAGTGCTTTTTTTACTTCAATCCAAAACCCCACCAACCATTTGCAGTGCCTTTTTACTTCAACCCAAAACCCCACCAACCATTTGCAGTGCCTTTTTACTTCAACCCAAAACCCCACCAATCATTTGCAGTGCTTTCACTTCAACCCAACCACATTTTCATTTTCAAACCACATTAAGGGCACTCAAGGTCAGTAAAACCACACTCAGTTTAGTAGGCATGTGTTCAGTGTTATTCACAGCTCAGACTGAGAGACGTGACCCTCCCACTTCCTCCATCTTGCTAAGACTGTCTAGGCATAAACTTCTGGGTTTTATAGTCCATCCCCTTCAAGCCAGCAGGGGCGGCAGAGAGAATGTCAACATTTTTTATACATTAATAACTCTTGTGTTTCAACAATGGGAAAAATCATCTTGTCCTGTGCAGCGGAGGGGGAGTCCGAGTAAGCTGACCAAAAATCATAGCCGTAAGTGGCAGCTTTTTTTCTAAAATCATGAAAAAGGAAAACGGGAAGTGGTCAAGATCTTACTTTTAGTGATATAGATGTTATTATATTTTTAAGTAATTGAATCAAAATCAAGAATTATAAATTCACATTCAAAAATAGTTTCACAGTGCAGTAGTACTGATTTTCAGTATTCCATACTGATATTTGAGAATACATGCGGTTGCACGCAAAATACTGATTTTCAAAAATAGGCAACCTTTCGTGTCGAGATCCTTCTTCAGTCTGAAGAAGGGTCTCGACCCAAAATGTCGCCTATTTCCTTCGTTTCATAGACGCTGCCTCACCCGCAGGGTTTCTCCAGCATTTTTGTCTGCCTTCGATTTTCCAGCATTTGCAGTTCGTTCCAAAACAGTAATGTAATGCGCCATTTAGTTTGACTTCAATTTTCATGATGGAAGTCAAACTAAATGTTGTATTCACATCACTGTTCCATGTTGAAATTGATGTGATGTGAACACTAACACAGTCTAACAGTAACAGGCAATCAAATCAACACACAAAACATTTTCTTAAAAAAGGTTTTCTTTACTGCAAAAACTTACAGTATTTTATTTGCAGTTTTTGCATTCTCCTTTATAACATTTTACATAACATTTTACAACAGTACAACTTGATTATTAAACCAAGGACAACTTCAATACTTGATTTAAAAAAAAAATGTATACAACAATGACCCCAATCATCCCATTCCACCCACTCATTATTCTTGAGTCAACCAAAATTATTTCTGAAATATTGGTCATACATTTGGTGCACAAATGCTTCAAAATAAGGCTCAGAATGCACCAGAGAGCATCTAAAACCCCAGAGCTTCCAGGGCCCTGGACCCTGGTGGCAAGGGGCTTCTCGCTTCTCGCTTGTGATATGCGCTGTGCGCACATTATTTCACATAAAGATTTTGTAGTCCTGTCATGCCATCCCCCCCCCCCTTTTGAAAAGCTTTGTACGGGCCTGATCCAGTGTGGAAACAAACCCTTTGGTCCAACTTGCCCACACCGGTCAACATGCCTCACCTACACTGGGCAGCACGGTGGCACAGAGGTGGTGTTACTCACTTACACAGTTTCCAGCACCAGAGATCTGCGTTTGACCCTGACCACGGCTGCTGTCTGTAAGGGGTTTGTGCGTTCTCCCCGCCAGCACATGGGTTTTCTCCGAGATCTTCAGTTTCCGGTTAATTGACAGGTTAATTCCCGGGATGGCGGGACTGTCATATGTTGATAGAATGGAGTGGCTGGGCTTGTATACACTGGTATTTTGAAGGATGAGAGGGGATCTTATTGAAACATATAAGATTATTAATGATTTTGACACGCTAGAGGTAGGAAGCATGTTTCCGATGTTGTGGGAGTCCAGAACCAGGTGCCACAGTTTAAAGAAGGGTCTCGACCCGAAACGTCACCTATCTCCTTCGTTCCTTAGATGCTGCTGCACCAACTGAGTTTCTCCAGCTTTTTGTGTAAGCCACAGTTTAAGAATAAGGGGTAAGCCATTTAGAACAGAGATGAGGAAAAACGTTTTCACACAGAGTTGTGAGTCTGTGGAATTCTCTGCCTCAGAAGGCGGTGGATGCCAGTTTTCTGGATACTTTCAAGAGAGAGCTAGATAGGGCTCTTAGAGATAGAGGAGTCAGGGGATATGGGGAGAAGGGTGGAACAAGGTACTGATTGTGGATGATCAGCCGTGATCACATTGAATGGCGGTGCTGGCTCGAACGGCTGAATGGCCGACTCCTGCACCTTTGTCTATTGTCCTTCCATGATCATATTGAATGGCGATGCTGGCTCAAAGGGGTGAATGGCCTACTCCTGCACCTATTTTTCTATGTTTCTATCTGACTAAAGAAATTCCTCCTCATCTCCTTTCATTCTGATGTTATGACCTCTGGTCCTAGACTCTCCCACTAGTGAAACCATGCTCTCCGCATTCTGT
Organism: Raja brachyura; assembly: GCA_963514005.1. The sequence continues at coordinate 8,413,187 of OY740786.1, read as the reverse complement.
GTTAGACAATAGGTGCAGTAGTAGGCCACTCGGCCCTTCGAGCCAGCACTGCCATTCAAAGTGACCATGGCTGATCATCCCCAATCAGTACCCCGTTCCTACCTTCTCCCCATATCCCCTGACTCCGTGATCTTTAAGAGCCCTATCTAGCTCTCTCTTGAAGACCTAATAATCTCTAATCCAGGATGCATTCCTGTTCATAACTGATAAGAGCAGAATTAGGCCATTTGGCCCATCAAATCTACTTTGCCTTCCAATCATGTTTGCGTTATGACGCGGTGTTTGTGATGCTTTTATCGATGTGGACCAAACAGCTTGTTCCTGCACTCTAATTTTTTTTGTTCTACTTTTGCTAACTCTTATTTACAATTGAAGCTGTTTTCATGTTGTCTTTTTTCGTTTCCCTTCTCCGTTAGGTGCAGACCAAGGCTTGTTGAACAGTTTTTTCAGTGGCTGGTCTACGCAGGATATCCACAAACACCTCCCATTCATTTACAACTTGGCTGGCATTGCCTTATACAGCTACCTCCCTGCCTTCAAGCGGTGAGTGCCTTTTATTTTCACGCCTCCATCCATCCTATGGGTGCGATGGCGTATTTGTCACAGAGTCCTGGTTTGCAAACTGCGCTCTTCCACGACTTAATAATGCATGAGGCGCATGCACGTGCCGTGAGTAATTAGCCAGGGTAGGCAGTCAGTATATTTGGTGAGTCGGCTTTATATTTTAAAAAAATCTTGAAAACCGCGCATGCGCAGATTGTTCTCTCCCCTGTGAGCTGTCAGTCGGCTTTTAAAAGAAACTTGCGCTGCACATGCGCGTTAGGCTGCTGCACAGCACATGCACGCAGTCCACGGTGTAAAGGCAGAATTTCAGCTGCCTTTATAGACCGTCGCCACTGATGGCTTGAAGCAGCGTCGACGGCACATGAGTCGCACACACTTCCACGTGTTAAACGTACTGCCGGTCAAAGGCACGGGAGAATTATGCCTCCTGAAGGGATCGATCTCTTGGGTAAGCATAATTCTCCCGTGCCTTTTCTATTTATATTTAATAGTTACCATTTTAAAATTTTATTCATCACATGCCTTACGGCGCCAGAGATGCAGGTTTGATCCCGGCTGTATAGATACATGATAAGGGAATGACGTCTAGTGCAAAGTAACGATAGAAAGGTCCGATCAGTATGTACTCCCTGTGACTGCGTGGGTTTTCTCTGGGTGCTCTGGTTTCCTTCCACATTCTAAAGGCATGTGGGTTGATAGGTTAATTGGCTTTATACCTTACTTTGGAGATGGTGTGGAAACGGGCTCTTCGGCCCACAGGGTCCATGCTGACCAGCGATCCCCGCACATTAACAATGCCCTACATACACAAGGGACTATTTGTATTTATACCAAAGCAAATTAACCTACAAACCTGTACGTCTTTGGAGCGTGGGAAGAAACCAAAGATCTTGGGGGAAAAAACCCACGCGGAGAACGCACAAACTCCATACAGACAGCGCCCGTGGTCTGGATCGAACCTTTGAAGTGCTGTAAGGCAGCAACTCTACCACTGCACCACTGTGCCGCTCTGTAAATTGGCTTCTGTATATTATCTCTAGCGTGTGCGGGATGGCCGTGAGGAGTGATCATTGCCGTGAACTAAGCTAATTCGCTAATCCATAAGCTCCTCAGCTAATCCCACGTGAATCCTATTTTTTTTTTTATCCACCCCACATTCTCATTGATCCCCCCCCCCCCCCCCCCAGAATTTGCCGCTCGCCTCACACTGGCATCAACGTACAGTAGTCAAATAACCTACAAACTTGCATGTCTTTTGGATGTGGGAGGAAGCCGGAGCACCCGGGGGAAAACCTTGTGTTAACTGGGAGAACGTGCAAACTCCACACGGGCAGCACTCAAGGTCAGATTAACTGACCCAGTTAATTACCAGTTTACCAGTCGTGTCCTGCGCGATGCCCAGGTTTGGTTTGGTTTTGAGATGCAGCACGGAAACGGCCACTTCGGCCCACCAAGTCTGCGCCGACCAACGATCGCCCGTACACCAGTGCTATCCTGCAGGCTAGTGACAAGTTACTGAAAACCAATTAACCTACAAGCCTGCATGCCTCTGGAGCGCGGGAGGACACGGGACCTACCGTAGAAAACCTACGCAGGTTACAGAACGTTCAAACTCTGTACAGACTGCACCCATAGTCGGCATTGAACCAGTATCTCTGGCGCTGTGAAGGTTTCTGATCCTTTGGAGTCCACCCTGACGTCCGGTGGTGTTCCCTGCAGTTATTAGAGTTTAAAATGGTGTTATTGTTAATGCAGGTTTGGCGCTTCGGTCAAAGTGGTTCATTTCTTGGGGCCAACGAAACCGTGGCATTACAGGTACGATGACTCGACGAAGAATGTGGTGCAGGAGAACATGTCTCCCGCCGACAGCATGTTTCTCAGCTTCCTGAACACGTGGTGGGACATCTACACCACTTTCATCTTGCCAGATGATGACCCATTGTTGGCCCAGGAGGGTGGAGTTAAAGAATTTCATGAACGGGTAAGCTGGCGAGAGCGCGCGAGCGGGAGCTGGAGTAACTCAGCGGGTCAGGCAGCATCTCTGGAGAGAAGGAATGGGTGACATTTTGGGTCGAGACCCTTCTTCAGACTGGGAGTCAGGGGAGAGGGAAATGAGAGCTATCGAAGGGTAAGGTGTGAAAACGTGACATCAAAGGGGACAAAGTTCAGGGAAAATGTAGATTGGATTGTTAGCTACGGGAAGGAAGAGGCATACAAGACCTAGAGTCATTTTTTATCCTTTATGATAAATTACAAGTCAAAGGTTTTACCTTTTGGCGATATTTAGACTTTGGAGATACGGCGTGGAAACGGGGCCTTCGGCCCATCGCGTCCGCGCCGCCCAGCGATCACCCCGTGCAATAGCGCTGCCCTGCACGCCCGAGGCAATTTACAAATTTACAGAGCTAATTGACCTCCAAACCTGTATGTCGTTAGAGCGTGGGAGGAAACCAGAGCTCCCTGAGAAAACCCACGCAGGTCACGGGGGAGACACGTTCAAACTCCGTACAAACAACTCCCTTAGTAAGGATCGAACCCGGGTCTCTGGTGCTGTAAGGCAGCAACTCTGGATAAAAGGTACAGGTGTCATTTCAGGTCGGGACTTTTTTTTGTTAGACTGGTGATGTTTTGGGTCGGAACCCTACTTTAGACAAGGGATGTTGCCTGACCCGCTGAGTTACACCAGCAATTTGGGTCTTTTAAAAAAAATTGTTGACTAAACTCTTTAATGGTGCGGTGATAGACACGAAAAGCTGGAGCAACTCAGCGGGTCGGGCAGTGCCTCTGGAGAGAAGGAATTGGTGCCTTTTCAGGTTGAGACCCTTCGTCTCGATTCGAAACGTCACCTCAAGTCAAGTCACACACGCCTCTCATTGGCCAAAGTGCTTTACGTTTGTACAAGAATAGTATAAACAAACAAACTACCTACATATAGCCCTCGCTCGGAGGACGTCAAGAAAGACTTGGGAGTACAGATGGGTTTTTAGTCTCGACTTAAAGGAGTCGATGGAGGGGGCAGTTCTAATGGGAAGGGGGATGCTGTTCCACAGTCTAGGAGCTGCAACTGCAAAGGCGCGGTCGCCACTGAGCTTATGCCTAGACCGCGGGATATTCAGCAACCCCAATGTGAGATATAACTCGTGCTCACAATCACTGCTCAGAGACTAAATCATCGAAACAAGAAATGATTTTTATTTATTTGCGAATCTGCAGAATCGGGTGCCTCCCCAAACTGAGACACACCAAAGTCAGAAAAGTAAAGCCCCTTTATACACACAATTCTGCTGGCATAACCTCCCCTTCTGGCTCTCCCCAATCAGAGCACTGAGGTGCACAGTCTATGGGTACATCCCCCAGTACCTCCCACATTATACATAGCATGTTCATGATAATGAGCAATTTCTTGACTAGGGGCGTATAACCAATATTCATTTATATCATTAAGCATGCCCAGTTGCAATTGACCTGGCCTAGTTTTCTCACCTCCAACTGACCCATCTCAGTTATTTTATATCTGAACTAAAGCTAGTCTCTACTGACAAGGGTCCCCTTTCATCCCTAGTCCCTACTGACAAGGGTCCCATCTATCACCCTCCTTCTACGCTACACTATGCAATCCATCCTCACCCAAGGACAGTTCTGATAAACCCACTCCCAGCTATGTCAACATCCTATCCCTGCCTGGCCTCTATCGGTTTGAATCCTGTTTACAAGTTAGAATCTTCTCCTGAATCCTTACAATAGTGGGGTTTAATCACTTCATCCCTCACAATCCTCCCTTTTTCTTTTGCTACGCATCTATTGATTAAACCTCAATTTCAAGCTCCTTCAATTCGAATTGAAGTAACATTCTCCTAATCTCCTCTTCCTATGGATCCTGGACCTTCCCTGGTCGCATTATCATTATTTTTGGTATTGCCCCTCTCTCTCCCATAGACACTACTACAGAATGCATCTGAAAGATCAGCCCAGCCATTGCACATAGAAACACGAGTCCCGCTGTTCTCCACCATGTTCCTCCGAGGATGGAATCCCACCATTGGGTTCCCATAATCGAATTCCACTTCTGTATTGGAACATGTTCCAATTTCCGGATTCCCTCTGATATGTCCATTACAGCCTGTCCATTGTCATCAATGTTTAGACAGCAATTAGAGAGGTTGAATTTCCCGCATACCCCTCCTTCTTCTGCCAGGAGGTAATCTAGGGCCAACCGGTTCTGGTATATTGCTGCTCTCATCTGTGTCTGCTGCTTTGCCAGCATCTCCAGTTGGTTGGTAATTACTTCCAGTACTGCCTGAAGTCTTATGATCCGGTTTAACATGTATACCGGGGTTCGGTAGACCCAGGATCCATCCTGTGCCCAAGTGGCTGGTCCATAGAATGAGATGATTCTTGCGGGTGGCCATTCATCATCTTCCAATTCTCCAATGTCTATTTTCCTCTTCTTCTGATATCGGTCGTCAAATACAAGTGTTCCTAGCGACCGCCCTTTCTCAGTGTTTAACAGGAAAAATCCCGGTTGTACCAGTCCAATGAAGCAAGTCCCACTCCAATTTGTTGGCAACACCGAGTATGCCTTGTGTCCGCATATCCATAACAGTCCTTCAGGGGCTGGTCCACTAGAGGTAACCTTGTTCCACATATCTCGCAACACCGGAATTCCTTGATAAGGGTTGTTCCTGGTGCAGTTCCATAGTCCAGTCAATTCCATTCCATCAGTCTTCATTCAGATAGTGCAGTTTCTCCCGTCTTTCTTAGTTGCATACCATTTAGGCTCCTCTGGCCACCACACTCGGGACTGATTTGGCCACTGGGTGACGATGCGCTGGCAGGGGCTGCTGCCTACTAGGACAGCATCCTTTACCCAGGGCCTAGAGATACACTCAGTCCCAACCAGAGCATCTGTCAGGACCCATGCCTGGGGATCTCGGTCTTGTCCAACTGTCAGGTTCCACTCCATCAGGTCCCATACGTCAACAATGGACCCTCTCCACGGCCAACGTGAGCTCATCAGTGGTCCGCCACAGACCTAACAGTTAGTCACAATCAGGGTTCCAGCTATCCGGTGGGTCAAGTCCACAAACAAGTTTTTCCCTCCTTCAGGGATCTCAATCTGCTTCTTTATTTCTTCATACATTGTCTGGTGCAATTGAGGCTGAGTAGGTAGGGGAGGGGGAGGCTTGGTGACTACTACATCCGTTAACCTTTGTATTACTTCCTCCTTCACTTTGTCTAATGTCCATCTTAAGGCATGAAAAGGGAGACCTAACTGTCCTATCCTAGTCATACAAACCCATCTCTTACACTTTTGGCAGGTAACGTGCCCGAATCTCCCTACGTATCCCCTATTCTCTACCATATAATACTTCCTTCCCCCGTCCTCACAAATAGTTCTAGTCCTCAGGCTATAGCAAGCAACATTCACATGGGAATGATGGGTAAATGATCTGGTTGTCTGCCCTCCGTATCTGATAGGATAACATTTATCACAGTTATTAATACTTTTTACCATGATCACATGCAGAGCAAACAATACCACGACTGCTCCTTTCATACTGCTAGTTATACATTTTTTTTCTAAAAGTTAATGTTAGGGGCTTATTCCCCGGCTTCACCATCCACTGTTCCTCTTTATCAGGAGCGGGTGGGTCAACGGGCCCTCTAACTCGGGTCGCGTGGGGTCCACCCTTTTTCTTTTGTTCGTACTGCTGCCTCGGTTGTCAGTAATACTAGGTATTGGCCGATCCACCTGGGCTGGAGTTTCTCCTCCTTTCAATTCTTGACCAATACCCAGTCACCGGCCTTTACAGCATGTATCGGAAAGTAGAGTGGTGGGCTTTGAGCCAATAATCCTTTAGCTTTTAATTCTGTAAGAGAACGAGATACTGCCAGTAAATAGTTCCTTAAGAATACATCACTGCCCTCTATGGTGGGTATTCCTTCTATCTTCCCCAAATAAGGTAACCCAAACAACATTTCATAGGGGGATACTGCTAACTTTGCATGGAGTCTCTGTTGTTTCTTTCAAAGCCTTTCTGTTTCCCTACTGCTCCAAACATGTGCCAGACTCCATGTACATATGCTGCTCTTAAAACCTTAATTTCTGCCAACTGAGCTAAGCAAGATTGCAGGCAAGCTTCCAATTTGATTACCTTAAAGTCTAATTCATCCTGATGCATCACTTCAAACCCTACATACTTGCTATTATGATCCCTTTAACAAGAAACATCCACAAGCAAAACCTTTTTGTCCCCTTCATTCAAAGGCTCTGACTGTAAAACATTTCTCAGACTTCTGTCCTTCTTCCTTCATTATTTTCCTTAATGACATCACAATTTCAACATACTTTCCAATCTAGTCCGAACTATATTCTGCCATTCCCAATATCATCATCATTTGTCCTACTGTCTGAGGTTTGGGAACTTCAATTATCCCTTCAATTTGATCCTGCGCTTTAGCTTTTACCTCTTTATATATTACTCGTCCAAAATATTCTACCTGCTGCTGACAAAACAACACTTCTTCCTTGATACTTTATGACCTCCTGTGCCATCTTTTCCAAGATGATTACAATGTCTCTCTCACATTGCTTCTCACTTGTGGAACCAACAAATCATCCACCTACTATATCAACACCTTCCAAATCTGACTTTAACATCTGATTAAAAACATGGGGCTAGTATTTAAAACCCTGCAGCATCCTAGCCTAGGTGTATTTAATACCTCTTCTTTATGTTCACCATTATCATTAATATTTCCCGATTACCATACCTGTCCACATCCTCAACACATCTTATCCACTACCTGTCTCCTTACTAGCCTTCCTTCACCTCTTCCCTGAGATCCCTCCTTCCCTTGGGGACCCCAGCCTGTCTGGGCTTATATCCAGATTAATGTCACTCGTGATAGGGCATTTGAGGAAACACTCTTAGAAATACATTTATTATTGGCATGGAATTCTCTGGCCCCTGTTTGGCTAATTCATAGGACTCACTGTGTGTCAGTGCATCACTTATTTCAGACTTTTCAGCCAGGTCTGTTGTTACTGACAACATTGTCTTTCCTTTTTCACGCTCTTTCTTTTTCAGCTCTTTAAGTTACATTTGCATCACTTTCCTCTGCACCTCTTCCTGCTGGGCTGCAAGTTTTTCCTGTCTTTGCGATATTTCTCAACCTCATTGACCAAATGATCACTGAATCATGTTAAGTTTCCAGTCTCCACCTTCTCAGCTTGCTCTCCAGACAGGCTGCTGGATTATTGTCCGAGGGCCTGCCATACCCTCTGCCTGCCTGTGCCAAATAGCATGCCATTGTTTAATGCATTGTTCACAGCATTTTTATACCAGCCATCTTCAGGAGTTCTGTCAGTTTAGTGGTTCCTATCATTTTCACCAACAGTGCCTTCAAATCTCACGTTCTCCTCCTCCAAAGCCATAATCCATTTCCTGCCCCATCAGGAATATTGGGTAAGGTATTTTTTAACCCTCTCAGTTTATGAGTGCCCCAAAGGATAATCTGTGTCTGGCCTGCTGTTATCGTTTTAAAACAGTCTCATCAATTTATCCCTCTGCTTCCCACTTTAATCCTTTCTGATATGCCTTCTTTCTCATTCTAAACTCAATTTGTTCACATACACCATTTGCCTCCACAAAAGCTGTTTGACCCATATAACCATATAACAATTACACCACGGAAACAGGCCCTCTCGGCCCTTCCAGTCTATGCCGAACATTTACTTCCTAGTCCCATCTACCTACACTCAGACCATACCCCTCTATTCCATTCCCGTTCATAGAAACATAGAACATAGAAAATAGGTGCAGGAGTAGGCCATTCGGCCCTTCGAGCCTGCACCTCCATTCAATGTGATCATGGCTGATCATCCAACTCAGTATCCCGTACCTGCCTTCTCTCCGTACCCCCTGATCCCTTTAGCCACAAGTGCCACATCTAACGCCCTCTTAAATATAGCCAATGAACTGGCCTCAACTACCTTCTGTGGCAGAGAATTCCAGAGACTCACCACTCTCTGTGTAAAGAATGTTTTCCTCATTTCGGTCCTAAAGGAATTCCCCCTTATCCTTCGACTGTGACCCCTTGTTCTGGACTCCCCCAACATCGGGAACAATCTTCCAGCATCTAGCTGTCCAACCCCTTAAGAATTTTGTAAGTTTCTATAAGATCCCCCCTCAATCTTCTAAATTCCAGCGAGTACAAGCCGAGTCTATCCAATCTTTCCTCATATGAAAGTCCTGACATCCCAGGAATCAGTCTGGTGAATCTTCTATGTACCCCCTCTCATATACCTATCCAATCTATTTTAAAATGTTAAAATCGATCCTGGCTCCACTTCCACTGGAAGCTCATTACACACAGCCACCACTCTCTGAGTAAAGAAGTTCCTCCTCATGTTACCCCTAAACTTCTGTCCCTTAATTCTCAAATCATGTCCTCGTGTTTGAATCTTCCCTACTCTCAATGGGAAAAGTTTATCCATGTCAACTCTATCCCTCTCATAATTTTAAAGACCTCTATCAAGTCCCCCCTTAACCTTCTGCATTCCAAAGAATAAAGACCTAACTTGTTCAACCTTTCTCTGTAACTTAGTTGCTTTAACCCAGGCAACATTCTAGTAAATCTCCTCTGTACAAATCTCCTCTGTACAAATCTCCTATGTTGTTGACATCTTTCCTATAATTTGGCGACCAAAATTGTACACCATACTCCAGAATTGGAGTACAGAATTTCTTACTTCTCAAATAGTTTATCCTACTTTGCAAATATATTCACCTTTCTTTTAAAATCTTCCACTGACTCCTCCTGATTTATTACTTTCACACCCGTCGTTACCCCCTCACTGCCTCTCTCTCCTTTCTCTCTCTAAACTGCGTAAGTACATCTAATTCCTTTGCTCTCCCCTTTCTCACTTTTCCACCTTATCTGTGACATATAATTCATAATTAGCACTTCCATCTTGTCACACATTTATCTTGAAAGTGCCTTCCTTAGGCCACTTCCTCACAACTGTTTCTGAAAATCTCAGCAAGCAATCATTACCCGTCTCCAACCTGAATGCTTCTCTAAACAAACCACCAAAGGCTGGTCTTGTTTCAGCATTAACTTATTTCCAAATTATTTCAACCCATTTTCACCACTATTTAGTGCTAGTAACAATTTTCTAAAATAAATTTACTGAAAATAAATCTATAGAAACATCAGCAAAACCAAGCCACCTACATTTTCCAACTTTCCCCTTTTAAGTTGCAATGTTACAAAGCGTTGTTCGTTAGCTTACAGCTGCTCGTAACCTCCCCCCTTGCTTAGAATTTCTTAAAGGAACACACACACCTACCCTTACAGCATGTGGCCTGCAACAAACAAACTTATCACATATATGAACTTTCTCATTCATTCAAAACCGGTTTTTACACACAAATCATATTCGTTCCATTCTTACTTCAATGAAACTATGCAATTTCCTGCACAGATTAAAGTTTCAAAATTAACATTTATATAATTTTTATTGCTACTCTTCCTTCTGCTGTCTATAATATTTTGCACAAACTCCTCATGTACCTGACCAATCTGTATATTAGTTTCTTCTATTTCCTGAAATTTCTTTGAGGTTTCTGTCAATTTTTTTTGTTCAAAATCTGTTTTTCCACATATAATTTATAGGTTTCTGTAGCTTTATTTTAAAAAATTTTAAAAGTTGCCACTTCTATGTCTTTCTGTGTTGCTCCTTCCTTTTTTTAACTTTACCCCCGGGGCTTCCTTCTCCCCAAGATTGCCACATTCGCCCCAACGGACTATCGGGCAGAATGTGTGGCTCTTCACCATTGAGCCTTCTTAATTTCCCCCCGGACTCTTACTTTTCCCGTTCCGGTTATCTGTTGTCTTATCAGACTATTCCCATCCGACAGACCCTCGGTCGCCCGGGCAATACTTAATAGTCAGTTTTCTTACCCGGGTCCTGTGCACAAGAATCGCTCGACCGTCCCTTGTTTATTTTTCCAACACTCCCTCTTGTTTCCCGAGTCTCTTGTCCGGATATCACTCGCTCAAACCGCTGATGGCAAGCAGGGAGATTAGAGACCGCTGAACTCAGCAGGGGTGCACCATCCCTTCCTTCCATGCTTCCACCGAGCGGCCGGAGTGGCGATCGCGGACGAGCCCCCACTTTGTGAGATATAACTCGTGCTCACAATCACTGCTCAGAGACTAAATCATCGAAACAAGAAATGATTTTTATTTATTTGCGAATCTGCAGAATCGGGTGCCTCCCCAAATTGAGACACACCAAAGTCAGAAAAGTAAAGCCCCTTTATACACACAATTCTGCTGGCATAACCTCCCCTTCTGGCTCTTCCCAATCAGAGAACTGAGGTGCACAGTCTATGGGTACATCCCCCAGTACCTCCCACATCATACATAGCATGTTCATGATAATGAGCAATTTCTTGACTAGGGGCGTATAACCAATATTCATTTATATCATTAAGCATGCCCAGTTGCAATTGACCTGGCCTAGTTTTCTCACCTCCAACTGACCCATCTCAGTTATTTTATATCTGAACTAAAGCTAGTCTCTACTGACAAGGGTCCCCTTTCACCCCTAGTCCCTACTGACAAGGGTCCCATCTATCACCCTCCTTCTACGCTACACTATGCAATCCATCCTCACCCAAGGACAGTTCTGATAAACCCACTCCCAGCTATGTCAACATCCTATCCCTGCCTGGCCTCTATCGGTTAGAATCCTGTTTACAAGTTAGAATCTTCTCCTGAATCCTTACAATAGTGGGGTTTAATCACTTCATCCCTCACACCAAGTTGGCCCATCTGAGGGACCTGGAGGTGGTGTGGTGGGTGAGCAGATTTTTAATGTCGGTGGGGGCAAGCCCATTGAGGGCTTTGTAGACATAGAGGAGGGTCTTGAAATTTATCGGGAACCACACGGGGAGCCAGTGGAGAGCGGCCAGGATCGGGGTGATGTGGTCCCGTTTTCGGGTGCCTGTCAGGAGTCTCGCTGCGGCGTTTTGGACCAGTTGCAGGCGGGACAGGGAAGATTGGCTGTTGCCAGTGTAGAGGGAGTTGCAGTAATCGAGGCGGGAGGAGATAAATGTGTGGATGATCTTTTCGAGGTCATCAAACTGGAGGAATTGTTTTATTTTAGCTATCGTCCGGAGCTGGTAGAAGCTAGCTTATACCACGGCATTGACTTGTTTGTCAAATTTCAGTGCTGAGTCAAATATCACGCCAAGGTTTTTGACGTGAGGTTTGAGTAATGGGGTAAGGCTTCCAAGGCTGCCTGCTATCATTTTGATTGAGTCCGAGGGGCCGAGAAGGATGACCTCAGACTTACGCTTGTTTAGTTGGAGGAAGATCTGGGCCATCCAACACTTTAAATCCTCGAGGCAACGGGAAAAGGTCCTGTCCCACAAGCATGCAACTCTATGCGATTAGCGCGACCTAACGTGGTCGCTTGAACTGTCCGGCGTTGCGGGGCCGGTCCCACTTCGATCGCCGGAGCCGTGCGGAATTCGTCCCGACACTGCGCGGGGCTCCGAAAAACTGACTATGTCCAAAAATTCCGCGCGGCAACGGCTTGTCGGCTCGCAGTCGCCTTGACGCATTACACACCGGCTTGACATCGTGCCTCCGTGAACCTATCTGTAGGTGCCTCCGTGACACTCTATGTGTGTGGCTCCGTGGCCCTCTTTGTGTGTGTGTTTTCGTGTGTGTGCCTCTGTGCCCCTCTCTGTCCTGGCGAATTTACCTTAGACTTCGCTCCAAGTTCGCCTCACTTTGCGCAGCGTTGCGCCACTCACCCGAATCTCCGCGCGGCCCCCACTGCCGGTTTGGTCGCGCTTGCTGCATGCAGGCGCATGCTGGTGGGAACGGCCCTGTACAGGGGATCACCCGACCTCCGTGCGGACCCCGCTTCTAGTTTGATCGCGCTCATCGCATAGAGTTGCATGCTGGTGGGACAGGCCCTTAGGGTAAGCAGATTTGATTGTTTTTTGGGCTTCAGGGGGAGATAGAGCTGTGTATCATTTGCATAGCAGTGGAAGGAAAGGCAGGAGAAAGGGGTTGGTATTCATTTTCTCAGTTTAGTTTAGTATTGTCACGTGCACCGAGGTACAGTGAAAAGCTGTTGCGTCCTGTTCAGTCAGCGGAAAAAACGATATATTTCTCCAGAGTTGCCGCCCGACCAGCTGAGTTACTCCAGCTTTTTGTGTCTGTCCAGCATCTGCAGTTCCTTCCTACACTCTTGAATGGTTCAATTTGCTGCAAGCTCGTTGTGACATTTTATTGCATTGTATCCCGGCTCGTCTAAACGTCGTGGCATTTGTGCTTTCGGCAGCCTGAAGAGGAACATTACCGATCCAGCTCGAGACGGCGAGTGGATATCGGCGCGGTCAAGAGGATGCCTTGGACAATCGAACCCACGGAGGCCTTTACTGCCGAGGTAAAAGTTGTGACAAAGTGCCAGAAGGTCATTAGTGATAGGAGCAGAATTAGGCCACCCGGCCCATCTAGTCTACTCCGCCGTTCAATCATGGCTGATCTATCCCTCACTCCCAACCCCATTCTCCTGCCTTCTCCCCATTAGCACTGACACCCATACTAATCGGGAATCTATCCATCGCTGCCTTAAGTATATCCACTGACTTGGCCTCCACAGCCTGATGTGGCAAAGAATACCGCAGATTCACCACCCTCTGACTAAAGAAATTCCTCCTCATCTCCTTCCTGAAAGAATGTCCTTTAATTCTGTGGCAATGAATTCCACAGATTCACCAACCCGAACCATGAAAATTGAACTCTAAGCATGGAACAGTTAAGCTTTTGTCTCCACTAGTTTTCACAAGTGTGAGAGTCTAGGACTAGAGGGCACAGCCTCGGAATAGAAGGATGTTCCTTTTGAAAGGAGATGAGCAGGAATTTTGCCAGGGGTAGGTGAATCTGCGGAATTAATTGCTACAGACGGCTGTGGAGGCCACGTCATTGGGTGTATTTATGGTGGAGATCGACAATATGGGCTATGGGGAGAAGGCAGGAGAATGGGGTTGAGAGGGAGAGATAGATCAGCCATGATTGAATGGCAGAGACTTGATGGGCTGAATGGCCTAATTCTGCTCTTGGAACTCATGAATGATTAAACTTTGCACTGTTTTGTTGCAGGGCCTGTGTCGTCTCCCTCAGTTGTTTTGGGAAAACCTTTGGGTACCCTGGTTTAGTGAGGAGGGGGGTTGGCGAGGGGTGGGTTGGAGGAGGTGTAGGTAGGGATCCTAATAAAATAAACCTTGCTTTTTGGTGAGCGCAAGTTCTAATTGTGCCAAAATGTAGTCTTCGTTGAGGCGCAACTGAAAGATTTGGCGTGTCATGAACAACGCGGTGGCGCAGCGGTAGAGGTGCTGCCGTACAGCGCCAGAGACCCACTATCGACCGTGACTATGGATGGTGTCTGTGCGCTCCCCGATCTCCGTTTTCTCCCAGATCTTCGGTTTCCTCCCACACTCCAATGACGCACAGGCTTGCAGGTTAATTGGCTTGGCGTAAATGTATGAATGTGAAATTGTGTGTGTGTGACAGTGTCTATGTGCGGGGACCGCTGGTCGGTTCGGTCCCGGTGGGCCGAAGGACCTGTTTCCGCGCTGTATCTCTAAACTAAATATTACATAAGCGGACACCTGATTTTATTGCTGCAATGGGTGGTGCCGTCTTACGGACTGTGTTTACTGCAGTTGTAGGCACAGAGTGCTGAAGTAACTCGGCATCTGCCTGGGCTTCCTCCGAGATCTCCGGTTTCCTCCCACACTCCAAAGACGTGCAGGTTTGGAGGTTAATTGGCTTGGTGTAAAAATGTGTGAATGTCAAATTGCCCCGAGTATGTGTAGGGTAGTGTTAATGTGTGTGGGGGTTGCTGGTCGGTGTGGGCCGAAGGGCCTGTTACCGTGCTGTATCTCTAAACTAAATGAAAACATAACCAAATTAAACTCACCGGGACCGGCAGCATCTCTGGAGAGAAGGAATGGGTGACGTTTTGGGTTGAGACCCTTCCACTGTTATCCTTCATGTAGTTGGGGCTCGGCCTAGATTCTATGCTAAGCCTGGTTTGGTTGTTGCCAAGAAAATGAACTGAAGAATCAGGATGTTGAGAATCTTTATTTACTACTTTGTGTGATTCATTCATTCATCTATTCATTCATCCATTCATAAGGGGCAAAAAAAATGTGTGTGCATATTTATGGAAAAATATTAGAAACATAGATATGGAAAATAGGTGTAGGAGTAGGCCATTCGGCCCTTCGAACCAGCATCGCCATTCAATGTGATCATGGGTGATCGTCAATCCTCTAGCCCGTTCCTGCCTTCTCCACCAATCCCTCGATTCCGCTAGCCCTAAGAGCTCTATCTAACTCCCCTTTGAATGCACATTCGATATGATCACGGCTGATCATCCAAAATCAGTGCCCCGTCATCCCGGAGTTTGTTTCTGCATTTACTGGAGCAAAGCACAGTTGCCGCTGGAAGTGATTTTCCAAATGTTTTGTCTTTTTGCCGAGATTTGGGGAATTGGCAACCAGAGGGCGTGTGTTTAAGGTGAGAGGGGTAAGATGTGATAGGAATCTGAGGGGCCTCGTTTGTTCATCGGAGGGTATAAGAAACGAGCTGCCAAAAGAGGTAGCGTTCAACAACATTTTAAAGACACTTGGATAGGTACATGGTTTTTAAGGCAGAGGTATATAGATTCTTGATTAGTACAGGGGAGAAGGCAGGAGAATGGGGTTGGGAGGGAGAGATAGATCAGCCATGATTGAATGGCGGAGTTGACTTGATGGGCCGAATGGCGTAATTCTACTCGTATTCCTTATGATCTTATGACTTTATGGTATGGGGTTGAGAGGGTAAGATAGATCAGCCATGGCTGAACGGCAGTGATGATGTGATTACCCGTAATTCCCGGCAATGGAGACACTATTTTATACCCAAAAATAAGACACAAAAATGTGCCTGCGTCTTGGAGGCCAAAGGTTAGGTTGTTAGCCAAGAAAGATAGACTTGTTGCTCTACTGAGGGATAGCCAAGTCTACCGCTCATTGCTGGCAGCTGATGGGAAGCGGCTGTAATAGGACAACGCTGCTGGAGGGGGGAGGGGGTGGAGGCGGGGGAAGGGAAGAGTTCCGTTCACAGCGTGCGGGGAGTCTGGCCCGGGTCAGCACGGCCTGGGCTGCACAAATTGGCTGTGTTGCCAGGGGTTAAGTTGCGGGGAGGGCAGGAGCGTTGAGAAGGAGGAGCTAGCCCCGGAGCTCGCAGGCGACCTGAGGCAAGTGAGCCGACCTGGGAACTGCAGCCATTCGCGGGGCACGTGACCTGGGAACTGCAGGCAGTCCCGGTGCACGCATGAGATGTTGCCGTCCCCTGGACTAAACGCAGGTGCGTCTTCATTGCCGGGAAATACGGTAGTCGAATGGCCAAATTCTGCTCTTAGAACTCATGAACCTATTGAAAGGGAAGGTTTAGAGGAATATGGACCAAATGTGTGTGAATGGGGTTAGCTTAGAATGCCGTGCTGTCTGGCTCTGACTGTAAGATTCCCTAAGAGGAATAGATCGGGTAAATGCAACTCTAGTCTCTTGCCCAGAGGAGGTGAATCGGGGACACTGGCTTAAGGTGAAACGGGAAAAGATTTGGTGGGGATACGAGGGGTAATTTGTTGTTGTCTCAGACAGGGCGGTGGGTGTATGAACGAGCCAACAGAGGAGGTAGTTGAGGCAGGCAGGCACTATCCCAATGTTTAGACAGGTACATGGGTAGGACTGGTATGGAGGGATATGGGCCAATCGCGGGCAGTGGGACTAGTATATTGGCCGGCATGGGCAAGTTGGGCCGAAGGGCCCCGTTTCCACGCTGTATCACTCCACAAGTAAAATAGTTTGGGAAGGCTTGAAAAATAACCATGATGTGGATTGGCCTGATATCTCTTTTCTTTAATTTTCAACAGCCGATAAATCTTGTCATCTCATCTCGGAATTTACACGAACTTCCTAAAATAGTTGTTCAGCCACCAGATTCATTTCAACTGCTTGAACCGGTATTTTTTCTTTACTCTGCAACTGTTGAATAGATAATGATTAACAAGATCATATCGATGGCTTAATTAGATCAACTTTTTTTTTTTTTTTTTAAATTTTAAAGTGCAGGTATAGTACTGTGTTGGTTATGTCGGGGAGAACTGCAGATGCTGGTTTAAATGGAAGGTAGACACAAAATGCTGGAGTAACTCAGCGGGACAGGATGACGTTTGGGTTGAGACCCTCCTTCAGTTCTCCTCCTTGGTGCCTTAAGAATTTAAGTGGTCCATGCAAATGTGTTCCTTCTGTGCAAGTTGCTTTTAAGCCTTGCGTTTAATTTGGATGTTTCTTTATTGGCCGCGTTTAAGTTGGACGTTTTAAACTTCTTCAGTTTGAAGAAGGGTCTCGACCCGAAACGTCACCCATTCCTTCTCTCCAGAGATGCTGCCTGTCCCGCTGAGTTACGCCAGCATTTTATGTCCACTGTTTTGGTTATGTTACTGGTTGAGTAACCAGCAGTTCTGGTCAAAGGTTGAAGGTGAGTTTTCATCCCAGCGTGGAAGTTTAAACCGGCTAGTTTAAGATAAATGTGGCAATGCAAACTTCCGTGCATCTGTGGCAAAGCCAGTGAAACCGCAGACAGAAAACCCACTTGTGCCTGCTTTCTGCTGCACCTCAGATGGTGCCCGACTGGTTTCATCGAGCCAGGTCGCCTCTAGACCCCGTCTCATCATTCCAAAAGAGCGGAATATGGTCACAAAACGCTGGAGTAACTCAGCGGGTCAGGCAGCATCTCCGGAGAAAAAGAATAGGGTGACGTTTTGGGTTCGGACTGAAGAAGGAACTCCACCCGAAAACGTCAACTATTCCTTTCCACCGGAGTTGCTGCCTGTCCCGCCGAGTTACTCCAGCGTTTTGAGGCTCTCTTCGGTTCGCCCATGTCTCAGACGACGTCCTGCCATCGCTTTGCCGCAGCCTGCGCCAAGTCTGTGCCACGAGGTCGTCCGCAGTGCATGCCTCCGCGCCGCAAGTCAGCAGGAGGGCCGTTGACTTCTCCACAGTTAACCATATAACAATTACAGCACGGAAACAGGCCTTCTCGGCCCTTCCAGTCCGTGCCGACCATTTATTTTCCCCTAGTCCCATCTACCTGCATTCAGACCATACCCCTCCATTCCCTTCCCGTCCATATACCTATCCACTTTACTTTTAAATGTTAAAATCGATCCTGCCTCCACCACTTCTGCTGGAAGATCATTCCACACAGCCACCACTCTCTGAGTAAAGAAGTTCCCCCTCATGTTACCCCTAAACTTCTGTCCCTTAATTCTCATGTCATGCCCTCTTGTTTGAACCTTCCCTACCCTCAATGGGAAAAGCTTATCCACGTCAACTCTGTCTATCCCTTTCATCATTTTAAAGACCTCAATCAAGTCCCCCCCTTAACCTTCTGCGCTCCAAAGAATAAAGACCTAACTTGTTCAACCTTTCTCTGTAACTTAGTTGCTGGACCCAGGCAACATTCTAGTAAATCTCCTCTGTACTCTCTCTATTTTGTTGACATCCTTCCTATAATTAGGCGACCAAAATTGTACGCCATACTCCAGAATTGGTCTCACCAATGCCTTGTACAATTTTAACATTGTCGGAGTCCAAGAAGCGCCACTTCTTCAGGTTGAGTCCGCAACGTCCCTCTCCAGTGCGGAGTTGGTTTAAGGCTGGGTAGTGCAAGGCAGGTGGTGTCCTGGTGCCGTCTGTTCTTTGGTTTCGGTGCCTGGCGCGGTTGGCTCTTGTTCGGTGTAAACAGGCATCTGCAGTTCCTTCCCGCGCATTACAAGGAGCAGGTCCCCACCAGGTTCTTTGTGCAACAAGTGGCGGGCATTAAATGAAGTCTTTAAATGTCAATGGCATTCATGGATAAATAAAAAATAAATTAACACCGATTGTGAAACATTGATATAATTGTGGGCGAGGATGTTTCTCCTCCTTGGTGCCTTAAGAATTTAAGTTAAAACAAATGAGTTAACTTCTGTGCAAGTTGCTTTTAAGCCTTGCATTTTATTTGGATGTGTCTTTATTGGCCGCATTTAAGTGAAGGCCCTGTCCCACTTTCACAACCTAATTCACGACCTCTGCCGAGTTTGCCCTTGACTCGTACTCGCAGCGAGGTCGTAGCAGGCCGTGATGCTAGTCGTAGGTACTCGTGGCATCAAGTAGGTCGGGGCGTTTTTTTCTAGCATGATGAAAGATGTCCACGAGTAAAAAGGGTTGTGAATTAGGTCGTGAAAGCGGGTAAGGCCCTTTAGACGTTTAGTTTGTATGGTGTATCTATCCCAGAGGAAAGTCTCTGAGATCTTCAAGTGCCGATCCTATCAACGCTATTTTTGGATAACCTACACGTTTTGAGCGCGTGATTAAATTTTCAGGACCACGCAAGGTAAACCAAGGAAGAAAATCCCAAAGCCCATATTACTGTTGAAAAGCATAAAGCTGGTAGGACAAATACATGTATAAATATGAAAAAAAAAACTCAAATAGATTGGGGGTGGAAAAGTAGGTTGGAATTTAGTTGGAACCTGAATGGTTTTTAACACAAAGGATGGTGGGTGTATGGAACGATGGAATGCCAGAGGAGGAAGTTGAGGCTGGGACTATCTCAACGTTTAAGAAATAATTAGACAAGTACATGGATAGGGCAGGGTTAGAGGGATATGGGCCAAACACAGGCAGGTGGGACGGGTGTAGATGGGACGTGTTGGTCGGTGTGGGCAGGTTGGGCCAAAGGGCCTCTTTCCACGCTGTGTGATTCTGTGACTATGGCGGTCGAATTTCGGAGTCGGAGTATACGGTGGGACTTCAACCATGTATGTTTAGTGCTTCTGATCCAAGGGATTCATCTAAATCTCGGGCTACTCTACTTGACATAGAATCATGGAGTGATACAGTGTGGAAACAGGCCCTACTGCCCAATTTGTCCACAATGGCCAACAAGTCCCAGCTATACTAGTCCCACCTGCCTGTGCTCGGTCCATATCCCTCCAAACCTGTTCTATCCAAGTACCTGTCTAACTCTTTCTCAAACATTGGGATAGTCCCAGCCTCAACTACCTCCTCTGGCAGCTTGTTCCATACACCCACCACCCTTTGTGTGAAAAAGTTACCCCTCAGATTCCAATTAAATCTTTTCCCCTTCCCCTTGGACCTATGTCCTCGATTCCCCCACACTGGTCAAGAGACTCTGTGCATCTACCAGATCTATTTCTCTCATGATTTAAGGAAAAAAAGTGTCCCCATCGTTCAAATAGGGAAGCACCAGTGAAAGGGGCAAGGTTCCTTCTTGGTCTTGGCATCTGCAAGTTGGACTTGTACCCCTGTGGAATGAACCACTTCCAAGCCGCCACCAATGCTTAATATCCTGTTGCTTCAGAAGGGTGCATCCAGCAAGATCGCTGCCACAAGGTCCATGTTCCGATTGCAATGAGGGCTTGGTGGTATATTGAGGTGTGGGTGGATCTCCAACTTAATTATTCGGCCTCGGGCAAAAGTAGGTACGCACGAGTTTAAAAGCAGACTGCTGGACGTACACCGCGGGTCAGGCAGCGTCTGTGGAGGGAGTTGGACAGGCGGAGATTCGGGTCAGAACCCATCTTCAGACTGATGGACTAGAGTGGAGATGGTTGGTGGAATGAGATGAATGAAAATCGCACTCTCACTCGAATCCAGGGACCCAACCCCACCTAGTTCTGGTTCTATCTTGACTCGCAGAGTGGTGCAGTGTGGAAGCTGGCTCTTCGGCCCAACTTGCCCACACTGGCCAACGTGTCCCAGCTACTCTAGTCCCACCTGCCAGCATTTGGTCCATATCCCCCCCCAACCTGTCCTATCCATGTACCCGTCTAACTGCTTCTTAAATGTTGGGATAGTCCCATCCTCAACGACCTTCTCTGGCTGCTTGTTCCATACACCCACCACCCTTTGTTTGGAAAAAGGTTACCCCTCAGATTCCTATTAAATCTTTCCGCTAATGGTTCCTCCTATCACCATCCTTATCAGATTCCAGCACCGTTAGCCTTTGTGTAGGAAAGAACTGCCGATGCTGGTTTAAATCGAAGGTAGACACAAAATGCTGGAGTAACTCAGCGGGACAGGCAGCATCTCTGGAGAGGAGGAATGGGTGACATTTCAGGTCGAGACCCTTCTCCAGTTGGCCTTTGGGTTTTTCACCTTCACCTCACCTCCTTCAACCAACAGAGCTTCGATGATTCAATGGTTCCTTTATTATACGAGTACAAAGGTACAGTGATTTTTTTTTGCATGTGGGTCAGTGAGATGATTGCCATTTACAAGTACATAATGCATAGAAACAGGCCACTGAGTCTAAATGCAAGACTTGGCAGGTTTGGGCACCATCCTGGGATGTCAGGACCTTCATATGAGGAAAGATTGGATAGATTCGGCTTGTACTCGCTGGAATTCAGAAGATTGAGGGGGGATCTTATAGAAACTTACAAAATTCTTAAGGGGTTGGACAAGCTAGATGCTGGAAGATTGTTCCCGATGTTGGGGGAGCCCAGAACAAGGGGTCACAGTCTAAGGATAAGGGGGAATTCCTTTAGGACCGAGATGAGGAAAATATTCTTTACACAGAGAGTGGTGAGTCTCTGGAATTCTCTGCCACAGAAGGTAGTTGAGGCCAGTTCATTGGCTATATTTAAGAGGGCGTTAGATGTGGCACTTGTGGCTAAAGGGATCAGGGGGTATGGAGAGAAGGCAGGTACGGGATACTGAGTTGGATGATCAGCCATGATCACATTGAATGGCGGTGCAGGCTCGAAGGGCCGAATGGCCTACTCCTGCACCTATTTTTCTATGTTCTATTTTGCGGTCCCAACTGCAGCTGGTTATAAAGGCCCATTGCAGCCGTCGCCTCCATCCAGTTGCCTCTTTGGGGGAAAAAATAATAATTGTCCCTATCTCCCAACTCTGCTCCTCCACTGTCCACTACTTGGCACCCTTTATCCTTCATCCATTCTTTGGTCCATTAATCACCTCTGGCCGCTGTTTCATAACCCACCTTTAGAAGCAGAATCGGGCCATTCAACCCATCAAGTCTACTCCACCATTCAATCATGGCTGATCTATCTATCCCTCCCTCCTAACCCCATTCTCCTGCCTTTCCTCTCCCTCTAGCGCTTGACATCCGTAGTAATTAATCTCCTCATAAGGTCGTATGGAATAGGAGTAGAGTTAGGCCATTTGGCCCATGGAGTCTACTCCACAATTCAACAATGGCTGATCTATCTCTCCCTCCTAACCCCATTCTCCTGCCTTCTCCGCATAACCTCTGACACCCATACTAATCAAGAATCTATCTATCTCTGCCTTAAAAAATATCCACCGACTTGGCCTTCGCAGCCTTCTGTGGTAAAGAATTCCACAGACTCACCACCCTCTGACTAAAGACATTTTGCCTCATCTCCTTCCCGAAAGAACCTTCCTTTCTTTACACTGGATATTCTTTTCCCCCCTCTCAGTCCTGACACAGAAACTTGGGACGATTCCTTTCTCCTCCACAGATGCCGCTCGACCTGCGAAACTCCTCCAGCAGATGGTTTAGTCAATTCTAAGCACTAGCCCAGGGAAGAAGTAAGCGTAGACAGCAAATGGCTTCCTTGCTAAGGATCTATAAAACTAACTGTGCGAATATCAAGACCCTAGGCCCAAAGTAAGACTGTCATATCTGCTTCCAAAGATAGACACAAGCTGGAGTAACATGGAGGTCATAGATCGGACAGGTTTGGAGGGATATGGGCCAAATGCAGACAATAGACAATAGGTGCAGGAGTAGGCCATTCAGCCCTTCGAGCCAGCACCGCCATTCAATGTGATCATGGCTGATCATCCCAAATCAGTACCCTGTTCCTGCCTTCTCCCCATATCCCCAGACTCTAGCTCTCTCTTGAAAGGATCCAGGGAACCGGCCTCCACCACCCTCTGAGGCAGAGAATTCCACAGACTCGCCACTCTCTGTGAGAAAAAGTGTTTCCTCGTCTCCGTTCTAAATGGCTTGCTCCTTATTCTTAAACTGTGGCCCCTGGTTCTGGACTCCCCCAACATCGGGAACATGTTTCCTGCCTCTAGCGTGTCCAAACCCTTAACAATCTTATGTTTCAGTGAGATCACCTCTCATCCTTCTAAACTCCAGAGTGTACAAGCCCAGCTGCTCCATTCTCTCAGCATATGACAGTCCCGCCGTCCCGGGAATTAACCTTGTAAACCTACGCTGCACTCCATCAATAGCAAGAATGTCCTTCCTCAAATTAGGTGGAACTACTGTAGCTGGGACATGTCAGCCGGTGTGTGCACGTTAGGCCGAAGGGCCTGTTTCCACGCTGTATGACTCTATGGCGCTATAACTCAGTGGGACAGGCAGCATCCCTGGCGAAAAGGAATAGATGACGTTTCGAGTTGAATCCCTCCTTCCGATCCTTTTCTCCAGAGATGCCACCTGACCCGTTGAGTTAAACTTTTTTTTTTTTTGCTTCTATCTTCGGTGTAAACTGCAGTTCCGACCTAAATCTATCTGCTTTTAATGTTGCATTTGGATTGCAGAGAAAATTTAGGAGCAAAGTTGCATAAGTTAAGATCTTAAATTGGATGTATTGTTAATAAATTAAGAACAGAATAGCATTTCATGTGGACACATAGCATTTTGTTACGTGCGAGCAATATGTAGAGAGAATCTTGTACGCAGAATCGATATTTACAGAATTTTTTTTTCCTTATTTTCAACAGAAAATCTATCTTCCACCAACTAGAATTTGGCAACCGATCTTGTCAATATTAAAAAGTCCCAAAAAGTCACACTGGAAGATGGTACATGTGAATAAGAGACAACAGCTAGCCTCGTAAATCAAACCTCTCAACTTCCCATCCACGTTAAAAAAAAAAAAAAAAAAAAAAGAAACTAAAGTTGAGCGTGTAATTTAACTCTCAGGAATGTTAGCGTTGACAAATTATACTGTGTCTTTTTCTAGGTATAATTGTTAAGAGAGCGCAATCTCTTTACAAAAGGTTGCTCTGGCTTTCTGCTGCCATGTTATTTTGCCGACGGAGCAAGGGACAGCATGGTTCATAAGTTATAGAGTGATACAGTGTGGAAACAGGCCCGACTTGCCCACACCGGCCAACATGTCCCAGCTACACTAGTCGCACCCGCCAGCGTTTGGTCCATATCCCTCCGTACCTCGTCTATCCATGTACCCGTCCAAGTGTTTCTTAAATATTGGGATAGTCCCTGCCTCGACTACCTCCTCTGGCAGCTTGTTCCATACACCCACCACCCTTTGTAATATAAATATAATATTATAATAATATAATCTAGATTTCTCTTTGCTATAATAATAGATTCTACCAATACCCTGCTCTTGATGTTAGGCAAATTCGGCAATAGCCCTGCCATTATCTCTCTCCCTCCCTTTTAAATGGGGGAGGGGGTTACATTTTAACTATATAACAATTACGGCACGGAAACAGGCCTTCTCGGCCCTTCCAGTCCGTGCCGACCATTTATTTTCCCCTAGTCCCATCTACCTGCACTCAGACCATACCCCTCCATTCCCTTCCCGTCCATATACCTATCCACTTTACTTTTAAATGTTAAAATCGATCCTGCCTCCACCACTTCTGCTGGAAGTTCATTCCACACAGCCACCACTCTCTGAGTAAAGAAGTTCCCCCTCATGTTACCCCTAAACTTCTGTCCCTTAATTCTCATGTCTTGCCCTCTTGTTTGAATCTTCCCTACCCTCAATGGGAAAAGCTTATCCACGTCAACTCTATCCCTTTCATCATTTTAAAGACCTCAATCAAGTCCCCCCTTAACCTTCTGTGCTCCAAAGAATAAAGACCTAACTTGTTCAACCTTTCTCTGTAACTTAGTTGCTGGAACCCAGGAAACATTCTAGTAAATCTCCTCTGTACTCTCTCTATTTTGATACCGCAATCTTTGGGAATCATTCTAGTAAGTTCTAGGGTCAGAATTAGGCCATCCAGCCCATCAAGTCTGCTCCGCCATTCGTTCATGGCTGGTCTATCTTTCCTCCTCAACCCCACTCTTCTGCCTTCTCCCCATAACCCCTGATGCTTGTACTAAGCAAGAATTAATCTATCTCCACCTTAAAAACATTCATTGACTTGGCCTCCACAGCCTTCTGTGGCAATGGATTCCACAGATTCACCACCTACTGATTAAATAAATTTCTCCTCGTCTCCTTTCTAAAGGGATGTCTTTTCTTCTGAGGTTGTGGCCTCTGGTCCTTGACGCTCCCACTAGTGGAAACATCCTCTCCACATCCACTCTATCCAGGCCTTTTAGTATTCGGTAAGTTTCATTGAGGTCCCCCCCTCCCCCCTTATTCTTTTAAACTCCAGCCCCAGTGCCATCAAACGCTCATTCCTGGGATCATTCTTGTAAACCTCCTCTGGACCCTCTCCAGCACATCCTCGCACAGATGTGGTGCCCAAAACTGCTCCGAATACACCAAATGTGGTTTGGTCAGTGCCTTGTAAAGCCCCAGCATTCCATCCCTGTTTGTATAGTTCTCTCGGGGCCTGTTTCCGCCCTGACTCTCTAAAGCTAAAGTGAAGGGAGATTCTTGGATGCCAGTAACATTGTTTTGCTTTGATACTAATAGACCATAGGCTTCGAGCCAGCACTGCCATTCACAGTGATCGTGGCTGATCGTCCGCAATCATTAACCAGTTCCTGCCTTCTCCCCGTATCGCCCGACTCCGCTGTCTTTAAGAGCTCTATCTAACTCTCTCTTGAAAGCATCCCGGGAACCGGCCTCCACTGCTTTCTGAGGCGGAGAATTCCACAGATCCACAACCCTATGAGTGAAAAAGCATCTCCTCATCACCGTTCGAAATGGCCTACCCCTTATTCTCACACTGTGGCCCCTGGTTCTGGACTCCCCCCAACATCGGGAACACGTTTCCCGCCTCTAGCGAGTCCTCTCAAAATAAATGCTAGCATTGCATTTGCCTGTCTTACCACAGATTCGATTTGCAAATTAACTTTTTGGGAATCCTGCACCAGGTTCCTTTGCACGTCTGATTTCTGAATTCTCTCCCCATTTAGATAATAGTCTAATACCATCATGAGGGGGACTCGTGCCTTGCTTATCGCCACACAGTTTCATGCTGCCTCTTTAATATCATCTGGCACTCTGATCTGTTCCTTGTCCCCTGCGTTTAGTTTTAGAGACCCAGCATGGAAACAGGCCCTTCAGCCCACCGAGCCGCCCTGCAATCGCCCGTGCACTAGCTCTATCCTGCGCACACGCGCTCGGGGAAATTTACAGAAGCCAATTAACCTACAAGCTTGCCCGTCTTTGGAGTGTGGGAGGAAACCGGCGAGCCCGGAGAAAACCCACGCAGTCTCGGGGAGAACGTATAAAATCCGTCCAGACGGCACCCAAAAGCCGGGATTGAACTCGGGCCTCTGGCGCTGTAAGGCAGCAACTCTACCGCTGCGCTACTGTGATGCCCATCTCTTCCTCTTTATAATTTTGGGCCCTGCCTCAGTTTTATTTGGCCCACTTGGGTGGCCATATCATCAGCTGCCATATTGTTAATTCTAAAATTGCCACCCTGGCTCTCGATGTCCTTTGTACTTGAAGGGCAGCTTTTAAAGTGGATTTTTTAAACTAGCACTTTTTGTCTCCATGGGTGTCTCGGCGTCAAATCCTCTTTGATAACTGTTTCTAAAAGGGCCGTTTAAAGTTGTTTGTTTTGGCTCCTTGTCCCGCCACCGCTGGAAATATTCTCTTCCCAAATTTAACAGGGTGTGGTTCAAATTCCGAGCAGTTTGTTTCAGAGCTAAGATAGACACACAATGCTGGGGCAGCTCAACGGATCGGGCAGCATCTCTGGAGAAAAGGAAGAGGTGACACTTTGGGTCGAGACCCTTCTTTCAAGACTCTCTGTCTGAAGAAGGTTCCCGACCCGAAATGTCACCTCTTCCTTTTCTCCAGAGAAGCTGCATGACCCGCTGAGTTGCTCCTGCATTTTTGCATCTATCTTTGGTGTAAACCAGCATCTGCAGTTCCTTCCTGCACACTTTGTTTTGGAGCTGCCTCCATTCTTCGTCTTTTCGTGTCCATCCTGTTACGAATGTTGGCCTCGCTGTCATCGTCCTGAAAAGGACGCAAGCTTCCGGCGACATTCAGTGGGAGCCATCACTTGTCGCAACAGACGGTGGTGGCAGCAGAATTAGCTCGGGATACTTCCAGTTTCCAGCCCCGCGACATGGACGTTTCTGCTATGGGTCCAGCTACTCCAAAGTCATGGAGCGAAACGCCATGACCATTTTGGGCTTGACTTGGTCCTTGGACTGGGCGCTTTCTGGCATGGGACTTGCTTGTATGTCTACAGCCTCTTCAGACACGCGGTTACTGATGGTGCATCAGTGCAAATTTGAGAGCGACTGGATTAAATATATCAGGATGGACTGTTGTTGGGCCTCCCTAGATGACCAATAAATACAATCCTAGTCTGGGACCCAATAGGTTATTTTACTATGAATCGTATAGTGTGAAATAATTAGACGGGTGCATGGATAGGACAGGTTTGGAAGGATATTTGGAACAAGTGCAGGCAGGTGGGACTAGTGCAGCTAGGACATGTTGGCCCGGTGTGGGCACCTTGGGCCGAAGGGCCTGTTTCCATGCTGTCTCACTCTATGACTCTATAACGAAGGGCAGCGTGGTGGCGCAGCGGTTGAGTTGCTGCCTCACCGCGCCAGAGACCCGGGTTCGACCCTGACTACGGGTGCTGTTTCTACAGAGTTTTTCCATTCTCCCCGAGACCGCGTGTGTTTTCTCCGGGTGCTCCGGTTTCCTCCCAAACTCCTAAGTGGCGAGTGTGTTATTTCTCGCCGTCACCGCCCAATTGCTCACAATTGGTTGTAACTGGCACTGTATGTCATGTTGTTACTTGTGGGCGGAGCACCAAGGCAAATTCCTTGTATGTGAATACTTGGACAATTTACTTACTTGCTTATTAAAGGCCAGTCCTTAGTGTACGGCTCAATGTCCGTGCAACAAGCCCAGAGTTAACACAAGACATTCCCCCTTTTTCTTTTCATTGTATCTTCAGTCTCTAGACGTAGTCTGAAGATGCAGCGTGGAAATTGGCCCTTCTGCTCACTGAGTCCACACCGACCATCATGCACGCTGGTTCACACTAGTTCCGTTTTCGCATCCACTCTCTACACACTAGGGGGCAGGCTTCTTCTTGCCTATGCCCAAGGTTGTAGATCAAGGGTAGACATCCAGGCCAGGACAGCATCAGTGACTGGGTGGATGGTTTTGATGCCCCCAGGGAAAAGCCGCAGTGGGCAGTCATTCACAATGTGTGGGATGGTCTGGTCTGGATGTCCGCAGTCGCTAGCAGGAGCTGTCCGTCATCCCCCACTGATGCAGGTGATGGGCTGCTCTTGCATGGAGGGTGCGGACTCTGTTCAGGGTCAGCCATTGCTTGCGGTGGAGGTCAAAACCCGGTGGTTTCACTGTGGGGTCTGGGATGACCTCTCCGCTGTTGGTGTTGGCATCTTCCCAGGCTCGGTCTTGGAGTCAAAGTCAAACAAATAGGGGCAGTCCATGGAGGCCTAAAAACCCGCACGTCTTTGGGATGTGGGAGGAAACTCACTAGGTCGCGGGGAGAATGCGCGAACTCCACACGGGCAGCACCCGAGGTGGGGATCGAACCCTTAATCCCTGGCGTCGTGAGGCAGCAGCTCAACCTGCCGCGCCACGGTGCTGCCACGTGTCCCACTCCAATCAGATTCAGATTCAATTTTAATTTTCATTGTCAGTATATATTTTGCAGGAGCCTTGTTCACATTAATGGACAACGTGAAAAAGCATTCAATTCAAAACGCCATGGAGAAACATGCCTGCGGATGGAGGCCCTTTGGCCCTTTGTCCGTCTGCTAGCCCCTTGGAAAGAATTGTCCTGCTCTTTGGCCAGTCCATCCAAGTGCCTGTTTCTATGGACATCCATCCATCTTTGGGTGTTGTTATCAAACTCCTCTCCTGCCCTTGCCTTTTGGTCAAAGTGCTCTCAACCATTCCTTGCAGGGCTTTAAAAAACAAAATAGATGTGGGCTTCACCCTTGTAAAGAGATCGCTCGGTATTTTCTAACGATGGTTGCACCTAGAGTCCTGGCATGTTGCTCGGCCAGTAGAGTTTACCTGGGGCTATGTTAACCATGCCGACTCTTGACAGTGGTCACACCTTGGCTGCACAAAGGTCTTGCCTATCTGGTGAAGGTTATGTGATGTGGGCAGGTCACATTGTGATGGGAGCAGAATTAGGCCATTGGGCCCCATCAAGTCTACTCTGCCATTCAATCACGGCTGATCTGTCTCTCCCCCTCCACCCCATTCTCCTGCCTCCCCCCCCCAAAACCCCTGACACCCGTACTAATCAAGAATCTATCTATCTCTGCCTTAAAAATATCCACTGACCTGGCCTCCACAGCCTTCTGTGGCAAAGAATTCCACAGATTCGCCACCCTGTGACTAAAGAAATTCCTCCTCATCTCATTCTTAAAGGTACGTCCTTTTAATTCTGAGGCTGTGACCTCTAGTTCTCGACTCTCCCACTAGTGGAAACATCCTCTCCACATCCCCACAGCGTCTGCAGTTCCTCTGGTGTTCCCAGTAAACTGAAGGGTTTTCCTGCTCTGTATCGCCACCTGCTGCCTGTCTTGGTGAAGGCAAGTCCCCATCTGGAATGCCCCTGGCAGTGAATGCCTCGGGCAATTTTGTTTCCCTCTTCCTCCCTTTTTTCTTCTTCCTTATCTTCGTTCCTTCCTCCCTCTACCTCTTTCCTCCTTTCCTTCCTCCCTCCCTCCCATCACCCCTCCTTTTTCTCCTCCTTCCTTCCTGCCCTCTCTCCCTTTTTCCTTCCTTCCCTCCATTTTCTGCTCCCTTCCCTTCTGCCTTTTTCCTTCCTTTCTTCCTTCTTCCCCCTTTTTTTTCTCCTTCACTCCTCCCTTCCTTCCCCCACCCCCCCCCCCTTCATTTATCGCAACTGAAGCATTTCACGTTGGGAAGAGTAATTGCAAATCGTTCCCAGCCTGTTCCACTTGGAGGGACCATCCCCCTCCTGTCTGTCACCCATTATACGCAGTTGTCCCTTTATAAAATCTCAATCTCCTTTCCATCCCCCACCCCAAGAACCCAGCCTGCCCTTTCCCAGAAACATGGAAAAATAGTTGCGGGAGTACTGCAGGAGTAGGCCATTCTGCCCTTCGAGCCAGCACCGCCATTCAATGTGATCATGGCTGATCGTCCACAATCAGTACCCTGTTCCTGCTTTCTCCCCCATATCCCTTGATTCATTTTGCCCTAAGAACTAAAATCTGCAGCAACTCTCACTTGAAAACATCCAGTGAATTGGCCTCCACTGCCTTCTGTGGCAGAAAGTTCAACTCTCCCAACACCAATACAAAGATTCCATCTCTGACGCTGTAAAAAAAAGTAGAACTCCAGCATTAGAGCTATGATTTAATAATGATGATGGCGGTGCTGGCTCAAAGGGCAGAATGGCCTCCTCCTGCACCTATCGTCTATTGTCTACGTATCCAGTTAAGGTATCACGAGAGAAATTTGGTGTGAATACTTTTCTTAATCATACAAGTAGTATTTACCACTGTCTATTGTCTAGTGTTTATATTATATTTATACATGGACAAGGCAAACTCCAGTTGTGGTTTTGCACTCTGCACGTGTTTTGGGAGCAGATAACTGCGCAACATCTTATTAACCTGTTGAAGGGTGTCAAAGGTTATGGGGAGAAGGCAGGGGAATGGGGTTAGGAGGGAGAGATAGATCAGCCATGATTGAATGGCGGAGTAGACTCGATGGGCCGCATGGCCTAATTCTGCTCCTATCACTGGTGAAAGACGAGTCGCACCCCTGGCCACTCCCTTTTCTCCCCTCTACCATCGGGTAAAAGGTACAGAAGTGTGAAAACACACACCTCCAGATTCGGGGCCAGTTTCTTCCCAGCTGTTATCAGGCAACTGAACCATCCTGCCACAACCAGAGAACAGTCCTGAACTACTATCTACCTCTTTGATGACCCTCGAATTCTCCTTGATAGGACTTTGCGGGCTTTACCTTGCGCTAAACATTATTCCTTTATCTTCTTCGTGCGTATGGCGTGCACAGCCGAAAGTTGTAGGACGACTTGTTCTATTTGATCTTATTTGTTTGTGCACGCCGGGTTGATTGCATTCGTCGAAACAGGGCGGACCACGCGAAGGTTGCAATCTCATGTATCTAGACACTGTAAATCGATCTATTGTAACCATGCATTGTATTTCCGCTGACTGGTTAGCGTGCAACTAAAGCTTTTCACTGTGCCTTGGTACATGTAACACTATACTAAACTAACTAAACTATGAGCTTGTACACCTATGTTGAGTCTCTGTGCCTGTAACAATGAGACCATGGTTCCTGAGGTGTCCAGAATAGTCAATCCTGATGGCCTGGTGCTGGCTGCACTAGATCCCAGACCCAGACCCACCCCAGCCCACCCAGTTTAATATGGTCTATCGTCGCGTGTGCTGAGGTTATTGCGTGCGATCCAGCCAGCATAAAGACAATACTTGATTACATTTGAGCCACTTACAGTGCATAGGTACAAGATAAGGGAATGTCGTTTGGTGCAAGGTAAAGCCAGCAAAGTCAGATCAAGGATAGTCCAAGGGGCATGAAAGAGGTAGATGGTAGTTCAGCACTGCTCTCTGGTTGTGGTAGGATGATCCAGTTGCCTGACAACTGCTCGGAAGGGCCTGAGCTACAGGGCAGAAAGATTAGAAAGTTAGGTAGGCTAAGATTTTATTCCTTGGAGAGCAGGCCAAGGGGTAATCTTACAGAGGTGATTAAAATCACGAGGAGATTTGATGGGTTGAATGTTCAAAAAATTGCTTGAATTGGATGGAGAGAGAGAAAGCAAGGGTTACTGGAAGCTAGAGAGGCCAATGTTCATACCGCTGGGGTGCAAGATGCCCAAGCAAAATATGAGGTGTTGTTCCTCCAATTTGCGCTGGGCCTCACTCTATCAATGGAGGAGGCCCAGGGCAGAAAGGCCAGTGTGGGACTGGGAGGGGGAGTTACCGGGAGGTCAGGTAGGTTTAGGCGGGCTGAGCGGAGGTGGTTCAGCGTGAAAAGGTTTCTGAAACTTAAGACGTGGGAACAGAATTAGACCATTTGGCCCATTGAGTCTACACCGCCATCGGCTGATATATCGGATGATGGCTGATATACTCCCCCCTCTCTGATGCCCCTCACTAAATGGGAACCTGCCCAATCTCAGTTTTATTTTTTGGAAACAACGTCTTGGCCTACCACCACCGTCTGTGGCAATGAATTCCACGGACTCGCCAACCCCCTGGACAAAGAAATTCCTCCCGGTCTCCATTCCAAAGGTTTGTCCTTTTATTCTGAGTCCGTGCCCTCGGGTTCTGGACTTCCCCCCCCCGTTATAGTCGACAACACTCGATAATCACGGGCAAGGCTCCGAACTTTAAAGGAGCGAGGGAGAGCCAGTGACAGTGGCCTGTAGAGTACAAGTGGAACTTGCCTTTGTCATGCCCCTGTTACCATAGTCAAACTGTTACTTAGAAAGCAGTGATGTATTAATGCACTTTACACCCCCCCCCCCCCCCCCCTCACTCCTTCCCACAATCTTTCAATTAGGTCCCAAACACGGTGGAGCCGAGCACGTCGTACTTTAAGAGAAAAGTAAGCACTTGTTTGGCAGAGAACGGCAGAGGTACTTTGTGCTGTTTGAATGACTGGGAGTGATGGAGAGGCTCCTGGGGCAAGGTAACTTGCACGGGTGACGGTCTGTGTGCTCAAAGGCGAACGATGGTGGCTCTGGAGATGGTCTCGACTCCCGATTGGGAGCGAGCCTTGCTGCACGCTGTCGAAACCATTGCCCGCCTATGTTTTTTTTTTGCGCTGGATCCTTAAAAACGGTGAGGCAAAGCATGCTGACCATCGGCACGAATACGGAACTTGTATCCTCCAGCCGGGCGATAGTAGACCTCGACTCATCTGCAGCGGTAGAAGTTGGAGTGCGATGTCCCCTGGTGCACGGGGCCCGTCACCCAGGCATGGGGTTTAGTGTAGTTTAGAGATGCAGCGCGGAAACGGGCTCTTCAGCCCACCGAGCCCAGCCCACCAGTGATCCCCGCACACTAGCACTATCCTACACTAAAGAGGGACGATTTACAATTTTTACCCAAAGCCAATTAACCTCCACGCCTGGTGCGCCTTCGGAGTGTGGGAGGACACCGGGGATCCCGGAGAAGACCCACGCGGGGAGAACGTACAAGCACCCATAGTCCGGATCTAACCTGGGTCTCTGGCGCTGGTTAAATTTCTGGCTTAAATCTCTGGCTTAAATTTAGAAACATAGATACATAGAAATTAGGTGCAGGAGTAGGACATTCGGCCCTTCGAGCCTGCACCGCCATTCAATATGATCATGGCTGATCATCCAACTCAGTATCCCGTACCTGCCTTCTCTCCATACCCTCTGATCCCCTTAGCCACAAGGGCCACATCTAACTCCTTCTTAAATATAGCCAATGAACTGGCCTCAACTACCCTCTGTGGCAGAGAGTTCCAGAGACCCACCACTCGGTCCTAAAGGATTTCCCCCTTATCCTTAAGCTGTGACCCCTTGTCCTGGACCTCCCCAACATCGGGAACGATCTTCCTGCATCTAGCCTGTCCAACCCCTTAAGAATTTTGTAAGTTTCTATAAGATCCCCTCTCAATCTCCTAAATTCTAGAGAGTATAAACCGAGTCTATGCAGTCTTTGTTCATAAGACAGTCCTGACATCCCAGGAATCAGTCTGGTGAACCTTCTCTGCACTCCCTCTATGGCAATAATGTCCTTCCTCAGATTTGGCGACCAGAACTGTACGCAATACTCCAGGTGTGGTCTCACCAAGACCCTATACAACTGAAGTAGAACCTCCCTGCTCCTATACTCAAATCCTTTTGCTATGAATTTGCATACAAACCTCATCCCTCATCTCCAACCCCCCCCCCCACCCTGCTCGTTGGATCTATTGTCTCCATATTTACAAGATGCTTCCAGCGTTGTAGTTACTACAACGCAAGGTTTTAGTTGCTAACTAGCAGTGGGTCTGTGGTAGAATATCATCATTGAGGGGGAGTCCCTGGCATTTTCCTTGGTTTCAAGGTCCATGCATCATGGTTAGTTTAGAGATAGAGTGCGGCAACAGGCCCTTCGGCCCTCTGAGTCCGTGCCGACCAGCGATCCCCACACACCAACGCCGTCCTGTACACTAGGGACAATTTTTACCAAAGCCAATTAGCCTCCAAACCCTGCACGCCTTTGGGGTGTGGGAGGGAACCGGAGATCCTGGAGAAAGCCCACGCGGGTCACTGGGAGAGCGTGCGAACTCCGTACAGCCAGCACCCGTAGTCGGGTTCGAACCAGGGTCTCTGGCGCTATAAGGCGGCAACTCTACCGCTGTGCTGCCACCTCTGACACAATAACCCCGGAGCTCGCTGGCTTTTATTTTCAACATGGACTTTATGGGGAAACTAAAGGCATGTTTGGCAAACGCAACTTTCAATTCCCATCCCCGATTTTGCCCTTGAGAAGCTGGTGCTAAGTTGCTACCTTAAACTATTCTTTTGGCATCTGAATGAAGTGCATGCACCCCGATGGTGAACTAGGGAATCCAATTATTATGACCCAGTGATAATCAGAGGGGGCGGAAATATCATTCCGACTTGGTGCGGCAAGTAACTGAGGGGCACCTGGGGCAGCACGGTAGTGTTATTCATACCTCGTGCACGCTGCTGACAAAGCCAGTGTGTACCACCCATCTAATTTCCACCTCACCTGAGTGGCTTGGTTGGCCATTTCATAAGACAGCAAGCAGTCAACCGCATTGATGGTCCTGGTGTCTCCAAACCAAGTGGGAGTCATATATTTTCTTCCCAACAGGATGTCAGTGAGTTAGAATGACTTCATCTCCAACCTTCTAGCGTTCTGTTAGCTTTTCTCGCAGATCTTCAGCGAGCCCATTGTTATTTAAAGTGGGAAGTGGCAAGGTTAATTCCCGGGATGGCGGGACTTTCATATGCTGAGAGACTGGAGCAGCTGGGCTTGTACACTCTGGACTTTAGAAGAAGGGTGAGAGGGGATCTCATTGAAACATATAAGATTGATAAGGGCTTGGACACACTTGAGGCAGGAAACTTGTTCCCGATGTTGGGGGAGTCCAGAACCAGGGGCCACAGTTTAAGAATAAGGAGGAAGCCATTTAGAACGGAGATGAGGAAACGGAGTGGTGAGTCTGTGAAATTCTCTGCCTCAGAGGCCGGTGGAGGCAGGTTCTCTGGATGCTTTCAAGAGAGAGCTAAATAGGGCTCTTAAAGATAGCGGAGTCAGGGGATATGGGGAGAAGGCAGGAACGGGGTACTGATTGGGGATGATGGGGGAGGGGGGAAATAGGGAAATTAACTGGAGGCAAGAAAAGGCCGGAACAAATCGGGGACAAGGGATGAGCGCAGGAAGTGTGGCACCCATAATGGCCCCATAGTTTTAATGGATTTCAACCATTAAAGGGCTGACCCATTGTTGAGCCAGTTGATCATCTGCTGGTGTATCCTGGCAGGAAGGAGCTGCAGATGCTAGTTTAAACACAAAATGCTGGAGCAACTCAGCGGGACAGGCAGCATCTCTGGAGAGAAGGAATAGGTGACGTTTCGGGTCGAGAGGCTTCTTCAGACTGAATGGGCGACGCTTTGGGTCGGGACCCGTCTTCAGACTGAATGGGTGCTGTCTTGGGTCGAACCCATCTTCAGTCTGAAGAAGGGTCTTGACCCCGAAACGTCACCCATTCCTTCTCTCCACAGATACTGCCAATCCCGCTGAGTCACTCCAGCATTCTGTGTCTATCTTTGGTGTATTCTGGTAGATGTCCAGTTTTCACCACATTGGAGCCAAAATATCCTGCACGAATGTTGCTTTCAAGACTTCCTAATGACAGTGTTTCATAACCGATGCCTGGTTGAGCTATCCTTATGAACTATCTACTTCACTGCCTCTAGTCTATCCATTATGTGACTTCAGCCCCATAATAAAACATGTTTGATTCCTCATGACCCTGGCAAGCCTTTCAAATTGAGGCAACTAAGCTGCTGGTTGCTAGCTGCTTCAATTCCTCTCCTCATTCCCGTGCTGAGTTCCTCCAGCAGGGGGTACAGAGAAGGCTCACCAGACTGATTCCTGGGATGGCAGGACTTCCATATGAAGAAAGACTGGATAGACTCGGCATGTACTCGCTGGAATTTAGAAGTTTGATGGGGGGGGGATCTTATAGAGACTTACAAAATTCTTAAGGGGTTGGACAGGCTAGATGCAGGAAGACTGTTCCCGATGTTGGGGAAGTCCAGAACAAGGGGTCACAGTTTAAGGATAAGGGGGAAGTCTTTTAGGACCGAGATGAGAAAATAATTTTTCACACAGAGAGTGGTCAATCTGTGGAATTCTCTGCCGCAGAAGGTAGTTGAGGCCAGTTCATTGGCTATATTTAAGAGGGAGTTAGATGTGGCTAAAGGGATCAGGGGGTATGGAGAGAAGGCAGGTGCAGGATACCGAGTTGGATGACCAGCCATGATTATATTGAATGGCGGTGCAGACTCGAAGGGCCGAATGGTCTACTCCTGCACCTAGTTTCTATGTTTGGTGCGATCCAGCATCTGACGGCCAGTCCTACACATCAATGTGGTCAACACTTGCTTTCTTCCTTGACATTACCAAGTCAGCCGCTCAATTCAAGGGGAGGTTAGTGTTTGGTCAAGAAATGCTGCCCCCACTTGGTAATCCTGCTATCCCATGAATGGGGGGGGGGGGGGGGATTGGAGCGGGGCGGGGGTGGGAGAGGGAAGAGGGGAAGAGAAAGAAACATTTAGGGCATCGCAGCATTTAAAACGATGAAAGCTGACAGATTATTTCTTTATTTTCAACAGTTTCATTTTGCACATAAAGCTTCAAATACTGTCACATCACCTATACTGACTCGTTCTAGCGAGTCTGGAAAGTCATCAGTGAAGATTGTATATGTGAATATCAGATTGCAACTAGCTTTATAAACCAGCCCTGTTGCCTAACTATCCTAATTGACCTTGCATTCCATATCCAGCTTTTGTTTGCGCCAATCATGTTCTGGACCTTTACGAGACGATATACAGTAGAACTTTACTTAACGCAGGAGGGAAATTGATCGGCCCACAGTCATAAAAACACAAAATGCATGAAATTAAAGTGACGAGTGGAAAGGATTGGGGATGTGCAAAGATGGGGGAGGGGGAAAGAGGCGGGGGCGCCAGTCTACCCCACGACAGAAGGGGGAGGGGTTGTACAGTTTGATAGCCGCAGGGAAGAAGGATCTCCTGTGGCGTTCTGCTCTGCATCTTGGTGGAGCCAGTCTGTTGCTGAAGGTGATCCTCGGGTTGACCAGTGTGTCACAGGGGTGGTGAGCTGTATTGTCCAGGATGCTCCGCAGCTTGAGGAGCGTCCTCCCCTCCAAGACCAACCTCCCATGAATCCAACTCCGCCCCCCCAGGACGGAGCCGGCTTTCCCCGATGGGTTTGTTGATCCTATTGCCGCCCGGGGTCCTTCGCCCTGCCACCCCGGCACACGGTAGCGAAGGAGATGGCACTGGCCACCGCCGACTTTGTGACTGGCGCTGGTAAATAGTGAACATGAAATTTGACGCCACTTAGACTAGAGCCTTTCCTGAACCACTTGTTCAGCGCTAAATATTCTCAGGCGACAGAAGGAACGGAGTAATGTTGACCTGCTACGAGTTCTCTCTCCTGCTGCTATGTTGCCGATTTATTTCAAACAGAAATCCTCAAAAGTGGACAAATGTCCTGATCAGCTGTAATTAATTTAATATTGAAATGTATTTATTTTTTAAACAGAAAATTATTTTTTGGACCTTTTTTCAAGAGCCATTTTTTGACCGAGTATTAAGCTTGTTGATTTGTTTTGATCTGTCTGGGATTGGCTAATTATTACCAAGTGTACCGAGATGCAGAGGGGGGGAGGGGGGGAACGGGACTTTGTTTTGCATGCAAACCACACTACACATGAGTAGGACATGTTGTATAAAAGAAAACTAGAGTGCTCAATATAGCATTAAAGCTTCAGAGGAAGTGCAGTTTATAAAACATGTTTTAAAGTGCAATGGTCGCAAGGAGGTAGGTTGGAAGATTGGGGAATTCATCCCTGGTTTTAGGGAGGTCTGTTTGATAGTCTGGTAATACTGGTGAATGCAGCTGTTCTTCATTCTGCTGCTACATGTTACGTTTAAATGCGATAAATTTTGGCACAATGGATGTTTTAATTCAAAATACAGCCTTGTTTGGCGATCAGATTCCCCGTACGTTTTTGCCAAATTACTTCAGCCTTTTTCAGGCACGTAAGATGAAGGCCGAAGGATATGCACACTAATGCCCAAAGCTTGTGCCAGGCGCATTAGGTGCCAATGTACAGAATTAATTTGCAAATTGGAGCAGGGCTCTCACAGAGGTTGGGATGGATAAGAGACTGGGCAAAATGATAAAAGTGCCGGAGTGCCTCAACGGGATGAGTTGCTCGACTGAGCTCCTCCAGCACATTGGGCTTTTTCCTCAAGATTCCAGCATCTGCAGTTCCCCGTGTCGCTAAGAGACTCCCGAGTCCCTTATAGTGGAATCTGGCATCCCAAGCTGAGGAATCTGGATAGATGTTAAAAGTAAAGTGGATAGGTATATGGACGGGAAGGGAATGGAGGGGTATGGTCTGAGTGCAGGTAGATGGGACATGGGGAAAATAAATGGTCGGCACGGACTGGAAGGGCCGAGAGGGCCTGTTTCTGTGCTGTAATTGTTATATGGTTAGATGGCTTTTCCTTTAGGGACTTGATCCCTACTAATGTTGGGTCTTGGCTGGGTTTTTAAAAAAAAACTTGTATAACTCCTGGACTGTTCCCTCAGCTTCCCCCCCTGCCCCCCCACCTTCCGTTCTTCATTCAGTGATGCAATGAACCATTGCTGCTTTTGGGGCCATAACTCGGCAATTAGTTGTCCTTGAATTACAGGATCAGAGCATGCAAGTCCAATGGACAGCAGCTTTCATATTACCACCGCACAGTGCATCTTCCAGAGGGAGTCTGGCCGGTGAACTGGTGCTGACTATCGAGGCACGACCATCCCCACCATGTGGATCGCCCTGTTCTACGATGTCCAGGTGCTCTCCTTCCAGCTCAGAGAACATCAACAGCCATGGGACATGCTGGGGTTTTTCTCCTCCCGTCTCCCCATTCTGGCGCTGTTAGTTGTAACATTTTGCTCTGGGCATTTCTCAGACCAGTGGTTGCCGGTATAATTCGGTGCGATAGAGAAATCCTTTACCTAGCATGACCACCCACCTTGGGTAGGGTTTCGGGATTGCCGCCTAAGGTCTCAAGTAAGCAAGAGGTCAATTGTATCGTGGTTAAAGGCCCCATAGTGCACGCAGAGACAAGCAGGTATGTTCTCATGCCACTTGCGACCTGCTCTATTCAATTAATCTAAGTACTAAGTTGATGACTTTGAAAACATGAGTATTTACCGAGATTTAACATTTGCACAATTTTTCATGTAGAGAAGGTCTAAGAGAGTCTTTCAAGTATTTAAATCAGTAAGTATCCATTATTATTATTATTTTTTTTAGTGAGTGGTTAAATCATTTTTATTTTAGATTGACAAGTAGCGGTGGTACTTTTAAGTTGACCAATGGTAATTTTAGTAGCTCACCGCTGTGACTGATGTTGGATCTGACCTCATAAGGACCTTATGAGGTCATAGATTTAGGCCATCCGGCCCATCAAATCTACTACACCATTCAATCATGGTTGATCTATCTTTCCCTCCTCACACCATTCTCCTGCATTCACCCCTTAACCCCTGACGCCTGTACTATTCTAGAATCCATCCATAGGCAAAAGAACATATCATCAATACTCTGCTGCCATATGCACGCGCACACACATGTGCACGTACACATGTGTGTATGTTGGTGTATATATACGTGTGTATATATAATGTTTATATATATACACTATACACACATGTGTCTGTGTATATATGTATGTGTGTATATGTATGATTGTGTGCAAATATATTTATACACACACACACACACACACTTCTCCCCCCCCCCCCACGGCCTTAAACAATGAACTTAGTTACTTGGCGAGGATGAGTGAGATTGTAATACAGCCAATTTTGGGCTTGTCTTTTCCCCCCCCCCGGCTTCTGACCTGTTGATTTGATTATTTGACTGAACTTTCAAGTCATTACATAGGAGCTAAAATGTCTCCTCCCTGCCTCCCCCACCCCATGACACTTTGGTACCACGACTTGGTGGTTGTCTTGAGCAAAGTGTCTGCAAGGCTGCTTTAAGCTGCATTTTGTTTTTTAAGTAACCCATCTGCTTCACTGGAACTTTAAAAGATGCGTCTTTGGTCTTGGTCGCACCACGCAGTATTTTTATTTGGGAAAGACAATTGACCAAAATGCCCCATTCCGTCCCTTGTTGAAATAATGACACATCCCTGTCATCTTTGGCCACCCCCTGGCTGCTGAAAGTCATCAGAACCCATCAAAGGATCAGTCATTTAGTGTTCCTGATGTTGACTGTAGTAAGTTGGTGCATTCTCAAGTTGGCACCTTTTGGTGCTCTTTGCCTTCCTGACGTCAGGAACACCCACCGCTGTATGTATTACGATTGGTTTATCTTGTTCAATATTACTACTACTCTTAAAACATGCAAGTACTTGTGCTGTAACACCAGGAATAAGCGTTCAACCGATTAAACCAAGACCAAAGCCAAAGTACTATCTCCACTGCTGATACACACTTATGCTAAGGACAATAACTAACTCCATAGGCAGTTGTAAGCTACCTACTTGTTAACAAGCACATTAAAAAAATTATCGTGCCGTTGGCAATATATCATTGGGGTTCACGTTCACAACTTATAGGAGTAGAAATAGGCCATTCGGCCCATCTAGCCCACTGCGCCATTCAATCATGGCTGATCTCTGCCTCCCAAACCCATTCTCCTGCCTTCTCCCCATAACACCTTGACACCCGTTCTAATCAAGAATTTGTCCACCTCTGCCTTAAGAAATATCCACTGACTTGGCCTCCACAGCCCTCTGTGGCAAAGAATTCCACAGGTTAACTACCCTCTGACTAAACAAGTTCCTCCTCACATCCTTTCTAAAAGAGTGCCCTTTAATTCGGAGGCGTTACTAGCGGGCGGAGCACCAAGGCAAATTCCTTGTATGTGTACATACTTGGCCCATAGACTTATTCATGCATTTATTTAATGAGTTCAGCCTCATTCATGTGCCTTGGTACCACATGCACACAAATCCTTTCTACTGGAAGCTTCGGATCTTGGGTCAGGTCTTGGGCACTACTGCGGATAGACACAAAATGCTGGAGTAACTCAGCTGGACAGGCGGCAACTCGGGAGAGAAGGAACGGGTGACGTTTCGGGTCGAGACCCTCCTTCAGACCGAACCTTCTTCAGACTCGGTCAGTCTGCAGAAGGGTCGCGACCCGGAAACGTCGCCCATTCCTTCTCTCCTGAGGAGCTGCTGCTTGTCCAGCTGAGCTACCCCAAAGCATTTAGTGTCTACCTTTGGCTTAGACCAGCGTCCGCAGTTCGTCCCGACACTTGTCGCCTGCTGCCGACTGGCTAAAGGTCTGGCAGCAGACCGAGGGAGATTGCCCGAGCACGGAACATTGTCAGCTTAAGATCAATTAAATTGAATTTGCCGGCACCGCCCCACTTGCCGGTGCGCGTGTATCTTATGTCGAGAGCAAGGATGTTGGTGGACTTCTTATCTTTGCACATTTTTCCTTTTAGACCAGAATTAAAATACAGAAAAAAAAAGACGCCTCTTCTGTGACCAAAGGAGTAAGTATCGAGTTGTC
The DNA here is from genome assembly GCA_963514005.1 of Raja brachyura. Next base: position 8,371,427 of record OY740786.1, on the reverse strand, counting down.
CGCGACTAGGAGATGAGGTGGATTTTAATGTACACGGGTTGAGCAATGATGGCCATTTTGGGTTGAGTCTGACACTGCACTGTCATCACAATGGTGTGACCCCCCCCCCCCCCCCCCCAAAGTTTGTGAGTTACACTGCGTGTACAGTAGTTGCAAAAATGGCTGGTAAGGTTTTTCTTTAAAAAATATACTGTTTGAAAACTGGGCCCTTCTGATTAGTACTGGTGTCAGGGGTTATGGGGAGAATGGGGTTAGGAGGGAGAGGTAGATCACCCATGATTGAATGGTGGAGTAGACTTGTTGGGCCGAATGGCCTAATTCTACTCCCATCACCTATGACCTTCTGCAGTAGGAGACCTTAAGGGCCTGTCCTACCAGCATCCGACTCCATGCGATGGACGCGATCAAACTAGAAGCAGGGGCCGCGCGGAGGTCGGGTGATCCCCTGTACAGGGCCGTTCCCACCAGCATGCGCCTGCATGCGGCAAGCATGACCAAACCGGCAGCGAGGGCTGCGCGGAGGTCGGGTGAGTGGCGCAACGCGGCGCAAAGTGAGGCGAACTTGGAGTGAAGTCTAAGGTAAGTTCGCCAGGACAGAGAGGGGCACACAGAGAGGGGCACAGAGGCACACAAACACAGAGGGCCACGGAGCCACACACATAGAGGGTCACGGAGGCACCTACAGATAGGTTCACGGAGGCACGATGTCGGGGCGGTGTGTAATGCGCCGAGGCGACTGCGAGCCGACAAGCTGTTGCCGCGCGGAATTTTCGAACATGGTCAGTTTTTCGGAGCCCCGCGAGATGTTGGGACGAACTCCGCACAATTCCGCACGGCTCCGGCGATCAAAGTGGGACCGGCCCCGCGACGCCGGACAGCTCAAGCGACTACGTTAGGTCGCGCTCATCGCATAGAGTTGCATGCTGGTGGGACAGGCCCTTTAGTATAATTCATTGGTGCAGCCGTCGATGCGAACATGAGGGCCAAAGGGCCTGTTTCTGCGCTGTATTGCAAGGGGTGTGTCGGGAGGAACTACAGATGCTGGTTCACCACAAAGCCAGGCACAAAAAGCCGGAGTAACTCAGCGGGGCCAGGCAGCATCTCTGGGGAGAAGGAATGGGTATGTCTTACGATGTTAGGCTCACCGAGTCAAAGGGACTTGTCGAGTCGAATCGGCGATATGAAGAAGGCAAACGCGATGCGAGCATTCGTGTCAAGGGGGCTACAATACAGAAACGGGGATGTAACGCTGAGGCTCAATGAGGCACCGGTCAGGCCACACTTGGCAATTTTGGGCATCGTAAACTGAGGAAGGAAGGATGATGTGCTGGCTCTGGAGAGGGTCCAGAGGAGGTTGACAAGAATTATCCCAGAAATGAGTGACAATAGACAATAGGTGCAAGAGTAGGCTATTCGACCCTTCGAGCCAGCACCGCCATTCAATGTGATCATGGCTGATCATCCCCAATCAGTACCCCGTTCCTGACCTCCCCATATCCCCTGACTCCACTATTTTTAATAGCCCTCTCTTGAGCTCTCTCTTGAAAGCATCCAGGGAACCCGCCTCCACCGCCCTCTGAGGGCAGAGAATTCCACAGACTCGCAACTCTCTATGAGAAAAAGTGTTTCCTCATCTCCGTTCTAAATGGCTTACTCCTTATTCTTAAACTGTGGCCCCTGGTTCTGGACTCCCCCAACATCGGGAACATGTTTCCTGCCTCTAGCGTGTCCAAACCCTTAACAATCTTATATGTTTCAATGAGATTCCCTCTCATCCTTCCAAACTCCAGAGCGTACAAGCCCAGCCGCTCCATTCTCTCAGCATATGACTGTCCCGCCATCCCGGGAATTAACCTTGTAAACCTCCGCTGCACTCCCTCAATAGCAAGAATATCCTTCCTCAAATGAGGGGACCAAAACTGTACACGATACTCGTGGTGTGGTCTCACTAGGGCTCTGTACAGCTGCAGGAGGAGTGGGTTAGCATATAATGCGTGTTTGAGGGAGGAAACCTACGGGGGGGTCCCAGGGAGATCGTGCAAACTCCACACAGAGAACACCCGAGGTCGGAATCGAACCTGGGACTCGGTTGTTGTCACAGTGCTGCCCTTTTAAATCACCTGATGGTGGGGTGGAGAAGGAGGTGGGGAAAATCCACATGGTCACAGGAAGAATGCCATTTCTCATTGTCATTTTGGTTGTATTAATTTTCCACTGTTATTCTCAATCAGCAAACAAATGTACTATTTCATCTGATTAAGATTGGCTCGCTACCAGAAAACTTATTTGCTATAGTCTTTGTGATGAGGTTTCAGTTGAATTTATGTTCCTTTTCCTTTCAATTGGAGAGTGTATTTCCTCACGCGGAGACGGTCGTGATACATAATATAAACTGAGTGAAGTGTGCGATTTTACAGGTCATTTTCCTTTTATTTCCAACAGCAAATAATTGCACGTAAATATTCAGATAAAGTAAGAAGCCCGTCTGTGCCGCACATCAAAGAGCCCAGTATGTCGTCCTTGAAGATGGTACATGTGAATATCGAACTGCAAACCGCATCGTAAATCAAACCTCTCGACCAAACTGGTTGACCTTGTTGTGAACTAACGCTGCATTTTAATGAGTCCCCTGTGCTTAATTGTATAACGAGCAGAGAGTGCCTTTTGCATTCGATTCGTTCGGTTTTGCTCGCCCTGCTGTTGGAAGGAGGTCATTTAAGCTGGTGTCGCTGGGTGGGCTCAAAGACGAGCTTTGGTGCGTCTGCCTTCATCGGTCAGCCTCTTGTGGCATAGACGTTGGGGGGGGGGGGGGTGCTGTGTTGCAGTTGCACAAAATGTCGATGAGGCCACCCTTGGAACACTTTGGTCAGTTTTGGTCATCCTGCTGTAGATAGGATGCCATTGAGCTGGAAAAGAGCGGAGAGGATGCTGCGAGGACGAACAGTGAAAGGCCTGGAGTGTGTGGATGTGGGGGTGGATGTTTCCACTAGTGGGGGAGGATGTTTCCACTAGTGGGAAAGTCTAGGACCAGACGTCACAGCCTTAGAATTAAAGGACGTTCCTTTAGGCAGGCGATGGGGAGGAATTTCTTTAGTCAGAGGGTGGAATTCTTTGCCACAGAGGCTGTGGAGTTCTTCCATGGATATTTTTAAGGCAGAGATAGGTAGATTCTTGATTAGTGCGGGTGTCGGGGGTTATGGGGAGAAGACGGGGGAATGGGGTTTGCAGGGAGAGAGAAATCAGCCACGATTGAATGGCGGAGTGGACTTGATGAGCCGAATGGCCCAATTAACCATATGACCATATAACAATTACAGCACTGAAACAGGCCTTCTCGGTCCTTCCAGTCCGTGCTGACCATTTATTTTCCCCTAGTCCCATCTACCTGCACTCAGACCATACCCCTCCATTCCCTTCCCGTCCAGATACCTATCCACTTTACTTTTAAATGTTAAAATCGATCCTGCCTCCACCACTTCTGCTGGAAGATCATTCCACACAGCCACCACTTTCTGAGTAAAGAAGTTCCCCCTCATGTTACCCCTAAACTTCTGTCCCTTAATTCTCATGTCATGCCCTCTTGTTTGAATCTTCCCTACCCTCAATGGGAAAAGCTTATCCACGTCAACTCTGTCTATCCCTTTCATCATTTTAAAGACCTCAATCAAGTCCCCCCCTTAACCTTCTGCGCTCCAAAGAATAAAGACCTAACTTTTTCAACCTTTCTCTGCAACTTAGTTGCTGGAACCCAGGCAACATTCTAGTAAATCTCCTCTGTACTCTCTCTGTTTTGTTGACATCCTTCCTATAATTAGGTGACCAAAATTGTACACCATACTCCAGAATTGGTCTCACCAATGCCTTGTACAATTTTAACATTACTTCCCTACTCCTATATTCAATGCTCTGATTTATAAAGGCCAGCACACCAAAAGCTTTCTTTACCACCCTATCTACATGCGATTCCACCTTCAGGGAACTATGCACAGTTATTCCTAGATCCCTCTGTTCCACAGCATTCCTCAATTCCCTACCATTTTCCATGTACGTCCTATTTTGATTTGTCCTGCCAAGATGTAGCACCTCACACTTATCAGCATTAAACTCCATCTGCCATCTTTCAGCCCACTCTTCCAAATGGCCCAAATCTCTCTGCAGACTTGGAAAAACTACTTCATTATCCACAGCGCCACCTATCTTAGTATCATCTGCATACTTACTTATCCAATTTTCCACCCCATCATCTAGATCATTGATGTACATGACAAACAACAGTGGACCCAACACAGATCCCTGAGGCACCCCACTGGTCACCGGCTTCCAACCTGACAAACAGCCATCCACCATTACTCTCTGGCATCTCCCATTCAGCCACTGTTGAATCCATCTTGCTACTCCGCCATTAGCACCCAAAGATTGAACCTTCTTAACCAACCTTCCATGGGGAACCTTGTCAATTCTGCTCCTGTCACTTGGAAGCTTATGAACTTGGGGGGGTTGAGCTACGGGGAGAGTTTGGTTCAGGCTAGGACTTTATTCCTTGGAGCGCCGGAGTGATCCGATGGAGATGTATGGGAGGTCGTGTCCCAGTTGTATCAGACTTTGGTGACGCCATATTTAGGGTGTTGCGTTCCGCTTTGGTCACAATGTCGCAGGAAAGATGTTGTCAAGCTGGGGGAAGGTGCAGAGTAGATTTACGAGGACGTAGCCAGGACTCGAGAGACTGAGCTACAGGAAGAGGTTGAGCCTGCTGAGCCTCTATTCCTTGGAGAGCAAGAGGCTGAGGGCTGATCTCACAGAGGTGTGTAGCATTAGAGGAATGGATAGGGTGAATGCACAGTCGTTTGCTCCAGAGTGGAGTAATAGGAGAACCAGAGGACATAGGACTACGGTGGGAGGAGAAAGATTTACTAGGAACCCGAGGGGACAATGTTTGCACAAGGAAGGTGGTGGGTGTATGGAACGAGCTGCCAGAGGAGGTAATTGAGGCAGGTTCTATAGCAACGTTCAAGAGACATTTGCATTGGTGCATGGGTAGGAAACATTCAGAGGGACGTGGGCCAAACACAGCAGTTGGAACTAGATGGGGGGGGGGGGGGGGGGTGGTCTCCAGGTGAGCATGGACACGTTGGGCAGAAGGGCCTATTTCTGCGCGTGTGACTGCAGGGTAATGCGATAGCTTTTTGTAAGGACAGCATGTGGAAATATTATTGTCTATCTGCGCTTCGACTTATCACACGCAGTGTGGTCTGTTACTGCTTGAGAGCGTAGTGGGGAGTTAAGGTGTCTGAACATGGCCAAGTCAACACAAACTCTGCTTCCAATAGGACCGATGAAAATTGTGAATGAAAGTTGCACATAATAGTTAATTATATTTACCTGCTGTTCCAATTAACTTTTATCGTGCACGTGCGTCTGGGTATTAATTATTAACCAGTAGAATTGCCGTATAAATCATCAGCATCATCGTTTAAAACATCAAACGAGCACAGGGCCTTACAATGCTGTGTACGACAGTGATCGCAACCTCTACTGAAGTGTGGATGGCCGTTGGCTCTCTAGGGGCTCATCCGCCCTTTGACGGGTCTTGTTTTTGGTTCTGCTGGGGTTCCACAGTCCCCCTCCTCACCTGGCAAACCAGGTGGGGGAGACATAGAAACATAGAAAAATAGGTGCCATTCGGCCCTTCGAGCCTGCACCGCCATTCAATGTGATCATGGCTGATCATCCAACTCAGTATCCCGTACCTGCCTTCTCTCCATACCCCCTGATCCCTTTAGCCACAAGTGCCACATCCAACTCCCTCTTGAATATAGCCAAATTCTCTGGCCTCAACTACATTCTGTGGCAGAGAATTCCAGAGACTCACCACTCTCTGTGTAAAGAATGTTTTCCTCATCTCGGTCCTAAAGGAATTCCCCCTTATCCTTAGACTGTGATCCCTTGTTCTGGACTCCCCCAACATCGGGAACAATCTTCCAGCATCTAGCTTGTCCAACCCCTTAAGAGTTTTGTAAGTTTCTATAAGATCCCCCCTCAATCTTCTAAATTCCAGCGAGTACAAGCCGAGTCTATCCAATGTTTCTTCATATGAAAGTCCTGACATCCCAGGAATCAGTCTGGTGAATCTTCTCTGTACCCCCTCTACGGTGACGGTTTAGTCGCCGACTATCCGACCATGGAGCGGGTAGCACGGGATTACATGGTACCCGTGGCGGTGGGAACTCCCCCCCCCCCCCCCCCCCCCCCCGAACTGACCTGCAATTCACCATATTAAAAACACAACCGATTTGCTACCTTATTTAGAAGGTCCTGTCATTCTCACTGAAACTTACAGAATAATGAAAGGCGCAGATAGAGTGGATGTGGAGAGGATGTTCCCAATGGTGGGGTGTGTCTAGGACCAGAGGTCATAGCCTTAGAATTAAAGGGCGCTCTTTTAAAAAAAAAAAAAAAAAAAAAGAGATGAGGGGGAACGTCTGGAGTTACAGGGTAGTTAATCTGTGAAACTCATTGCCACAGAGGGCTGTGGAGGCCAAATCGGTGGATATTTTTAAGGCAGAGATAGACAGGATCTTGATTGGAACGGGTGTCAAGGGTAATGGGGAGAAGGCAGGAAAATGGGGTAAGGTGGCAGGGATCAGCCATGAATGAATGGCGTAGACTCGATGGGCCGAATGGCCTAATTCTGCTCCTATAACGCGAACTCGTAACTTGGTGCTTTTATCATTCCATCTTCTTAAGAGTTGGTCACCCTGTCAATGTTAGTTATTCTCAGAACTCCCTGTAGTTGGTGGAAAGTTAGATTGAGAGTGAACAAGCCAAAAAAAATAATTGATTCGGGGAGGGGGAAAAAATGAATGAGGGAATAATTAATATTACTTGATTTCATTGAAACGTACAGAATAGTGAAAGGCTTGGATCGAGTGGATGTGGGGAGGATGTTTCCACTAGTGGGAGAGTCTAGGACTAGAGGTCATAACCTCAAATGTAAAGGACGTGCTTTTAGGAAGGAGCTGAGGAGAAATTTCTTTCTCCTCGGAGGGTGGTGAATCTGTGGATTTTTTTTTTAGCCGCATTAATTATAATTAGCTTTCTGTGAAATATTAACACAGTTTTTGCTTGCATTGTTTTCTCCAGCGAAAAGGTATGGTTGCCTTTGAAGATGAGCCAGCTAAAGAGGTAAGCATGGGCTTACCTTTAGAACGGGCTATTTATTTTGAATGAATTTTGGGTTGATTCAGGTCTACGCTGCACATCCCCCCCCAAAGCAATGAGTCTCTCTTAGCTTTTGTGTAAATATGTCCGTGGCTGGTGTCAACTAAGGTTAGTTGTATTAGGACTTAACAATTAGAGCGGCACGGTGGCAAAGTTACTACCTTAAGGGGCTGTCCCACTGCGGCAACCTAATTGGTGAGTTGGAAAGAGTCTAGGAGACCTTGAAAAAGTGTCATGTTGAAGACCTCCTTTGACTATGTTGAAGACTAGCTATGACTAGCTTCGGGAAAATTGGACACCGAATAGTGGAGAGTGAAGACGACCTCCTTCGACCTCCCTTCGACTATGTTGAAGACTATCTACGACTACCTTCGATTACCTTTGACTACCCTCGATTACGTACGACTAACATGCTGACCTACTTCGACTAAACCTACGAGTAAAAAAAATATTGATATTTTTATTTTTGGTGACCTATTTTTACTCGCGGGCATTTTTCAGCAGGTTGAAAAATACGCTGTGAAGTGGGCGCATGTGCACATGTGCGGGGCTCTTCTAGAGTGTGCGCATGCGCAGGACATTCCCGGAGAGTGCGCATGTGCAAAGTATTTCGGGCGGGAAAGGCCTGCGGAATCAGCCATGTGTTTCTGAGTAATGTATTAAAGAAATAAGTTGCTTAAAGCTTAAATAAAGTTAAGTAAATTACGAGTAGTGAAAGTTTCATTTACCTCACGACAATTTAAGCAACTTATCGTACAAGTCAAATAGTCCGACTTGTGATGGAGAAGCTAATGAAACCCCAACGCCTGGATCTGGATCCCAACTCACCTGCCGCTGCAAAGAATTGGAAGCGCTGGTTTCGTATACTAAATAACTTCTTTGAGGAGTGTGGCAACGATGCACCAGACAGGCTTAAGACATTAATAAGCTTTGTCTCTTCTGATGTATGCAAGTACATAGAGGAATGTACAACTTATGAATACTGCTATTGGTGTACTAAACTGACTCTTCGTGAAGACACCCAACGTGATATTCTCTCGACACCTCCTTGCTACTCGGAAACAAAAACCTGGTGAGTCACTTGATGAATTTCTACAAGAACTTCATAGACTAAAGACTCTGCCTTCAAAGCAGTTGCGGCTGATCAATATCGACAGGAAGTTATTTGAGACTCTTTTATCAATGGTTTGGCATGGCCTTTAATACGACAGAGACTATTAGAACACAAAACCTTAGATTTACAGTCAGCTTACAATCAAGCTTACTCTTTAGACTCGGCTCAGAAAAATTCAGATGCTTATGGCCCATCTAATGTGTATTCTGCTGCAACTACTACAAACGAATTTCGCCCAAGTACAAATATGGAGAAAACTGAAGCAATTTCTACTGATAAAGGTGCCCTTGCTGCAGCATATAATTATTCGAAAAGGAGCTGTTACTTTTGCGGGGGTAATATTAATAAGAGCGCGATATGCCCTGCTCGAGGGGCAACTTGTAATAGTTGTGGCAAGAAGGGACATTATTCTAGAGTATGCAAGTCCAAAACAAATACTAAAATGGTGACTGCTGTCATGTATACGCCTTCTTTATGTGCAATTACAGCTGCATTTCCTCAGAGCTTGTCTCATGCAGCTACAACGGTATCCATCAATGGCCATACACTTAATGTACTACTTGATTCTGGCAGTTCAGAAAGTTTGATAAGTGAGCAAGTTGTGTCTCGACTAAATCTAACCATAATTCCTTCAAGTAAGGAAATCTCGATGGCTCTGACAACTCTCAACACTCAAATTATAGGATCTTGTATTGAAGACTTTATTCTGAACAAAACTAGCTATAAATCTGTATGTCTAGGTATTTTGAAAAATTTGTGTAGCGATATAATTGTAGGTCAGGATTTCCAGAAGCTGCACAGATCACTTCAAATAATGTATGAAGGAACTATGCCTGATCTTGTATTGTCAAAGCTACCAGTATTGTGTGGTGTTTCTGCTGCATCTGTTGAATGTCCTTCATTATTCATTAATTTATCCTCCAAGTGCAAGCCAATTGCTACAAAATCAAGACACTTTAGTAAAGATGATAGGAACTTTATCAACACAGAAGTAACTAATCTTTTACAAGAAGGTATCATAGAACCCAGCTCTTCCCCTTGGAGGGCACAAGTTGTCGTGGTTAAGGAACCCTTGGAGAGACCTAGAAAGAGACTCTGCATTGATTACTCTCAAACTATAAACCAGTTCACAGACCTTGATGCATATCCACTACCTCGAATAGAAGAGATTATCAATACATTGGCTAAGTATAAGATATTCTCTATTTTTGACAAAGTGCTTACTACCAAATTCCTTTGAAGGAATCAGAGAAGAAATACACTGCGTTGAAGCAAATGGGAAATTATACCACTACTGCAGAGTTCCTTTTGGTGTAACTAATGACGTGGCTGTTTTTCAGAGAGAGATGGACAAACTTGTTGAACAGGAAAACCTTAAAGATACTTTCCCTTATCTTGATAATATAACTATTGCAGGAAAAGACCAAGCTGAACATGATGAAAATGTACAACGGTTTTTAGAAGTTGTACATTCTAAAAACCTAACATTAAATGAGGCGAAGTCAATAACATCAGTGTCAGCAATTAATATTCTTGGATATTGGGTTGGAAATTATATACTCAAGCCTGATCCAGAAAGACTCCGCCCACTCCAAGAGCTACCTGTTCCAGTTACATTAAACTCTCTACGAAGAGTCCTTGGGATGTTTGCATATTATGCTAAATGGATACCAAATTTTTCTGACAAAACTCAGCCTTTGATTAGAGCAAAATCCTTCCCCCTTGACTCTACAGCAATTGGTGCCTTTACTTCTTTAAAGAAACAACTGGAATCTGCGACATTACACGCCATCGATGAGGATCTCCCCTTTGTTGTTGATTGTGATGCATCTGATTTAGCAGTATCAGCAACATTTAATCAAGGAGGACGACCAGTGGCTTTCATGTCTCGTACTCTCCAAGGTAGTGAATCGCAATGCCCACCCCTCGAAAAGGAAGCTACAGCAATTATTGAAGCAGTGAGAAAATGGAGTCATTTCCTTGCCCGCCAGCACTTCACTTTGATAACAGATCAGCGTTCAGTAGCTTTTATGCTGGATAATCGGAAACAAACAAAGATTAAGAACAGTAAAATTCATGAATGGAGGATTGAATTATCTGCATATAGCTATTCAATGGAGTACCGCACTGGTAAGGATAATGTTGGTCCGGATACATTAACCCGAGCATTTTGTGCCTCTGTTCATTCTTCTGCACTCACTGATCTTCACAATGGGCTGTGTCATCCTGGAGTCACTCGTTTGTTACACTATGTTCGTTCCAAAAACTTACCTTTCTCTACAGAAGATGTGAAGATGACGTGTGCTTCATGTAGAATCTGTGCTGAATTAAAACCAAGGTTCTTCCGTCCTGAAGAAGGAGAATTGGTCAAAGCTACTCAACCTATGGAAGGTACACAAAAGGCTGGAGAAACTCAGCGGGTGCAGCAACATCTAAGGAGCGAAGGAGATAGGCGACGTTTCGGGCCGAAACCCTTCTTCAACCTATGGAACATTTGAGTATTGACTTCAAAGGGCCTTTCCCATCCTCCTCTCGAAATGTTTATATACTTGCCATAGTTGATGAATATTCGAGATTCCCATTTGCTTTTCCTTGTCCAAATATGTCAGCTGCTACGCTTATCAAATGTTTAGATCAACTGTTTTCATTCTGTGGATTTCCAAGTTACATACATTCTGATAGGGGCACCGCATTCATGTCGAAAGATTTAAAGGACTACCTCTCTAATAGAGGAATTGCAACAAGTAAAACAACACCATATCATCCTATTGGAAATGGTCAGGTTGAGAGGTATAATGGAATCATTTGGAAAGCAGTGAAACTGGCTTTAAAGTCAAATGACATACCAGATCAGCATTGGGAATGTGTTCTACCAGATGCATTGCACTCCATCAGATCTTACTGTCAAGTGCTACCTATACTACTCTGCATGAGCGGTTCTTTAACTTCAGACTGCGTTCTTCCAGTGGTACTTCTCTGCCATTATGGTTGACTAGCCCTGGGACCGTGTTGCTTCGTCGGTATGTCCGAATAAATAATAACGAGCCTTTTGCTGATGAAGTTGAACAGACTGATGTCAACCCTTCTTATGCAACTATCAAGTATCGGGATGGACGTCAGTCAACTGTCTCACTTCGTGACCTTGCACCGTGTCCGTCTCCTCCATTAGCTCCGTCACTTCTTGATAACGCTAATCGAGAACCTCCTCCAACACTTCCAGCGTCCCGTATGGAAACTTCCATAAGAAATTCTAAAAATGGAAATGTAAATAACAATATGAGTGAAGTTGATGACCAAGCAGTATATCTACCACCAGCTATTGAAACGCCATTACCTCCTGAAGCTCCAGTTCTGCGACTCTCATCAAGATGTATTAAACCTCCTGACCGTCTCAACTTATAAATAGGAGGGGAGAATGAAGTGGGCGCGTGTGCGGGGCTCTTCTAGAGTGTGCGCAGGCGCAGGACATTCCCGGAGTGTGCGCATGTGCAAAGTATTTCGGGCGGGAAAGGCCTGTGGAATCAGCCATGTTTGCCAGACGTTTCTGAGTAATGTATTAAAGAAATAAGTTGCTTAAAGCTTAAATAAAGTTAAGTAAATTACTAGTAGTGAAAGTTTCATTTACCTCACGACACGCTGCGACCGTGCTGAGGCCTCGCGTGTGCGGGGACTGCTCTCGAGCATGTAGGAGAGTTAGAAGGACCGCCTAGGAACTCATGTCGAACATGCTGCGAGTATGAGTCGAGGGCAAACTCGTCTGAACTCGCAGATTAGGTCACCACAGTGGGACAGCCCCTCTACAGTGTTGGAGACCTGGATTCGATCCTGACTTTGTGTGCTGTCTGAAAGGAGTTTGAATGTTCTCCCCGTCACCTGTGTGGGTTTTCCCTGGTTTCCTCCTGCATTCCAAAGACATGCAGTTTTGTAGGTGGATTGGCTTTGGTAAAATTGTTGTGTGTGTGTGTGTGTGTAGGGGCGGAAAACACGAGGGGGGGCCAGAGGGGACATGTCCCACCACCCCATGTTTTGAGAGGGGGGACATCCCCCCCCCCCCCCCCCCCCCCAAAACCTGCGCCTCATCCGCAGCCAGGATCGATCCCAGCCGGGTCTCCGGCGCTGTCCCGTCCCCACCCGAGCGCCTCACCCGCCCCCACATGCGCGAGCTGTATCCCCAGCGCTGTTTATCTTTGTTTAGCACTGGATTGAGTCTCCGAGGCCTCGCGCATGTGTGTATGCGCGCGCGGCCACCAAAATATTGTTTCCCCGTCCCCTCCATGTTTTCATAGCGAGTTCAGCTCGTGTGTGCGCGTGCATGTATCTGTTTCCATGCCGTATCTCTAAACACAATGTCCGTGATGAGCATGATACCACGTTAAACTAATCTAGTCTGCCTGCACTTGATCCATATGGATCGTTGCAATGTCGCGTGCGGCTTTGGTAGCCCCTTTATAGGAAAGATGTTGAGGCTTTGGAGAAGCGGTAGAGGAGGTTAACCAGAATGCTGCCTGGATTCAGTCCACATGGTTTAAAAAAAAAAATCTAACTTCCTCAGGGGCTTTTATCATCCCTCAAAGCAATTGAATTGATTGATTAGGAGAACACTGTGGGACTTTGGAACGCACATTCCTGACGGCCGTTTGTCGTATGTCCTTGGCGGTTCGGTGTCTGTGGAGAGATCACACGAATTGCGGAAGATTTGGCATTAATGGGGAATGGAGGCGGGAATGGCGAATTGACACAGTGCTGGAGGAACTGAAGCGATAGATAGATTCTTGGTTATGGGGAGAAGGCAGGAGACTGGGGATGAGGAAGTAGAGATAGATCAGCCATGATTGAATGATGGAGTGGACTTGATGGGCCAAACGGCCTAATTCTGCTCCTTGAACTTGTGAACTCAGCGGGTCAGTCAGCGCCCGTGGAAGGGGAAGGACGTACAACGTTTTGGGTCGGGACACTTCTTCAGACTGATGAAGTAGGGCAGAGAATGCTGGAAAAGATTTGTTGATGTTGAAATGTTGCCCGATTTTGATTGGGATGGTTATGGTGAGCCATGTTATTGACCTATTTTAATAGTTCTGCTTAAGTTGCCTCCACAACAGGAATTAAGAGTTTAAGAAAGTCAAAAGAGTTTATTGTCATGTGTCCCTGACAAGACAATGAAATTCTTTCTTTGCATAACACAACAGAACATAGTAGGCATTGACTACAAAACAGATCAGTGTGTCCATATACCATTTTATATACGTAAATACACACATGCAAAGAACTGCAGATGCTGTAAAAACCCATAGCTGTCTTGGCTACACTTCTTCCCACCCTGCGTCCTGGAAAGACTCTATCCCCTCCTCCCAATTCTTCCGTCTACGCCGCATCTGCGCTCAGGATGAGGTGTTCCATACCAGGGCATCGGAGATGTCCTCATTCTTTAGGGAATTTGGGGTTCCCCTCTTCCATTATAGAGGAGGCTCCCACCAGGAGCCCCGCTATATCCCACAGCTCTGCTCTTACACCCCTTGCCCTATTCGTAACAAGGACAGAGTCCCCCTTGTCCTCGCCTTCCACCCCATCAGCCGTCGCATACAACATATAATCCTCCGACATTTTCGCCACCTCCCACGGGATCCCACCACTGGCCACATCTTCCCATCTCCTCCCCTTTCTGCTTTCCGCAGGGACTGCTCCCTCCATGACTCCCTGGTCAATTTGTCCCTTCCCACCCAAACCACTCCCTTCCCGGGTACTTTCCCTTGCAACTGCAGGAAATGCAACACCTGTCACTTTACCTCCCCCTCCCCTCGACTCCATCCAAGGACCAAAGCAGTCTTTCCAGGTGAGGCAGAGTTTCACCTGCACCTCCTCCAACCTCATCTACCGCATCCCCAGTTCCAGGTATCAACTTCCCAAGACCAAGCGCAGGCTCGGCGATCGCTTCACTGAACACCTCCGCTCGGTTCGCATTAATCACCCGGTTCCTCAGCACTTCAACTCCCCCTCCCATTCCCAATCTGACCTTTCTGTCCTGGGCCTCCCCCATTGCCAGAGTGAGGCCCAGCACAAAATGGAGGAACAGCACCACCTATTTCCCTTGGGTAGTTTACACCCCAGCGGTATGTACATTGACTTCTCTAATTTTAGATAGCCCTTGCTTTCTCCCTCCTTCCCCTCCCCCTGCCCAGTTCTCCCACAAGTCAATCCTCCGACTTCAATCTGAAAAAGGGTCTCGACCCGAAACCTCGCTAATTTTCCGTCTCTCCATAGATGCCAACTCGCCCGCTGAGTTTCTCCAGCATTTGTCGTCTACCTTCCCCAACAAGGGTGTTGTGGCGGGTCTGAGCTATAGGGGAGGTTGGGCAGGCTAAGACTTTATTGCTTGCAGTGCTAGGGGTTGAGGGGTGATCTTATAGAGCTGTACTAGATCAAGAGGAGAAGCAATAGGGTAGGTGCACAGTCTTTGATCTGGTACCCAGAGTAGGAGGATTAATGAACCAGGGTACATAGGTTTAAGGTGAAAGGGGCAAGATTTAATAAGAAACTTATTAAGAGCAGCAACTTTCACCGCACAATGTGGTGGGTATAAGGAACGAGTTGTCAGAGGATTGGCACAAAACGCTGGAGTTACTCAGCGGGTCAGGCAGCATCTCTGGAGAAAAGGAATAGGTGACGTTTCGGGTCGAGACCCTTCTTCAGACCGGAGGGTCTCAACCCGAAACGTCACCCGTTCCTTTTCTCCTAGAGATGCTGTCTGACCCGCTGAGTTACACCAGCGTTTTGTGTCTATCTTCGGTGTAAACCGGCATCTACAGTTCCTTCCTGCACATTTCGAGCTACCAGAGGAGGTAGTTGAGGCACAATGCTTAACGAACATTGAGACAGATGCATGGATAGGACAGATTTAGAGGGTTGTGGGCCAAGCACAGGCAGGTGGGACTAGTGTAGGTGGGGCATGTTGGTCGGTGGGGGCAAGTTGGGACCAGCTTCCACGCCGTTTGACACTATATGACTTTATAATTAGCTGGCTTTGAAATGTTAATATGACTTTTGCTTCTATTTTTCTTCTCTAGAAAATAGATGTGACTAGCTCTGAAGATGAGACTTCTAAAGTAAGTATTTAATCTTTAGATAGAAGGGCTATTTATTTTTAAGTAACTAATAAAGGCAAGATTTGTAGGTTGATTCTGGTCTAGAATGCAAATCCCCAAAGCAATTCACAAGCAATAGGAACAGAACTAGGCAGTTTGGCCCATCAAGTCTACTCTGCCATTCAATCATGGCTGATCTATCTATCTATCTATCCCTCTCAGCCCCATTCTCCTACATTCTCCCCTACGCACCGTCTGAACGTCGTGCCTCCGTGACCCTCTCTGTAGGTGCCTCCGTGACCCTCTATGCGTGTGGCTCCGTGGCCCTCTCTGTGTGTGCCTCTGCGCCCCTCTCTGTCCTGGCGAACTTACCTTTAAGACTTTGCTCCAAGTTCGCCTCACTTTACGCCGTGTTGCGCCACTCACCCGACCTCCGCGCGGCCCCTGCTGCTGGTTTGGTCAGGCTTGCCGCATGCAGGTGCATGCTGGTGGGAACGGCCCTGTACAGGGATCACCCAACCGCGCGGCCCCCGCAGCCGGTTTGGTCGCGCTCATCGCATGGAGTTGCATGCTGGTGGGACAGGCCCTTTAAAGGTAACTTCTCCAGCACAGATAGGCACACACAGAGAGGGTCACGGCGGCACCTACAGAGAGGGTCACGGAGGCACGACGTCGAGACGGTGCGTAATGCGTCGAGACGACTGTGAGCCGACAAGCCGTTGCCGCGCGGAATTTTTGAACGGTCAGTTTTTCGGAGCCCCGCGCGATGTCGGGACGAACTCCGCACAATTCCGCACAATTCCGCACAACTCCGGCGATCGAAGTGGGACCAGCCCCGCAACGCCGGATGGCTCAAGCGACCACGTTAGGTCGCGCTCATCGCATGGAGTTGCATGCTGGTGGGACAGGCCCTTTATTAAGCAAGAATCCGTCTCTGTCATAAAATCATCCATTAACTTGGCTCCACAGCCTTCTGTGGCAATGAATTCCACAGATTCATCACCCTCTGACCAAAGAAATTCCTCCTCATCTTCCTAAAGAAATCCTTTAATACTGAGGCTATGAGCTCTGGTCCTGGACTCTTCCCCTAGTGGAAACTTCCTCTCCACATCCACTCTATCCAGGCCTTCACTATTCGGTAAGTTTCAATGATGTGTGGGAAGAAACTGCAGATGCTGCTGTACACCGCAGATAGACGCAAAATGCTGGGGTAACTCAGCAGGTCAGGTAGCATCTGGTAGGATGGGTGACGTTTTGGGTCGGAACCCTTCTGACTGAAAATAGAGTGTGTGTGGGGGGGGGGGGGGGTGGAAAAGGCTAGAACAAATAAGGCTTGGCAATAGATGATGAAGGAAGAGTGGAGCCCACTATGTGCCATTGTTGGCTGGGGAAGATAAGGAAGTGGAACTAGTAGGACCACTTGGGTGGAGGAGTGAGGGAGGGGTTAGATAGAGGGCATGCAGAAGTTGCTTGAAATTGGTGAAATCAATGTTCACACTGCTGGGTTGTAAGCTGCCCAAGCGAAATATGAGGTGCTGTGTTCAAGAAGGAACTGCAGATGCTGGAAAATCGAAGGTGGACAAAAGTGCTGGAGAAACTCAGCGGGTGCGGCAGCATCTATGGAGCGAAAGAAATAGGCAATGTTTCGGGTGTAAACCCTTCCCCATGCAGGGGGGCGGGAGGGGGGGGGGGGGAGGGAAGAAGAAAGGAAGAGGAGCCAGAGGGCTGAGGGAGAGCTGGGAAGGGGAGGAGACAGCAAGTGCTAACGGAAATTGGAGGTCAATGTTTATGCCGCTGGGGTACAAACTGCCCAAGCGGAATACGAGGTGCTGCTCCTCCAATTTCCGGTGGTGCTCACTCTGGCCATGGAGGAGGCCCAGGACAGAGGGGTTGGATTCGGAATGGGAGGGGGAGTTGAAGTGCTGAGCCACAGGGAGATCAGGTTGGTTAATGCGGACCGAGCGGAGGTATTCGGCAAAACGATTGCCAAGCCTACGCTTGGTCTCGCCGACATAGATCAGCTGACATCTAGAGCAGTGGATGCAACAGATGAGCTTGGAGGAGGTGCAGGTGAACCTCTGTCGCACCTGGAACGACTGGAATGGAGTCGAGGGGGGAGGTAAAGCGACAAGTGTAGCATCTCTTACGGTTGCAAGGGAAAGTGCCCGGGGAAGGGTTTGAGAGAATTGACCAGGGAGTTACGGAGGGAGTGGTCTTTGCGGAAAGCAGGGGGGGGGGGGGGGTGGGGGGAGATGGGGAGATATGGTGAGTGGTGGGGTCACGTTGGAGGTGGCGAAAATGACGGAGGACTATTTGTTGTATGTGACGGCCAGTAGGGTGGAAGATGAGGACTAGGGGGACTCTGCCCTTGTTATGAGTGGGGGGGTGGGGGGATGGGGAGAGAGAAATGTGGGTATTGAGGAGACCCTAGTGGGATCCAATCTATAGTAGGGGAGGGGAACCCCCGTTCCCTGAAGAATGGGGACATTTCCGATGCCCTGCTCTTCCCCCAATTTTGGTGTGGCCTCGCTGTGTCAGTGGAGGAGGCCCAGGAAGGTCATGTCAGTATGGGAATGGGGAGGGAAGGGTTAATATTTGGCAAACCGGGAGATCCCATATGCCCAAGGTGGACTGAGCGTAGGTGTTCTCCGAAATGATGGCCTCTACTTTCAATCTGAAGAAGGGTTCCGGCCTGAAATGTCGCCCAGCCTTCCTCTTCAGAGATGCCGCCTGGTCTGCTGAGTTGCACCAGCACTTCGCGTCTACTTTAAATAGAAACATAGAAAATAGGTGCAGGAGGAGGCCATTCGGCCCTTCGAGCCAGCACCGCCATTCATTGTGATCATGGCTGATCGTCCCCTATCAATAACCCGTGCCTGCCTTCTCCCCATATCCCTTGACTCCACTAGCCCCTAGAGCTCTATCTAACTCTCTCTTAAATCCATCCAGTGACTTGGCCTCCGCTGCCCTCTGTGGCAGGGAATTCCATAAATTCACAACTCTCTGGGTGAAAAAGTTTTTTTTCCCCACCTCAGTCTTAAATGGCCTCCCCTTTATTCTAAGACTGTGGCCCCTGGTTCTGGACTTGTCCGACATTGGGAACATTTTTCCTGCATCTAGCTTGTCCAGGCCTTTTATAATTTTTGTATGTTTCTATAAGACCCCCCCCCCTCATCCTTCTAAACTGCAGTGAATACAAGCCTAGTCTTTTCAATCGATCCTCATATGACAGTCCCGCCATCCCAAATGATGTAGTATCTGCCTGAAGAAGGCTCCTGACCTGAAACATCACCCATATGTCCCTTCAACGGATGCTGACTGACTTGCCGAGTTTGTAACACTTTGCGTTTTATTCATTAACCGTGGTATTTGTGTTGTAAGCGATTTACAGGTGTAAATGGAAATCTTAATGTTTTTGCATTAGAAAGGAGAGATCGTGTCCCTCATGAAGAAGCCATTGGACGAAGAGGCAAGTATCTATTTAGGGGGGGCGGCACGGTGGCGCAGCGGTAGAGTTGCTGCCTAACAGCGCCAGACACACGGGTTGGATCCCGACTACAGGTGCTGTCGGCACCGAGTTTGCACGTTCTCCCCGTGACCTGCGTGATCTTCGGTTTCCTCCCACACTCCAAAGGCGGACAGGTTCGGAGGTTAATTGGCTTGGTATAAATGTAAGGAATCGTCTCTGGTGTGTGTTAATGTTGCGGGGATCGCTGGTCGGCGAGGACTCGGTGGGCCATTGGACCTGTTACTGCGCTGTATCTCTAAACTTAAAAATGAACCTAATCTGACATCTCACTGAGTGTCCAAGTTCATTCGGCTTGATGCAGGAGGTGGCGGTGATGGTCATTTTGGGTCCGTCGACTCTGCCTGGGGTTGGTGGTTGTGATACGGCCTTTCTAGTAACCAGCCGGTTGGCAAGGGTTCGGGTCCTGGCTGAGCCAGACCAAATGTCTGGCCCTCTTCCGGGCTTATGCCCACCCCTGGGTGTTCCTGGAGCGGGGGGGGGGGGGGGTGGGGGGGGGGAGAGCACGCGATATCCACAGGCACCTTGGCTGCCTTCCGGGACTGCAGTGGTCTTGAGCGGGGTGGCACGGTGGCGCAGCGGTGAAAATAACTTATTGCTACGTGTACCAAAGTACAGTGCTGCACGCTAACCAGTCAGCGGGAAGGCAATACATGATTGCAGTCGAGCCATTTACAGTGCATATAACCATATAACAATTACAGCACGGAAACAGGCCACCTCGGCCCTTCTAGTCCGTGCCGAACACTTACTCTCACCTAGTCCCATCTACCTGCACTCAGAACATAACCCTCCATTCCTTTCCCGTCCATATACCTATCCAATTTATTTTTATATGATGAAATCAAACCTGCCTCCACCACTTCCACTGGAAGCTCATTCCACACAGCTACCACTCTCTGAGTGAAGAAGTTCCCCCCTCATGTTACCCCTAAACTTTTATCCCTTAATTCTCAAATCATGTCCTCTTGTTTGAATCTTCCCTGCTCTCAATGGAAATAGCTTATCCACGTCAACTCTGTCTATCCCTCTCATAATTTTAAAGACTTCTATCAAGTCCCCCCCCCCCTTAACCTTCTGTGCTGCAAAGAATAAAGACCTAACTTGTTCAACCTTCCTCTGTAACCTAGGTGCTGGAACCCAGGCAACATTCTAGTAAACCACCTCTGTACTCTCTCTATTTTGTTGACACCTTTCCTATAATTTGGTGACCAAAATTGTACACCATACTCCAGAATTGTCCTCACCAATGCCTTGTACAATTTTAACATTACATCCCAACTTCTATATTCAATGCTCTGATTTATAAAGGCCAGCACACCAAAAGCTTTCTTTACCACCCTATCTACATGAGATTCCACCTTCAGGGAACTACGCACAGTTATTCCTAGAGCCCTCTGTTCTACTGCATTCCTCAATTCGCTACCATTTACCATGTACGTCCTATTTTGATTTGTCCTGCCAAGATGTAGCACCTCTCACTTATCAGCATTAAATCAGCAGATCATAGATACATGATAATAAGGGAATAACGTTTGGTGCAAGGTAAGCCAGCAACGTTGGATCAAGGATAGTCCAAGGGTCTCCAATGGTAGTCCAGCACTGCTCTCTGGTTGTGGTGGACTTGCTGCCTTACAGTGCCAGAGAACTGGGTTTGATCCTGACCGGAGTACGTGCGTTCACCTGCTTGGTTTTCTCCAGGTGATTTATGGATAGGACGGGTTTGGAGATATAGGGGCCAAACGCAAACTCAAACAGGGTGCTCCGGTTTCCTCCCACACTCCAAAGACTTGCAGGTTAATTTGTTGGAATTTGTAAATTGTCTCCCGCGTGTAGGATAGTGCCAGTGTACGTACGGCGTGATCACTGGTCTGCGTAAGGCCTGTTTCCGCGCTGAATCTCCAATCCCTAAAGTGAAGGGTGCTTCTTGGATGAAAGTAACATTGTTTTGCTTTGATACTTGTAGAGAATAGATGCAGGAGTAGGCCATTCGACCCTTTGTGCCTGTACCGCCAATCACTGTGGTCATGGCTGATCATCCACAATCAGTACCCCGCTCCTGCCATCTCCCCATATCCCCTGACTCTGCTGTCTTAAGGAGCTCTATCTAACTCTCTCTTGACAGCATGCAGTGAATTGGCCTCCACTGCCTTCTGAGGCAGAGAATTCCACAGATTCACAACCCTCTGGGTGTACTCGTATGTGCATTCGTTTTGTTAGAGTGACATCTCTTCAGGACAGTGCTCCAGTTGTCGTAATGTTCCTGTTAATAGGCCAGAAATAAAAGTTCTGGTTGAACGTGTTGCCTTGCCCATCCACACTTCCACCATTACGCTCTCTCAATCGGTCAGAGAGCTTTGCTTCTCTGCTGACCAATTGAATTGGCTTTGTTGATGAGACCCACCACTCTCAATATGTTTGTAACTAAGATAAAGAAGATTTACTCCAAAGCCGAATTGTGTATCATTTTCCATTGTTATTTCTTCTGGATCGTATCAATTGTCCCAGAGACCTAATTTGAGACCTATTTTGGTGACCCACGGATTTGGTCACCTACCCGTAGTCTCCAGAGATGCTGCCAGGTCTGCTGAGTTACTCCGCAATGTGTTTTGTTGTTGTAGTCCCGCATCCGCAGTTCCTTCTGTCAACGTTTGCAATCCCTAGTGATCCAAGGACCATCCTGGGGAGTTCATAAGTTCTAGGAGCAGAATTAGGCCATTCGGCCCATCAAGTCTGCGCAGCCATTCAATCATGGCTGATCTATCTTTCCCTCTCAATCCCTTTCTCCTGCCTTCACCCCGCAATTCCTGACGCCCATATCAATCAAGAATCTGTCGGTCTCCACCTTAAAGCATATCCGTTGACTTGGCCTCCACAGCCGTCTGTGGCAGTGAATTCCACAGCTTCACCAGCCTCTGGCTAAAAAAAAAATCCTCCTTGGAATAAAGGGGGGGGGGGGGGTCATTTAAGACTGAGGTGAGAAAAAGCTTTTTCACCCAGAGAGTTGTGAATTTGTGGAATTCCCTGCCACAGAGGGCAGTGGAGGCCAAGTCACTGGATGGATTTAAGAGAGAGTTAGATAGAGCTCTAGGGGCTAGTGGAATCAAGGGATATGGGGAGAAGGCAGGCACGGGTTATTGATAGGGGACAATCAGCCATGATCACAATGAATGGCGGTGCTGGCTCGAAGGGCCGAATGGCCTCCTCCTGCACCTATTTTCTATGTTTCCTCATCTCCTTTCTGAAGGTACGTCCTTTATTTCTGAGGCTACTGCCTCTGGTCCTAGACCCTCTGGTTAGTGGAAACTAGTAGAAGCAAGTTAATAGTCTCATGTAAATTTGTTGTGTTGCCCTTCTATTAGCATAGAAACATAGATAGCTAGAAACACCGAAAATAGGTGCAGTAGTAGGCCATTCATTCCTTTGAGCCAGCACCACCACTCAATATGATCATGGTTTGTCATCCAAAATCAGTAACCCGTTCCTGGTTTTTATCTACAGTCCTGAATCTTCTGAATTTGTAGTCGGCATATCGCCAACTTGGATGTGTTGTGCATTCTAACGTGATGCTAGTGCCCCCTTAAAACTGTCTAGTGAAGGTGATTTGACTATATTGTTGTCTAGTTTATTCCATTCCCTCAAGGTTCTTACAAAGAATTAGTTCTTATATATAACCATATAACCATTACAGCACAGAAACAGGCCTTCTCGGCCCTTCCAGTCCGTGCCGACCATTTATTTTCCCCTAGTCCCATCTACCTGCACTCAGACCACACCCCTCCATTCCCTTCCCGTCCATATACCTATCCACTTTACTTTTAAATGTTAAAATCGATCCTGCCTCCACCACTTCTGCAGGAAGATCATTCCACACAGCCACCACTCTCTGAGTAAAGAAGTTCCCCCTCATGTTACCCCTAAACTTCTGTCCCTTCATTCTCATGTCATGCCCTCTTGTTTGAATCTTCCCTACCCTCAATGGGAAAAGCTTATCCACGTCAACTCTGTCTATCCCTTTCATCATTTTAAAGACCTCAATCAAGTACCCCCCTTAACCTTCTGCGCTCCAAAGAATAAAGACCTAACTTGTTCAACCTTTCTCTGTAATTTAGTTGCTGGAACCAAGGCAACATTCTAGTAAATCTCCTCTATACTCTCTCTATTGTGTTGACATCCTTCCTATAATTGGGCGACCAAAATTGTACACCATACTCCAGAATTGGTCTTACCAATGCCTTGTACAATTTTAACATTACTTCCCTACTCCTATATTCAATGCTCTGATTTATAAAGGCCAGCACACCAAAAGCTTTCTTTACCACCCTATCTACGTGCGATTCCACCTTCAGGGAACTATGCACAGTTATTCCTAGATCCCTCTGTTCCACAGCATTCCTCAATTCCCTACCATTTATCCTGTACATCCTATTTTGATTTGTCCTGCCAAGATGTAGCACCTCACACTTATCAGCATTAAACTCCATCTGCCATCTTTCAGCCCACTCTTCCAAATGGCCCAAATCTCTCTGTAGACTTTGAAACTCTACTTCATTATCCACAGCACCCTCTATCTTAGTATCATCTGCATACTTACTTATCCAATTTTCCACCCCATCATCTAGATCATTGATGTACATGACAAACAACAGTGGACCCAACACTGATAAATACTAAACACTAGTATTATAAATATCTGTGCTGGTGAATGGGATTTCTATGTGCATATCATTTCTCTTTCTTGTTGAGTATGTTATATGTATCTATCTGCAGTTATGCCCCCACGATCCCCTTTTGAATCTTGTACAACATGGCTAGTCTGTTCCTTGCCCTTCTTGTTTCCAGCGTTCCCCACTCCAGGTCGGCCAGAGCTGGCACTTGCTTTCTCCACGTGCTGTAAGTGGGGACAGATGTTGATAAAAATCTTAATGTTTTCACGCTAGAAAGAAGAGATGGGATCCCTCCATTCACTGGCATCAATAGACGAAGTAAGTATCTGTGAGGAACCATGGTGATTTAGACAAAATGCTAGAGTGCCTCGGCGGGTCAGGCCAGCATCTCTGGAGAGAAGGAATGGGTGACCTTTTCACGTCGAGACCCTTCTTCGGAATTGACCCGAAACGGCACCCATTCCTTCTCTCCAGAGATGCTGCCCGTCCCGCTGAGTTACTCCAGCACTTTGCGTCTATCTTCGGTGTAAACCAGCATCTGCAGTTCCTTCCTGCACACCATGAACATTTGGCTTGATACAGGAGGTGGTGGTGTTTTGAGTTGCATCACCGTTGGCCCTGTCGCGATTAAGCTGGTTACCAAATGGCCTTTCCAGTGACCAGACAGTTGGCAGGTGTGCCAATCCTGGCTGAGCCAGGCTGTTCGCCTACCACTCTTTAGGGGCTTCTGTCCTTGCCCCGAGTGCCCCAAGCATTTGTCCGCGGGTGGCCTTGTACACATTTGCTCCCCTGCTCCACTCGAGGCCATTCACACCTCTACTAGAGGTTGGCTTCTTTCCTAAATTTTGGTTTGGTTTGATTTAGAGATGCAGCGTGGAAACTGGCCCTTTGGCCCACCGAGTCCGTGCCGACCTTCGATCACCCGTACACTAGTTCTATGCTATCGATCCCAGCCTACACACTAGGGACGACTAACCTACAAACCTGCATGTATTCGAAATGTGGGAGGAAACCGGAGCACCAGAAGAAAAACCCACGCAGGTCACGGGGAGAACGTACAAACTCCGACCAGTCAGCACCCGTAGTCAGGATCGAACCTGGGTCTCCCTCTGGCACTGTGAGGCAGAAACCCTACCGTGCTGCCCCCTTGTGTTTTCATATTGTTGGGAATCTGCTGCCTAGAACATCATATGTGACGGTTTAGTTTAGACATACAGCATGTACACACTGGGGAATTCCCGGGATGGCGGGACTGTCATATGCTGAGAGAATGGAGCGGCTGGGCTTGTACACTCTGGAGTTTAGAAGGATGAGAGGGGATCTTATTGAAACCTATAAGATTATTAAGGGTTTGGACACGCTAGAGGCAGGAAACGTGTTCCCAATGTTGGGGGAGTCCAGAACCAGGGGCCACAGTTTAGGAATAAGGGGTAAGCCATTTGGAGCGGAGACGAGGAAACACTTTGTCACATAGAGTTGTGAGTCTGTGGAATTCTCTGCCTCAGAGGGCAGTGGAGGCAGGTTCTCTGGATACGTTCAAGAGAGAGCTAGATAGGGCTCTTAAAGATAGCGGAGTCGGGGGATATGGGGAGAAGGCAGGAACAGGGTACTGATTGGGGGATGATCAGCCATGATCACATTGAATGGTGGTGCTGGCTCGAAGGGCCGAATGGCCTACTCCTGCACCTATTGTCTATTGTAATCTATTGCCTAGAACTTCATGTGTGAGAGTTTAGTTTAGACACACAGCATGGAAACGGGCCCTTCGCCCATCGAGTCCCTGCCGACCAACAATCACCTGTAAACCAGCCCCATCGTACACACTGGGGACAATTGACAGAAGCCAATTAACCTACAAACCTGCACGTCTTTGAAATTTGGGATGTTGGAAATGATCAGACTCACACAAAGTGATTAGAATTCATAGTCTTTTATTAGCAACCCTGTAGAGGAAACACAAGGTGCTTTCATCTCTACATGCAGACTACTAGTCTGCCAGGGACAGAGAGTCGTCTAATAAGCCTGTGGGCGCAGCAATAGCATGACTGACACCAATCTACATCCTCCCTCTTAAAGAATTAAATGCCAATGCAAAACTTCTGATTACTACAAAGAAATAAATGCAAATATATACTGCTGACTATCTAAAGCACACATAGTATATGGCAATAGACTGGAGGAAGTCCAAACATAGCCCGGGTACTTTGCGGTGGGCTTACAAACACGGCTGGCACGAGTACGGTACAGTCCTGCATCTCCTCCCGTCACTGGGGAGACAATCGGCGGTAAAATAGGTGTTGGAGATTGAAACGGCGTTCCCGGGGATGAAACGGGAGACTTTGGCACAGGTGGAGGAGGCGTGGCCATAGGCGAAGTAACCGGTTCAGAAACGGGTTGTGGCGCTGGTGCAGTCGGGCCGACGCCGCTGGACGTGGATGGAAGTACGCTTGTGCGGTCAGGATAGTACGGAGGTGGCGCTGGCTCATTCACAGGCGGGACATGTTGCCTATTACACCTGTAGGTGCCGCCATCGGCGTTGACCAAGTACGAACGCGGCTCGGAGGCCGTTCCAGAAATGACACCGATGTGGTCGTGACCTTTATCGGTTTGCAGATGCCTCGTGGTACGGTTTAGGGGCAGCTTGCCTCCAATGTGAAGGTAACGGCAACTGGCCTGTTCGCACCATGACAGACGCGGGACAACGCTACGCCCAGATTGAGAAGGAGCTGCTAGCGGTCGTTTTTGCATGCAAGAAGTTGAATTACTCTATCTTCGGGGTCACGGTTGAAACTGACCACACCAACTCCTGTTCAGCATCTTGAAGAAACCAATACATGCCTCTCCGGGACGCCTTCAATGGATGTTGCTATAAGCTTCAGAAGTATGACATTGTTCTGACCTACAAAGGTGGCAAGGACATGCACCTGGCTGACACCCTCTCGCGTGCTCCTCGAAAGATCTGCGAGGGTTCATCCACACCAGATGACGGTTTTGTGGTAATGACGGTTTCCTTTGATTCTCTGGTCCTTCTTGGAGGACCTGGTAGCCCACACTGCCGCTGACGATGCCCTACGATCGCTCTCCTCCGTCATTACGCACGGTTGGCCTGACAAGCCATACAATTTACCGCTTCCAGTCCGGCCCTTCTTTGCCGTCCGCGATGAACTAGCACTACAAGATGGCATTATCGTAAAAGGCCACAAGGCTGTGGTTCCTGCCTCCCTACACAGCAAGTATTTTCACGCTGTCCATGCGGGGGCACCCAGGCACCGAAGCAACTATCCCGCGAGCAAAAAAACCATGTTTTACTGGCCTGGCATGGCCCATTACATTTACGAGAAGGTGGGATCCTGTAGTGTGCAACAGTTTGGCACCACATCAACTAAAGCAACCACTTAATCTCTCACACCCAATTCCTGCCCTTCCATGGTCCACAGTGGCAACTGACATGTTTGAGTGGCATGGCAAGCAATACCTGGTTCTTGTCGACTCGTATTCCGGCTGGTTTGATATCGATCTTCTTACTAGCCCCACTTCGCACGGGGTAGTTCAGAAGCTGGCATGCCATTTTTCTGACCGCGGAGCTCCATGTCAACTACTATCTGATAACGGCAGACAATTTACCAGCCAGCACTTCAAAGACTTTGCTGTACGCTGGGGTTTCCAGCAGCCCTGAATATCCTCAGCCAAATGGGCTGGCTGAACATGCCGTCAGGAGTGCCAAGCAATTAATGGAAGTATCCCACTTCTGACGCCATGTTGAATAATGATCAGGCTCACACCAGGTGATTGGAATTCATAGTCTTTTATTGGTAACTGTAGAAGAAACACAAGGTGCTTGCATCTCTACACGCATACTATTAGTCTGTCAGGGAGGGAGCGAGAGAGAGCGCTCCCTAATAAGCCTGTGGGCGGAGCAATAGTATGAGTGACACTAATCTACAGGGAGGGAGGAAGCCGGAAAAATCCCAGTATCTATCCCATTCCTACACACTGGGGACAATTTATAGAAGCAATTAACCTACAAACCTGCATGTATTCGAAATGCGGCAGGTAACCGGAGCTGCCGGACCAAAAGCCTACGCTGTAATAGGGAGAATGTGCAAACTCTATACGGACAGCACCCGTAGTCGGGATCGATCTTGGGCCTCTGGCATTGAAAGGCAGCAACACTACCACTGCACCACCGTGAGCCGAAGCTGCTATAGAGTGACAAAAGACTCGCAGCGCTGGAATAACCCGGCTGGTCAGGCAGCAGCTCCAGAGAACGTGGACAGGCAATGTTTTGGGTTGGGACACTTGCTCAGACTGCAGTCATTGAGCTGGTTGTGTTCTGAATGAATGAATGAATGAATAGCCTTTATTGTCATTCAGACCTTTCGGTCTGAACGAAATTTCGTGCCTGCAGTCATACATATATAAAAATAACAAAACCACACAATAAACACATATTTAACATCCACCACAGTGAGTTCACCAAACACCTCCTCACTGTGGTGGAAGGCAATAGTCTTAGAGTCTCGGTCTTCTTCCCTCCTTATTCTCCCTCTGCGCTGAGGAGATCCAGGCCTCCGATGCTGCCGTCCACCAGGCCCGCGGCCGAGCCTCCGAAACTGGGCCGCTGTCGCCGGAACACCGCCACAGGGCCCGCCGCCGGAACGTCGCTGGAGCACCACATCCCCGAAGCCAGGTTGCCGCTGGAGCACCACAGCCCCGAAAGCCAGGTCGCCGCCGGAACGTCGCTGGAGCACCGCATCCCCGGAAGCCAGGTCGGCGCTGGAGCACCGCAGCCCCGAAAGCCAGGTCGCCACTGGAACGCCACTGGAGCACTGTAGCTCTGAAGCCAGGTCACCGCTGAAGCACCGCTGGAGGCCGCCAGCTCCGCCATTAGGGCCTCAGCACAGACGGTGACGGGGGACGTGACAAGAAAAGTCACATCCCCCCGAAGGGAGAGACTAAAACCCCGTCTCTCCCCCCCCCACCCCCCCCCCCCCCCCCCACCCACACACAACCTAACAAACCAAAAATAATCACTAAAAACAGGCACGAAGACAAAAATAAAATAAAAGACAGACGGACTGCAGGTGAGCCGCAGCTGCCAAGCAGCGCCGCCACTTCCTCTCTGAATGAAATACATTCCATTGCAAAGTGCTACATGCTGCATTGTATCCCCATCCTGAGCCTGATGAATACCGATGGGAATGAATGATTGGGTCAACATATGACGGCAATGGGCCCGTTTAGAAGGACGAGGGAGGATCCCATTGAAACTTACCGAATGGTGAAAGGCGTGGATAGAGGATGCTTCCACTGGTGGGAGAGTCTAGGACCAGAGGTCATAGCTTCAGATTAAAAGGATGTGTACCACTAGGAAGGAGATGAGGAGGAATTTCTTCAGTCAGAGGGTGGTGAATCTGCAGAATTCATTGCTACGGAGGCCAAGTTCCTGGATAATTTTAAAGATTGATAGATTCTTGATTTGTACGGGTGTCAGGGGTTATGGGGAGAAGGCAGGAGAATGGGGTTTTAGGAGAGAGATATCGATCAGCCATGATTGAATGGCAGAGTAGACTTGACGAGTCGAATGGCCCAATTCTTCTCCTATTACTTAAGACCTTGTGATCTCTGGAGAAAAAGGGCGGGTGACGTTTCGGGTCGGGACCCATCTTTCAGACTGAAAGTAGAAGTGGGGGGGGGGGGGGGGGGTCTGTAGGTAGGTAAGGCCAGGACACAAAGCAGGGCCGGCAACAGATGACCAAGGAAGGGTGGAGCCCATACTGGCGCATTGTTGGCTTGGAAAGGAGCGAGAACGACGGGATACGAGGATGCCAACTGTGGAACTAGTAGGATATCTAAGGTGGGTGATGGAGAGGGGGTGGGGATTGCGAGATGGGGATTTTGAAATTAGAAAAGTAAATATTTACACCGCTGGGCTGCAGGCTAACCAAGCAGAAATATGAGGTGGTGTTCCTCCAATTGGCACGTGGCCTCACTGTAAACCTGAGGGACAACTTTTTTCCGCACAGAGGGCAGTGCTATATGGAACAAGCTGCCAGTGGTGAAATCTGAGGCTGGTAGTTCAACAATATTTCACAGATATTTGGACAGATACATGGACAGGAAAAGTTTAGAGGGTTATGGATCATACGCGGGCAGGTGGGACTAGTGTAGATGGGGCATCTTGGTCGACATGGGCAAGTTGTGCTGAAGGGGTTTCCGTGCTGTGTGATTCTCTGACTACACTCCAGTTTACTTTAGAGCGGATGCAGGCCCTTCAGCCCACCAAGCGATCCCCGCACACTTACACTATCCTACACACACTAGGGGACAATGTACAATCGTACCAAGTCGACAGACCTGCACATCTGGGAGGAAACCGGAGATCCCGGAGAAAGTCCTAGGCAGGTCACGGGCAGAACGTACAAAATCCGTGCAGGTCTTGTACCTTTCCTGTGGAAGGGAATGCAGTAGAAGCTCATCAGGTCTACCTATCCCTATCCCATTTTGAAGTGGTTAGGGTGACTGCAATGTGTTTTTTTTTAAAGGAAACACTGGTTCTAAATGCGGTTTGTTTTCCTCTCACTTTATTTAAACAGAAGCAGTTAAATGGAGGAGGCCATTCGGCCCTTCGAGCCAGCACCACCATTCAATATGATCGTGGCTGATCATCCAAAACCAGTACCCCGTTCCTGCTTTCTCCCCATATCCCTTGATGCCATTAGCCCCAAGAGCTAAGTCTATCTCTCTCTTTAAAACATCCAGTGAATTGGCCTCCACTGCCTTCTGTGACAGGGAATTCAGATCTGATCCTGTACGGGATGGTGCATCTTTCCAGTTAACCCTTTAGTCTGGTAGAGCTGCTGCCTCGCAGCACCACAGGCCCGGGTTCCACCCTGACCTCTGGTGCTGTCTGTGTGGAGTTTCCACGCTCTCCCCCGTGACCGCCTGGGCTTCCTCCGGCTGTTCCGGTTTCCTCCCACGTCCGGACGACATGCAGTTTTGTAGGCTAATCTACCTCTGTTAATTGCCCCCCTACTGTGTAGATAGGGTGAGCATAGAAATAGTGTGTGAATGGGCGATCGATGGTGGGCATAGACTTGGTGGGCTGAAGGTGGACACAAGGTGCGTGAGTATCCCAGTTGGTCAGGCAGCATCTCTGGAGAAAGAGGACGAGAGACGTATCGGGTCGGGACCCTTCTTCAGTCACAGTCAGTCTGACGAAGGGCCTTGCCCTGAAACATCACCTATCCATGTTCTCCAGAGATACTGGCTGACCCATTGAGTTACTCCAGCACTTTGTGACTATCTTTGGAATAAACCAGCATCTGGGCCAAGCACAGGAGGGTGGGACATGTGGCGATCCTCCTCCGCTCAGCCCGTCTTAACCTTCCCGATCTCCCGGTTGCTCAGCACTTCAACTCCCCCTCCTATTCCCAATCTGACCTTTCTATCCTGGGCCTCCTCCATTGTCAGAGTGAACCCAGCGCAAATTGGAGGAACAGCACCTCATATTTTGCTTGGGTAGTTTACACCCCAGCGGTATGAACATTGACTTCTCTAACTTCAAATAGCCCTTGCTTTCTCTCTCCATCCCCTTCCCCATCCCAGTTCTCCCACCAGTCTTACTGTCTCCACCTAAATTATATCTTTGTCTGTCCCCTGACAAGTCTGAAGAAGGGTCTAGACCAGAAATGTCGCCTATTCCTTCTCTCCAAAGATGCTGCCTCACCCACTGAATCACTCCAGCATTTTGTGTCAACCTGTAGATGGGACATGTTGGCCATTGTGGGCAAGTTGGGGCGGAGGGCCTGTTTCCATGCTGTATCACTCTATGACTCTATCTGCATTTGTTTGTTTCCACGTTTGGTGGGCCGAAGGGCCTGTTTCTGTGCTGTATCTCTAACCTAGACGTGACTAGACCCCATGTACTTGGGCCAAGCTGATAATGGACAATCTATCCTCAAAACATTCGCAGGCCCAGAGCCACCTCTGGTTTTAATGGGCAAAATGAAAAATTCGGCATGAATAATTCATGGATAATTCATATATAATGAATAACGGGCGGCACGGTGGCGCAGCGGTAGAGCTACTGCCTTATAGCGCCAGAGACCGGGGTTCGATCCTGATGACTGGTGCTTGTCTGTACGGAGTTTGCAAATTCTTCCCATGGCATGCGTACGTGTTATGGGCCTGTTCTACTTGCCGATTTTTTTTTAGTGCAACTGCCGGTGACTGTCATTGTCGTAGAAGGTTGCTGAAAAACCGGCGCCAACCTACGTCATCCTGGCGACAACCTACGACAGCACCTACGCCAGGAGAAGTCAAGCTGCGCTCATTGGCGTCAAACCCACTGTTGCCAAAAATGTTTCAACACGTTGAAAATTTAGCGCCGACCAGAAAGAAGCTACGACCTTTTGCTCGACTGAGGAGACGACTCCCGGCGAACATGTGGCGACAAACTAGTCGCCTGTAGTTGCCTAAAAAATCGCCCAAGTGGGACAGGCCCATTAGTGTGCGGGGATCACTGGTCAGCGGGGACTCGGGTGGCCGGAAGGGCCTGTTTCCGCGCTGTGTCTCTAAACTGAGCTAACTTAAACCACGATCCCATTGCAGTGACAATGGAAATCGATCAGTCATCGAGCAAGCTTGTTTATTGGTATATTTACACTTGCACAATCTTTCCTGCAGGAAAAGGAAAGCTCTTCCTCATCTGATCATACTACGCAGGTAAGTGTGCATTTGCAATGTTGACGTTATTAATTTAGATATCTTCCTGTAGTTTAGATATCTTCCTGTAGTCCTGCTTGCCTTTCCAGAAACACTGAGCACATTTTTAACTCTAATGTCTGAGCATTAATATTAGATGTTCAACTTGAAATTATAAGTATATCTGTGGGTATTCCTGGCAAATCTTGTGTGAACTCTGGTGTACATATATAGTGTATGTGTATTGTTTCTATAGTTGGATGATCAGCCATGATCATATTGAATGGCGGTGCAGGCTCCCTGCACCTATTTTCTATGTTTCTATGTGTGTGTATATATATGTGTGTGTGTGTGTGTATATATGTGTGTGTGTGTGTATATATGTGTAACACTATTGGGATTATAGATACAAAAGGCTGGAGTAACTCGGCAGGACAGGCAGCATCCCTGGAGAAGGAATGAATGAATAAGTTTATTGGCCAAGTATTCACATACAAGGAATTTGCCTTGGTGCTCCGCCCACAAGTGACAACATGACATACAGTTGACAGTTACGAGTGACACATAA
Source organism: Raja brachyura (assembly GCA_963514005.1). The sequence continues at coordinate 8,338,549 of OY740786.1, read as the reverse complement.
AACACTAAACAATAATAAAACATCATTGATCAAACATGTGAACCAAACCAAAATACCAGAGGAAAAGGAGACTACAGATTTTTGGCTGTTGAGTGGAGCTACTACTTGTGGGGAAAAAAACTGTTTTTATGTCTGGCTGTGACAGCTTTGACAGTCTCCGGAGTCGCCTTCGAGTGATTCAAAGAGTTTGTGGCCAGGGTGAGAGGGGTCAGAGATGATCTTGCCCGCTCGCTTCCTGGCCCTTGCAGTGTACAGTTCATCAATGGAGGGAAGGTTGCAGCCAATAATCTTCTCTGCTGATCGGACGATTCGCTGCAGCCTCCGGGTGTCGTGCTTGGTGGCTGAGCCAAACCAGACCATGATGGAGAAGGTGAGGACAGACTCTACGATGGCCGTGTAGAATTGGACCATCATTGCCTGTGGCAGATTGTGTTTCCTCAGCTGCCGTAGGAAGTACATCCTCTGTTGTGCCTTTTTGACTGTGGAGTCAATAGAGAATAGGTGCAGGAGTAGGCCATTCGGCCCTTAGAGCCAGCACCGCCATAATGATAATGGCTGATCATGATGGTAGTCGATGGTAGCCCCCCCCCCCCCCCCACTTGAGGGATGAGGGGAGGGGGAGCTCTCCTAAAGTTTACAATCAATTCCACTGTCTTAAGAGCATTGAGCTCCAGATTGTTGCTACAGCACCAAGACACCAGATGTGAGAAAAGGAATGGGTGACGTTTCGAGTCAAGACCCTTCTTCGGACTAACGACCCAAAACATCACCTATTCTTTTCTCTAGAGATGCTGCCTGTGCCGCTGAGTTCCTCCAGCTTTTTGTGTCTATCTTCAGTTTCAACCAGCATCTGCAGTTCCTTCCTGTAGCAATGTTACAAAATTTTGAGATTTAAAAAATCAAGTCTGCAATTTATCCCATCAGATAAAGCATAAAAAGAAGTTTAATTTGACACCTAATTCACTTTCATATCTTCAGTATTAAGAAAGTTATGGCCATTTTCATACTCGGAAATTAGCATCTTGTTCCCCACTGCCTTTCAATTGACTTAACTCAAAAGCTGTGATCTGGAACAGTTAAAAGCCCATAACTTTCTTAAAAATTAAGAGAACTCAATGAAATTTTCAGTTATTATAGATTGAAGCATTCCGAAACAAATATGAAACAATCTTACTTGGATGACCTGAAATTAAAGCATATAATTAGTTAGTTATCTAATTGTAGCTAATTACAAAATTCAATGAGTAGATCTAAACATCTATCCATTTCTTAAGAAAAGATAAACTTTTTTAAAATTGCCTAAGTGTCCAAATAACATTCACACAATAAACCCCAATATAACATAATTTTTAAATCTAATTTTCATGAATTTCTGGGCCAAATGGAAGGAATTTAGTGTTTGATTCCTGTAAATTAATGGCCATTTAAATCAACTAGCGAGTGGGTTTTACTGGAATGCGGTGGATTAGAACGTTGCGGTTAGCGGTGAAGTCGGGAGGAGAAATACTGTTGGTTCATACATTTTTTTGGACCCCATTTCGGAACATGAAAATGTTATTAAAGCCTCCTGAAAAACCAACTTTTAATATAAAAATAAACTATTTACCTTTTTTTCTCCCCTACGCAAAATCCTTCCGGTTGTCAGTGCTCACGGCTTTTGAAGGTGATTTTTAAATTACTCTAGTTAATAAATAATTTAGAGTAATTTAAAAATACCTTCATTCATGAAATGTCGGAGCGATTTTTCTTCTGCAATGAAATCGCCCGACATTCACAGATTATCCCTGCCTGTGGAAAAACGGCACTTTAAGCCCGCCCCCCTCTGAAAGGCGCCAAAGTCGCGCACACAGGGAGCGGCAGAACTGCAGCACCGCTAAAGGTAAGTTTTGTAACATACCTACTTCCTGCACGCTATCGGAATATGTTATGTTCCAGGGGCGTGCTATCCAGTCAGCGAAAAGTCTATATATGATTGCCATTGATTATCGTTACCATGGTTATCATCAACCCATCACAGTCTACAAATACAGGATAGATGGTATAATGTTTAGTGCAAGATTAAGTCCAGTATAATCCGATTAAAACCAGAATTCTCTGCCATAGAAGGCAGTGGAGGCCAATTCACTGGATGTTTTCACCAGAGTGTTACGGGTAGATTTAGCTCAGAGGGCTAACGGAATCGAGGGATATGGAGAAAATAGCAGGAACGGGGTACTGATTTTGGATGATCAGCCATGATCATATTGAATGGCGATGCTGACTTGAAGGGCCGAATGGCCTACTCCTTGCACCTATTTTCTATGTTTCTAAAGATAGCTTTCAATGTCTCCAATGAGGTCGATGGGAGGTTAGAACTGCCCTATGATTGGTGAGAGGACGGTTCAGTTGCTTGACAACAGCTGGGAAGAAACTGTCCGTGAATCTTGTCACGAGGGAGTGACTGGGGTGAGACCAGCCCTTGATTATGCTGGTGGCCTTGCCGTGGCTGCGTGTAGTGTGGATGGAGTCAACGGAAGGGAAGTTCGTTTGCATGATGGTCTGGGCTGCCTTTCTCGTGCAATTTCTTGCGAATGGGAGAATGGAGCTGAAAGGGGAACATTGATCAGATATAGACAATAGACAATAGGTGCAGGAGTAGGCCATTCGGCCCTTCTAGCCAGCACCGCCATTCAATGTGATAATGGCTGATTATCCACAATCAGTACCCCGTTCCTGCTTTCTCCCCATATCCCCCGACTCAGCTCTTTTTAACAGCCCTATCTAGCTCTCTCTTGAAAGCATCCAGCGAACCGGCCTCCACCGCCCTCTGAGGCAGAGAATTCCACAGACTCGCCACTCTCTGTGAGAATGTATTTCCTCATCTCCGTTCTAAATGGCTTACTCCTTATTCTTAAACTGTGGCCCCTGGTTCTGGACTCCCCCAACATCGGGAACATGTTTCCTGCTTCTAGTGTGTCCAAGCCCTTAACAATCTTATATGTTTCAATGAGATGCCCTCTCATCCTTATAAACTCCAGAGTGTACAAGCTCAGCTGCTCCATTCTCTCAGCATATGACAGACCCGCCATCCCAGGAATTAACCTTGTAAACCTACGCTGCACTCCCTCAATAGCAAGAATGTCCTTCCTCAAATTAGGGGACCACAATATGATTGAATGGCAGAGCAGAATGTGGCTGCGTGGGTTTTCTCCGGGTGCTCTTATTTCCTCCCATATTCCAAAGATGTGCAGGTTTGTAGGTTAATTGTCCCCAGTGTGTGTAGGATAGAACTGTGTCATAAGATCTTTATATTCACCCAAAAAAAAAGCAGAGAGACAATTTTAGCTTAACATCTGTAGTTGGAAAGTTACTAGAGAGTATTCTGAAGGTTAGGATATACATTGAATGGACAAGAGCTGATTAGGGATAGTCAGCACGGGCTTGTACATGGGAGGTCATCTCTCACAAATTTGAGTTCTTTGAAGACGTGACCAAAAAGGTCGATGAGGGCAAGGCTAGAGATGTTGTACCCATGGATTTCAGTACAGCATTCGACAAGGTTCCGCATGGTAGGCTGCTCTGGAAGGATAAATCACATGGGATCCAAGGAGAGATAACTGAATGGATAGAAAATTGACTCCATGGAAGGAAGCAGAGGGTGATGGTGGAAGGCTGCTTCTCGGACTGGAGGCCTGTGCCTAGTGGTGAGCCTCGGGGTTCGGTGCTGGGCCCCGTTACTGTTTGTCATCTACATCAATGATTTGGATGAGAACATACAGGGCAAGATTAGCAACTTTGCAGATGATACAAAAGTGGTGGTTTTGCAGATGGTGAAGATAGCTGTGAAAATTTGCAGCAGGATTTTGATAAATTGGTTAGGTGGGCTGAGGAATGGTTGAGGGAATTTAATAGTAAGATTAAACAAGAACTTACCAGTTTGAAGTTTGATCTTTATTTTATGAGGAGTTGCGATGAGGGATTTTGTGAAGACCCCGCCAGGCACGCATGCGCGACATTCTTCAAAGCAGCGGTGTGGAATCACAGATCACAAACCGAAGATAGTAAGATTAAAACTTGACCATACCAGTTGAATATATAATAGAGGGTTGGGAGCGGAGGGCACGAAATCCCTCATCGCAACTCCTCATAAAATAAAGATCAAACTTCAAACTGGTAAGTTCTTGTTTAATCTTACTATTTTACTTCGGAGTCACGTGAGTGACTTCGTGAAGATTTCAAAGCTCTGTGATTACATGTCCTGGACCACGTCCATGCTCACACACTGCCGTAATTCTGATGGAGGAAGTATGTTAACGTATTTCAGACTTGAACAAGCTGAAAAATAATAACATTTGTTAATACAACAATAACCCCCTGAACTCGGGGACAAACGTTTAGGGAACAGCACTTAAAACTGAATCCGCCAACGTTGCGGGAGCGGTTATAAATCAGTTATAAAACCGCTGAAGTGTAGATTCACTGGCCCAGCTCGCTATTGCGAGGCCATAATCCATGAACACCGCCATAGTCCTTGCCACTGATGTGGATGCAGCCCTGATAGAATGACATTTAAAATATTAGTGTCTTACCTGCTGCACCGAATACCACCTCATGTCATCTGGAGATAGTCTGCACAATCACCCTGTGACGTGGGTTACCATGGCTGAAACAGACCCGTCTCCATACATCTGATGCCCATTTGCAGACGTGTAGTCCCAGGTCTGTGTAGTGTAAGTAATTCTTCTATAAAGAAGTTACCTTATTATGGTCCGATCATTCTATCCAGGTTTAATTCCTGTAAAGTCAACCTGTTGAGCTGTGTTCAGTGCCATTATCATAAGCACTTTGAAGGTGAGTAAGTCCATCATAGGCGACCAGCTCCTGAGGAGGGTCAACACCACCTCATCCCAGTCCAGTCTAGCGATAGGACGACAATGCACTCCTGGCACTGTATACAGCACTGTAACTGAGGGACTCGTCATAATGACGACCCATGAGTATTCCAGCACCTTGGAGAGTATAGCAGATATGTAGATGGTCTAGGTCCGACTACAGAAACCTCCCATATCCTTATGTAGGCGAGGTACTGCTTCCTACTGGACTCTCTCTGCACGATGCTGTTGGACATCCATGGTCCTTTATGTTGCAGAGCCTGGTTGCGTATCCTGCAGCACCTGTCTGATGAAGCAGAATGGGGAAAACATAGAAACCCCGCATTTCCCCCCAACGTAGCGAAAACGCGTCCATCGCCACTGCCCCAGGATCTAGTTCTCAAGACATATGTTGGTATCCAATGGCTCAATCTGGACGCAAAGAGGTCGAAATCTGGTATTCCATATTAGGCTATAATTTTAGAAGATATTTGGAGGTTCAATCTACTTGATGTCGTTATTAATACTTGTGACCTGGTGTCCGCCACTATATTGAGCTTATCCAGAAGGTACATAGCTGAACCCAATTCTTTCAATCCACCAGAGCCAAATTAATGTTTCTAATTCATCCCAAGATATTAACTTGACGCCACCCATAAGGTTTAATATGCCTCCTCAGTGGTATTATTTTGAAGACGAACATACGTATGCTGCAGATTAGTGCATTAACGTGCAGCCCTGGACATGCTCCCAGCATTTCTAAACAGTTTATACCTTGTGATTGAAGAAAGTAGACTCATGCAATCCCATTTACCGCCCCACCTGGAATGGTGTCAGTAGTTCCCCAGCCCTTGGCGCTTGCGTCGGTTTGTAACGCGACTACTAGGTTTGATGTAATGATGGGATTTAACAATCACAACCATTGCTAATCCACCGTTGTACCTCAATTATGCTTTGATTGGCAGCTGCTTAAGCTCGTAATTGTCCAGCATTCGCTATACATGCCGAGATTTTGCTTATTCACCCAGCTTTGATAGCGTAACGACCCAATTATGTGGCTGGAATGTAGCTCCAATTTACCCATAGCTTAGCAGCATGTCGAAAGTTGGTTCCCTGGCGCAAGCAAGGCTGTTACATGCATCTATTATGGCTATAGCTCTGTTCCCTGGATAGTGACAAACAGAGCCGCAGAATGTATGTACCTCCCTCCTACTTGTGAGGTTATGCATGCAGCACTTCCAAGAGAACCAGGCCCCCTTACCTCCATGGTTACCGGCGAGCCTGACGTTCTGGTTTCTAGTATTCCGTCTTTGCTGGGTGCTGCTCGATCGCCTCGGTAAATCCTTGTTCCTGCAGCTGGTGTGTGGTGAGGTAGTCTATGCTGGCTCTGCCCTAACAAGGCTTCTGCTGTTGGGGAGCTGGTGCAGATGTGTTCTTGATGGCCTCGTCTTTGACCTGCTTGGGCAGGTCCTCCCCAAACAGCTGTCTTGGAGGTGTGGTGGAGGTACGACCCAACCCAGCGAATTCAGGGTTAATGTCGGGCCGGATGGAGCTTCTGACTAAAACAGTTTCCCGAAGTGTGCTACACAGGAGGGCTAGAGCATCCTGCTGCTCTGCGGATGCACCTGCCCCATCGAGGGTCCTGATGAGCGCCGTGATGCCCGACGCCAATAGCTTCAGAATTTTCTGCCTCTTCATCTCTTGTTCCCTCGCATTGGAAATGATGTTCCCTCAGATGGCTGAGTCGACCCTCGGGATGTTCAGGGTAACACAGTTTCCAGGATCCTTGTACTTCTCCATGGTTTCTGAAAGCACCTGGTCTTGGAACTGGTGTGTCGTCAAGAAATTAATACTTACTGCCAATGTAGAGTGCAGCGGTACCCCTGAAAACAGGTTTCGGATTTTCGACACCTCCAACTTCTTCTTCTGGATCGAGAGCAGTGGGCTCTTCTGCTGCCGCTTCTTTGTCAAATCGGCCATCTGTTGAATGCTAGCACTCCCGATGGACGAAGGTGAGATTGAAGGTGGTGGTCATGATCCGGACTCCCAGACCGCTGAGACTCCTGCTCTTGCCGACCCAGGTCCTGCTGATATAGTTGCTCCACCATTAGCTCCATCCTAGCCATGCGACCGCTGCCGCTACACACGGACAACAGGTCGACTTCCCCAGGCCCTGATGAGTCGCTGGGGCTTCTGCCAGTAGGTCACACCTCAACGAAGTGGCTGACAGGTACTCGTCAGCACCCGCTCCTGCGGGGCTGAACGACTTCCGCACGGACAACCCGCTAGCCCGGCATCCCTCGGACCTTAGCTGCCTCTCTACCTGACGAGCAGGCAGAGGAAAGGAGTCGGAACCGGTCCCCAATACCGGCTCCGTGGTCCGTGCAGGCACACCGTCACCCTCACCCCCAGGGGTCTGTGACGGCGCTTGGCTGGCTTTACCCGCAGCAACGGGATTGCCTAACCGTATTCTGCTGCCACCGGTCTGCGCTCCGGCAGCCTGTTCCGGTGCAGTGCCGGTACCTCCTGCTCCCGCAGGCTGTACGACTCCTGCACGGACATACCGCCAGTCCGCCGTCGTTTGGACCTAAGCGGCACCTCTGCCTGGTGGGAAGGCAGAGGGAAGGATCGGTACCGGTCCCCAATACCGGCTCCGCTGTCCGTGCAGGCTTGCCGTCACCCTTAACCACACGGGTCCATGAGGGCGCATAGCCGGCTTTACCCGTAGCAATGGGGTTGCCTAGCCGTAAACTGCTGCCACCGGTCTGCGCTCCGGCAGCCTGTTCCGGTGGACACCGGTACCTCCTGCTCCTGCAGGGCTCCCCGATTTCCAGCAGGTCCATCACTGGCCTGCAGTCTAGCAGGTTACCCCCGGCGGTATGTCGATGCCTCCCACTGCAGCGGGGCATGACCTGTGCGCAGCTCTCCCCCATCTCTGATACCTGCATAGTAGGAGAGACAAAACGAGCCGCCGAGCGGGTCACATGTTTACGCACCTTTGCCCCACAGTCACTATGCATAGGTGAGAGTGGTAGGGAGTCCAGGTCTTGCCTACCCTGCTCCCACGCGGTGCTCCACCATTTTGCGGCCCCATGGTCAGCCGTGGTGGAGAGACGGGTCCTGGCTGCGCAGGGCTCCCCGACCTCCGCGTTCTTCTGGAATGGTGGCCGCTGACTCCCATCTGAAGTCGCACGGCCCTTGGAGACCTGCTTCGCTGCCTTCATTCTGGTCTCCATCCCTCTGTAAGCAAACTCTAATACAGACGCTTAGCTATTCAAAGTTAGTATCTTACCTGAGGGTCTTGAAGAAGTATGGTGACCAGCCTCTCATGCTTTAATAACTTTTATATGTTGGCAGTCTGAACTTCTTGCCCTAGAGTAGCAGGGCACTTTAATGTAGCCAGGCCACAGAATCCCTGCAGTTGCAGTGTGGAGTCAGGCTGCCATTGCTTGCAAGCCTGCTTCTCCCTGAATGCCAGCAACCCGCAGAACCCCTGCAGGCTGCGGCGTAGAGTCGGGCTGCTGCCCATGGCAAGCACAGCAAGCCCTACTCCACATGCACACCGCCAGCCCGCAGTATCACCCCCGCGGGCTGTGGTGTAGAGTCGGGGCTGCCGCTCCGCCGTTGAAACTTCTGACGGCGAGCCTGCAAGCCCGACTCCTGCATGCACACCGCCAGCCCGCTGTATCCCCCGCGGGCTGTGGTGTAGAGTCAGGGCTGCTGCTCCGCCGTTGAAACTTCTGACGGCGAGCCTGCAAGCCCGACTCCTGCATGCACACCGTCAGCCCGCAGTATCCCCCACGGCTGCAGTGTAGAGTCGGGGCTGCCGCTCTACCGTCCCTACTTTGAACGGCGAGCCTGCAAGCCCCACTCCTACATGTACACCGCCAACCCGCGGTGTTCCCCGCGGGCTGTGGTGTAGAGTCGGGGCTGCCGCGCTGCCGTCGCGAACTTGAGACGGCGAGCCGGCAAGCCCCATTCCTTTTCGTGCCGCCAGCACGCGGCGTCCCCCGCGGGCTGCGGTGTGGAGTCGGGCTGCCTCTACCGTCCTCCGCCGGCGAGTGTGTGAGCCCGGACCCTCCTGGATCAACGGGCTTCCCGACTCCAACTATTGGAGCCGCCGCTGACTGCCGCAGCAGTCAGATCCGAGGCGGCCTCGAGACCCTGCGACAGGGCCACCTAGAAGAAAAAGACCGCAGGTTAGTGTTTTACTTACCTGCAGGTCCCAGCAGTAGAGGAGCAACGCTCCTCCCTGCCTGTCGCTCGCATGCGGTCGACGATATGTCGCGCATGCGTGCCTGGCGGGGTCTTCACGAAGTCACTCACGTGACTCCGAAGTAAAATACAGAGAAATGTGAGGTGTTGCACTTTGGGAAGTCTAACAAAGGCAGGACCTACACAGTGAATGGTAGGCCCCTGGGGAGTGTTGTACTGCAGAGGGATTTAGGAGTACAGGTGCATGGTTCCTTGAAGGTAGAGTCGCAGGTAGATAAGATGGTCACAAAGTCTTTTGTCACTTTGGCCTTCATCTGTCAGAGTATTGAATATAGAAGTTGGGAGGTCATGTTGCAGTTGTATAAGACGTTGACGAGACCGCATTTAGAATATTGTGTTCCGTTCTGGGCACCATGTTGTAGGAAAGATGTTGTATATTTGGAAAGGGTACAGAGAAGATTTATGAGGATGTTGCTAGACTAGGACTAGAGGGTCTGAGCTACTGGGAAAGCTTGGGTAGGCTGGGACTCTGTTCCTTGGAGCGCAGGTGGACGAGGGGTGATCTTATTGAGTTGTATACAATCATAAGAGGACTAGATCAGGGAGATGCACAGAGCCTCTTGCCCAGAGTAGGTGAATCGAGGACCAGAGGCTTGAAGTGAAGGGGAAAAGATTTAATAGGTATCTGAGGGGTAACTTTTTCTCACAAAGGGTGGTGGGTGTATGGAACAAGCTGATAGTCCCAGGCTCAATTACCTCCTCTATCCCAACATTTAAGAAACAGTTGGACAGGTACATGGATAGGACAGATTTAGACGGATATGGATCAAACGCAGGCAAGTGGGACTAGCATAGCTGGGACATATTGGCTGGTGTGGGGAAGTTGGGCCGAAGGGCCTGTTTCTACTCTACCATCCAAGCTAGTCCCATTTTCAACATTCCTGGCTCGCTTCTCTAAACCTTTCCTATTCAAACACCAGCCTCGGATAATCATTGGTTGATGTAGACCTGATGGGCCGAATGGACTGTTTCCACACTGTTTCTCTAAAGTGAACAAAAGTAAATTTGTGGCCATTTTACCCCAAGACAATGATTAACTGTAAAAGGTTACAGATCCAGCACTGATAACTGTGGCACTTAATTCATCACCTCTTGACAATGAAGATGCTGTGTGTAGGACGGATCTGCAGATGCTGGTTTACACCGAAGATGGACATGCTGGAGGAACTCGGTGGGTCTTGCAGCATCTCTGGAAAAAGGAATAGGTGACGTTCCGGGTCGAACACCCTTCACTAGCTACAGAACAAATCAGAGCCATCACCGATGACTCGAGAGAAAGAGATGTGCCCACAATGGTCCATTGTTGGCTGTGGAAGAGGTGATAGAAACAGTGAAACTAGCAAGATAGACAATAGGTGCAGGAATAGGCTATTCGGCCCTTCGAGCCAGCGCCACCATTCAATGTGATCGCGGCTGATCATCCCCAATCAGTACCCCGTTCCTGCCTTCTCCCCATATCCCCTGATTCCGCTATGTTTAAGAGCCCTATCCAGCTCTCTCTTGAAAGCATCCAGAGAACCGGCCTCCACAGCCCTCGGAGACAGAGAACTCCACAGAATTCCGCACTCAGTGGGCAGAAGGGCCTGTTTCCATGCTGTACCTCCAAACTTAAAAAGAACTAAAAGATACAGCGTGGAAACAGGCCCTTCAGCCCACTGAGTCTGTGTGACTAGAGACCCCCCCCCAATACATTAGCACAGCACCCCCACACAATTAGGGACAATTTACTGAAGCCAATTAACCGCCAAGCCTGTGTGTGTTTTTGGAGTGGGTGAGGAAACCGGAGCCCTGAAACCCGAAACTTCACCTATTCCCTTCCTTCGGAGAGATGCTGGCTCGAAGGGCCGAATGGCCTACTCCTGCACCTATTGTCTATGGATCCGAAAGGTCACCCATTCCTTCTCTGCAGAGATGCTGCCCGTCCCGCTGAGTTACTCCGGCATTTTGTGTCTAACTTCTGTGTAAACCAGCACCTGCAGTTCCTCCCTGCACTAAAGTCTGAAGCGTGTGTGTCTACTCTTGTTGACCCCCCCCCCCCCCCCCCCCCCCCCCCCCCGGGCGATCTGATTTCCTCTTACCCCCACACCCGTTCCTCCCTTGCCTTTCACCCTCTCTACGTCCCTGCGTGAGATTGGTAAAATGTTTTTCTCACACGTTTTTCTTTTTTTTCTTTCACTCTAACCCCCCCCCCCCCCCCCCCGACTCCCCCGAAGGATATAGCAAACGCATTGTCGGAGCTCTCCCTCAATGCGGCCCCCGCGGACTCGACTGAGGCGCAGGATCGGCGGCGGTGGGAGGAAGGAAACGTTGACTATATGGGCAGAGACGCTTTTGTCAACATCCAGAGGAAGTTGGACCAGTTTCTGAAGTAGCGCGTCAGATGTCGATAAGCGCTCTTCAGCGAAAGTGTTGTGTGTGGTTTTTTTTTGCGTATATATATATATTACTGTGAATGGCAGCTTATTTGTGGCAAATTTAATGTTGCCAGTTTGGTATTACACTGTAAATAGATTTTTGTTCCGGGTGAATTTTTTTCTTTTTTTTAACATTCATTAGCGGTATTAAAATAAATCTTTACAGATCAGTTGATTGTATTTTCCAAGACGTGGTGTTCTCCAATGTGGGGGGTTGATGTGTTCTGAAATAATAAATAACCAATGGTTTTGTTACCAAAGTTCATGAGTCCATAAGTTAGAGGAGCAGAATTAGGGCATTCGGCCCATCCAGTTGACATCTATCCTTCCCTCTCGTGCAGGGGCGGAAATCCCAGGGGTGGTCAGGGGGGACATGTCGTGTCCCTCCCGTTTTCGGAGGTGGGGGATGATTTCTCCCCCCCCCCCCCCCATTTTTTGTAATCTGGATTTTAAAACCCGGTGAAATCTTAGCTTTCCGCAAGACAGTGGGGGTGGGACTGCTGATCGAAAGCAGGCATGGAAATCGCTATCAAAACATGGAGGGGACCGGGGGACAGAATTTCTTGCCGATCGAGATTGGATGTGATAGGCGTCGGTCAGCAGGCAATGGGGGTGGGTACATGATAATTCAACGTGACGATTGGAGGGGGGAGGTGTGGGTCAGAGGCGGAGGTAGGGGGGGGTAGGACTGCAAATAGGGATGCAAATAGCAAAAGCTAGTAGACAGAATGGGAGGCAGGAAGCAGAAAAGGGAAGCACTCGGACACAAGAGGAGAAAGAAAAAAAAGGAAATAAACAGAGAACAAGAGATGGGGGGTTTCTTAAATGTGCATATTTTAATGCTAGGAGCATTGTCAGAAAGGTGGATGAGCTTAGAGTCTGGATAGACACCTGGAAGTATGATGTTGTGGCGATCAGTGAAACATGGTTGCAGGAGGGCTGTGATTGGAAACTAAATATTCCAGGATTTCGTTGCTTCAGGTGTGATAGAATTGGAGGGGCAAGAGGTGGAGGTGTTGCATTGCTAGTCAGGGAAGATATTACAGCAGTGCTTTGGCAGGATAGATTGGAGGGCTCATCTAGGGAGGCTATTTGGGTGGAACTTAGAAGTGGGAAAGGTGTAGCAACACTTATAGGGGTATATTATAGACCGCCAAATGGGGAACGAGAATTGGAAGAGCAAATATGTAAAGAGATAGCAGATATTAGTAGTAAGCACAAGGTAGTGATTGTGGGAGATTTCAACTTTCCACACATAGACTGGGAAACACATTCTGTAAATGGGCTGGATGGTTTGGAGTTTGTAAAATGTGTGCAGGATAGTTTTTTGCAGCAATACATAGAGGTGCCTACTAGAGGAGGGGCAGTGCTGGACCTCCTGTTAGGAAATGAGACGGGACAGGTGGCGGAGGTATGCGTAGGGGAGCACTTCGGGTCCAGTGATCACAATACCATTAGTTTCAATATAATTATGGAGAAGGACAGAACTGGGCCTAGGGTTGAGATTTTTGATTGGAGAAAGGCTAACTTTAACGAGATGCGAGATGATTTAAAAGGAGTGAACTGGGACATTTTGTTTTATGGGAAAGATGTAGAGGAGAAATGGAGGACATTTAAAGGGGAAATTTTAAGAGTACAAAATCTTTATGTTCCTGTTCGGTTGAAAGGAACCAGTAAAAATTGGAAAGAGCCCTGGTTTTCAAGGGAAATTGGACATCTTGTTCGGAAAAAGAGGGAGATCTGCAATAATTATAAGCAGCATGAAGTAAATGAGGTGCTTGAGGAGTATAAGGAATGTAAAAATAATCTTAAGAAAGAAATTAGAAAAGCTAAAAGAAGATATGAGGTTGCTTTGGCAAGTAAGGTGAAAGTAAATCCAAAGGGTTTCTACAGCTATATTAATAGCAAAAGGATAACAAGGGATAAAATTGGTCCATTGGAGAGACCGAGTGGACAGCTATCTGCAGAGCCAAAAGAGATGGGGGAGATATTGAACAATTTCTTTTCTTCGGCATTCACCAAGGAGAAGGATATTGAATTATGTGAGGTAAGGGAAACTAGTAGAGTAGCTATTGAATACTATGAGTTTCAAAGTAAAAGAAGTACTGGCACTTTTGAAAAATATAAAAGTGGATAAGTCTCCAGGTCCTGACAGGATATTCCCTAGGACATTGAGGGAAGTTAGTGTAGAAATAGCCGGGGCTATGACAGAAATATTTCAAATGTCATTAGAAACGGGAATAGTCCCCGAGGATTGGCGTACTGCGCATGTTGTTCCATTGTTTAAAAAGGGCTCTAAAAGTAAACCTAGCAATTATAGACCGGTTAGTTTGACTTCAGTGGTGGGCAAATTAATGGAAAAGATACTTAGAGATAATATATATAAGTATCTGGATAAAGAGGGTCTAATTAGGAACAGTCAACATGGATTTATGCCTGGAAGGTCATGTTTGACTAATCTTCTTGAATTTTTTGAAGAGGTTACTAGGGAAATTGACGAGGGTAAAGCAGTGGATGTTGTCTATATGGACTTCAGTAAGGCCTTTGACAAGGTTCCTCATGGAAGGTTGGTTAAGAAGGTTCAACTGTTGGGTATAAATGCAGGAATAGCAAGATGGATTCAACAGTGGCTGAATGGGAGAAGCCAGAGAGTAATGGTGGATGGCTGTTTGTCGGGTTGGAGGCAGGTGACTAGTGGGGTACCTCAGGGATCTGTGTTGGGTCCTTTGTTGTTTGTCATGTACATCAATGATCTGGATGAAGGGGTGGTAAATTGGATTAGTAAGTATGCAGATGATACCAAGATAGGGGGTGTTGTGGATAATGAAGAGGATTTCCAAAGTCTACAGAGTGATTTAGGCCAGTTGGAAAAATGGGCTGAAAGATGGCAGATGGAGTTTAATGCTGATAAATGTGAGGTGCTACACCTTGGCAGGACAAATCAAAATAGGACGTACATGGTAAACGGTAGGGAATTGAAGAATACAGTTGAACAGAGGGATCTGGGAATAACCGTGCATAGTTCCTTGAAGGTGGAATCTCATATAGATAGGGTGGTAAAGAAAGCTTTTGGTATGCTAGCCTTTATAAATCAGAGCATTGAGTATAGAAGCTGGGATGTAATGTTAAAATTGTACAAGGCGTTGGTGAGACCAAATCTGGAGTATGGTGTGCAGTTTTGGTCACCCAATTATAGGAAGGATGTCAACAAAATAGAGAGGGTACAGAGGAGATTTACTAGAATGTTGCCTGGGTTTCAACAGCTAAGTTACAGAGATAGGTTAAATAAGTTAGGTCTTTATTCTCTGGAGCGCAGAAGGTTAAGGGGGGACTTGATAGAGGTCTTTAAAATGATGAGAGGGATAGACAGAGTTAATGTGGACAAGCTTTTCCCTTTGAGAATAGGGAAGATTCAAACACGAGGACATGACTTTAGAATTAAGGGACAGAGGTTTAGGGGTAACATGAGGGGGAACTTCTTTACTCAGAGAGTGGTAGCGGTGTGGAATGAGCTTCCAGTGGAAGTGGTGGCGGCAGGTTCGTTGGTATCATTTAAAAATAAATTGGATAGGCATATGGATGAGAAGGGTATAGAGGGTTATGGTATGAGTGCAGGCAGGTGGGACTAAGAGAAAAAAGTTGTTCGGCACGGACTTGAAGGGCCGAGATGGCCTGTTTCCGTGCTGTAATTGTTATATGGTTATATGGACTGAGGATAGAGCGTGGTGATTGGAGGAGGGAGACGTCTGTGGAGCACAGATCAGAGCGGAGCTTGAATTGCATGCCCAGGTTGAGCCCTGAACACAGACCTGCGCCTGATCCGCAGCCAGGATCGATCCAGGGTCTCCGGCGCTGCAATCGCTGCCGCACCGCCACTGGACCATCCCCCTCCCCACCCGAAATCCCCCCCCCCCCCCCACCTCATCCCATGCCCAGTGCTAGTGCAGTGCTAGCTCCATGGCTCCGACTGGTGTCCAGGCAGGGCTGTTGGTTAACCCGGCGAGACAGGCAGAGTTGAGCTGCAGTTAGCGCTGCTTCTCCACGTTGGCTGTGAGCCATTTCTTTCTGTGACTGCCGGCACCGTCACTAATTGCCGTCCATAGGGCCCACGGCCGAAGCCTCGCGCATGTGTGTGGGAGTGTGCGCATGCGCGGGCGGCCGGCAAGAAATTCTGTCCCCCGGTCCCCCCCCATGTTTTGATAGCGATTTCCGTGCTTGCCTCTCGACCCTCTCGTTTCTCCCTATGACCCCTGACACCCTTGTTAATCGTCCATCTTTGCCTCAACAACGCCCAATTACTTGGCCTCCGCAGCCGTCTGTGGCAATGAATTCCACAACCGGGACGATATTCTACACCAGGTGTACAATACGGTGGCGCAGCGGTGGAGTTGCAGCCTTACCGCACTTGCAGCGCGGAGACCCGGGTTCGATCCCGACTATGGATGCTGTCTGTACGGAGTTTGTACGTTCTCCCCCTGACCACGTGTGTTTCCTCCCGCACTACAAAGCCATGCAGGTATGTAGGTTAATTGGCCCAGTGTCTGTGTAAATCGCCCCTCATCATCATCGGCTGTCACTCGAAACGAGTCTGACTGTCCTCTCCTGTGCGTGACTTTGTTTAACGTGGGGAGACTGGTGCACAGACAGCCACCCCCACGGTCCTTGACGGATCTGGGGTCAGGATCCAGTGGCATGGAGTCCAAGACGAGCGGAGACCCTTTTCCGCTGCAGCCTTCATCCGCCTTCCCAGCCGTTGTGATGCTCCACTAAGGTCAGCCATCGCCCCCCGCCTGTTCCACCGTTGAGGTCTTGGTTGGATTGCTCTTTGTCAGAGACCTCCCCTTCGACCTTACCGCCATGGGTGGCCCTACCAGGAGCGTATCTCCAGACGGCATCGCTCTCAGGACCAAACAAGCTTCTCCACCACGACAAGGTGACAATCCACAGAGAAGATAAATTGCCCCTATTGTGTTGGATAGCGTTAATGTTCGGGGAATCATTGGTCGGTGCAGACTCCTTGGGCCGAAGGGCCTGTTTCTGTACTGTATCTCTAAACTAAACCAGCTATCTCATGGACACAAAGGGCTGGAGTAACTCTGCGGGTCGGGCAGCCCCTCTGGAGAACATGGATAGATGATGTTTAGGATCGAGACCCTCCTTCGGATTCAAGGGAACAATGAACTCACTTGCAGCAGTATAACGCGCCCCTGTTGAATCAAGGCACAGGAGCGAGATATTCAGGCAGCAAATCTACACAAGCTCCTATTTAAGGATGGGACAGCTGGTAGAGCTGCTGCCTCACAGTGCGAGAGACGCAGCTTCAAGTCTGACTACAGGTACTGTCTGGGTGGAGTTTGCATGTACTCCCTGTGACCAAGTGGGTGTCCATTCTCCTGCCTTCTCCCCATAACCCTAAACACCCTTACTCATCAAGAACCTATCAATCTCCACATTAAAAGGGTATATCATAGAAACATAGAAATTAGGTGCAGGCCCTTCGAGCCTGCACCGCCATTCAATATGATCATGGCTGATCATCCAACTCAGTATCCCGTACCTGCCTTCTCTCCATACCCTCTGATCCCCTTAGCCACAAGGGCCACATCTAATTCCCTCTTAAATATAGCTAATGAACTGATCTCAACTACCCTCTGTGGCAGAGAGTTCCAGAGACCCACCACTCTCTGTGTGAAAAAAGTCCTTCTCATCTCGGTCCGAAAGGATTTCTCTCTTATCCTTAAGCTGTGACCCCCTTGTCCTGGACCTCCCCTACATCGGGAACAATCTTCCTGCATCTAGCCTGTCCAATCCATTGACTTGTCCTCTGCAGCCTTTTGTGGCAACAAATTCCGCAGATTCACTGCCCCCAAGACACTTGGCTTCAGAGAAAATGAAAAAATAACAAATAACTTTGAACTTAACTGCTACCTTCAGTTCAGTGGCATTTCTAGATCATTCATGGGTCCATTTTTGCTCTCTTGAGCTTTGGGCGTGTGTGAGCTCAATGATCCGAAAGCATTGAGAAAAACATACAACGTGTTGGAGGAATTCAGCTGGTCAGACAGGGAATGGCCTGCCGATATTTTGGATCGGGATCCTTCTTTGGACTGTTTGGAGTGGGGAGAAAGGATCATTTGGAGAGGGATCTCACTTCATTTTGTTTCCTCGCTCCAAGTTATTGCTCATCGAAGTCGTGCAGTCTCATCATCACGGCTTCCTTTTCAAATAGTGATAGTTGACTTTAGCGATACAGCGCGGAAACAGGCTGCACCGCAACGACCAGCGATCGCCGCACACTAAAGGGCCTGTCCCACTGTACGAGTTAATTCAAGAGCTCTCCCGAGTTTAAAAAAAAATCAAACTCGTGAAACACGTAGAATGTACGCAGCGGGTACGTCGGAGCTCGGGGACGCCTCTTAGCGGCTTGTAACGTTAATGGCAGGTACTCAGGAAACGTGGTGAGCTCGTGAAGACGCTTGAAGATTTCTCAACATGTTGAAAAATGTCCACGAGAGCCCCGAGTACCTACGAGCGGCTGTTACTGTAATCCGCCGAGTTTGGATCAGGGGAAACTCGGCCGTTTACGCTATCCTACACACACGAGGATTAATCAACAAACCTGCACGTCTTTGGGGTGTGGGATAAAACCGAAAATCTCAAAGAAAACGCATGCGGTCATGGGGAAAAGGTACGAACTCCGTACAGACAAGCACCCGTAGTCGGGATCGAACCCGGGTGTCTGCCGCTTTAAAGCAGAAACAACACCGCTGCGGCAGTTGCCAAACTGGGCCGTGATGCGTGCAAGCAATCAGCTCTACCAAAGATAAGACACAAAAAGCTGGAATAAGTCAGCGGGACCGGCAGCATCTCTGGAGTGAAGGAATGGGTGACGTTTCGGGTCGAGACCCTTCTTCAGACTGAGAGTCGGGGGGAGAGGGAAACTAGAGATGTAAAATGGTACATAGAACAAATTAACGAACGTATGCAAAAGGACAAATGAAAGCCAGCAACAATGACCGGGTAAAGGTGGAGCCCACAATGGCCCATTGTTGGCTGTGGGGAAGCTGATAGCGAGTGATGCAACCGGTGAAATTCAGGAGGACGACAGTGAAACTAGTCACGATGACTAAGGTGTGGGAGGGACAGAGAGAGAGGGAATGCAAGGGTTACTTGAAGTTACAGAAATCAATATTCATGACTTCTCCAATTCCAGTTAGTCCTTGCTTTCTCCCTCCTTCCCCTCCCCGTCCAGTTGACATCTATCTTTCCCTCTTGTACAGGGGCGGAAATCCCAGGGGGGATCAGGGGGGACATGTCGTGTCCCTCCCTTTTTCGGAGGTGGGGGACGATTTCTCTCCCCCCACCCCATTTTTTTGTAATCTGGATTTTAAAACCCGGTGAAATTATCGCTTTCCACGAGACGGTGGGGGTGGGACTGCTGATCGAGGGCAGGCACGGAAATCGCTATCAAAACATGGAGGGGACTGGGGGACAGAATTTCTTGCCGATCGAGATTGGACGTGATAGGTGTCGGTCAGCAGGCAATGGGGGTGGGACCATGATAATTCAACGCGATGATTGGAGGAGGGAGGTGTGGGTCAGAGGCGGAGGTAGGGGGGTAGGACTGAGGATGGAGCGTGGTGATTGGAGGAGGGAGACGTCTGTGGAGCACAGATCAGAGCGGAGATGAATTGTATGCCGAGGTTGAGCCCTGGACACAGACCTGCGCCTGATCCGCAGCCAGGATCGATCCAGGGTCTCCGGCGCTGCAATCGCTGCCGCACCGCCACTGGACCATCCCCGTCCCCACCCGAGTTCCCCTTCCCCCCCCCCCCCACCTCACCCCATGCCCAGTGCTAGTGCAGTGCTAGCTCCATGGCTCCGACTGGTGTCCAGGCAGGGCTGTAGGTTAACCCGGCGAGACAGGCAGAGTTGAGCTGCAGTTAGCGCTGCTTCTCCACGTTGGCTGTGGGCCATTTCTTTCTGCGACTGCTGGCACCATAACTAATTGCCGTCCATAGGGCCCACGGCCGAAGCCTCGCGCATGTGTGTGGGAGTGTGCGCATGCGCGGGCAGTCAGCAAGAAATTCTGTCCCCCGGTCCCCCCCCATGTTTTGATAGCGATTTCCGTGCCTGCCTCTCGACCCTCTCGTTTCTCCCCATGACCCCTGACACCCTTGTTAATCGTCCATCTTTGCCTCAACAACGTCCAATTACTTGGCCTCCGCAGCCGTCTGTGGCAATGAATTCCACAACCGGGACGATATTCTACACCAGGTGTACAATACGGTGGCGCAGATGTGGAGTTGCAGCCTTACCGTACTTGCAGCGCGGAGACCCGGGTTCGATCCCGACTATGGATGCTGTCTGTACGGAGTTTGTACGTTCTCCCCCTGACCACGTGTGTTTCCTCCCGCACTACAAAGCCATGCAGGTATGTAGGTTAATTGGCCCAGTGTCTGTGTAAATCGCCCCTCATCATCATCGGCTGTCACTCGAAACGGGTCTGACTGTCCTCTCCTGTGCGTGACTTTGTTTAACGTGGGGAAACTGGCACACAGACGGCCCCCCCACGGTCCTTGACGGATCTGGGTCAGGATCCAGTGGCATGGACTCCAAGACGAGCGGAGACCCTTTTCCGCTGCAGCCTTCATCCGCCTTCCCAGCCGTTGTGACGCTCCATTAAGGTCAGCCATCGCCCTCCGCCTGTTCCACCGTTGAGGTCTTGGTTGGATTGCTCTTTGTCAGAGACCTCCCCCTCGACCTTACCGCCATGGGTGGCCCTACCAGGACCATAGCTCCAGACGGCATCGCTCTCAGGATCTCAGGACCAAACCAACTTCTCCACCACGACAAGGTGACAATCCACAGAGAAGATAAATTGCCCCTATTGTGTTGGATAGCGTTAATGTTCGGGGAATCATTGGTCGGTGCAGACTCCTTGGGCCGAAGGGCCTGTTTCTGTACTGTATCTCTAAACTAAACCAGCTATCTCATGGACACAAAGTGCTGGAGTAACTCTGCGGGTCGGGCAGCCCCTCTGGAGAACATGGATAGATGATGTTTAGGATCGAGACCCTCCTTCGGATTCAAGGGAACAATGAACTCACTTGCAGCAGTATAACGCGCCCCTGTTGAATCAAGGCACAGGAGCGAGATATTCAGGCAGCAAATCTACACAAGCTCCTATTTAAGGATGGGACAGCTGGTAGAGCTGCTGCCTCACAGTGCGAGAGACCCAGCTTCAAGTCTGACTACAGGTACTGTCTGGGTGGAGTTTGCATGTACTCCCTGTGACCAAGTGGGTGTCCATTCTCCTGCCTTCTCCCCATAACCCTAAACACCCTTACTCATCAAGAACCTATCAATCTCCACATTAAAAGGGTATATCATAGAAACATAGAAATTAGGTGCAGGAGTAGGCCATTCGGCCCTTCGAGCCTGCACCGCCATTCAATATGATCATGGCTGATCATCCAACTCAGTATCCCGTACCTGCCTTCTCTCCATACCCTCTGATCCCCTTAGCCACAAGGGCCACATCTAATTCCCTCTTAAATATAGCCAATGAACTGGCCTCAACTACCCTCTGTGGCAGAGAGTTCCAGAGACCCACCACTCTCTGTGTGAAAAAAGTCCTTCTCATCTCGGTCCTAAAGGATTTCTCTCTTATCCTTAAGCTGTGACCCCCTTGTCCTGGACCTCCCCAACATCGGGAACAATCTTCCTGCATCTAGCCTGTCCAATCCATTGACTTGGCCTCTGCAGCCTTTTGTGGCAACAAATTCCGCAGATTCACTGCCCCCAAGACACTTGGCTTCAGAGAAAATGAAAAAATAACAAATAACTTTGAACTTAACTGCTACCTTCAGTTCAGTGGCATTTCTAGATCATTCATGGGTCCATTTTTGCTCTCTTGAGCTTTGGGCATGTGTGAGCTCAATGATCCGAAAGCATTGAGAAAAACATACAACGTGTTGGAGGAATTCAGCTGGTCAGACAGGGAATGGCCTGGCGATATTTTGGATCGGGATCCTTCTTTGGACTGTTTGGAGTGGGGAGAAAGGATCATTTGGAGAGGGATCTCACTTCATTTTGTTTCCTCGCTCCAAGTTATTGCTCATCGAAGTCGTGCAGTCTCATCATCACGGCTTCCTTTTCAAATAGTGAAAGTTGACTTTAGCGATACAGCGCGGAAACAGGCTGCACCGCAACGACCAGCGATCCCCGCACACTAAAGGGCCTGTCCCACTGTACGAGTTAATTCAAGAGCTCTCCCGAGTTTAAAAAAAAAATCAAACTCGTGAAACACGTAGAATGTACGCAGCGGGTACGTCGGAGCTCGGGGACGCCTCTTAGCGGCTTGTAACGTTAATGGCAGGTACTCAGGAAACGTGGTGAGCTCGTGAAGACGCTTGAAGATTTCTCAACATGTTGAAAAATGTCCACGAGAGCCCCGAGTACCTACGAGCGGCTGTTACGGTAATCCGCCGAGTTTGGATCAGGGGAAACTCGGCCCTTTACGCTATCCTACACACACGAGGATTAATCAACAAACCTGCACGTCTTTGGGGTGTGGGAGAAAACCGAAAATCTCAAAGAAAACGCATGCGGTCGCGGGGAAAAGGTACGAATTCCGTACAGACAAGCACCCATAGTCGGGATCGAACCCGGGTGTCTGCCGCTTTAAAGCAGAAACTACACCGCTGAGGCAGTTGCCAAACTGGGCCGCGATGCGTGCAAGCAATCAGCTCTACCAAAGATAAGACACAAAAAGCTGGAGTAAGTCAGCGGGACCGGCAGCATCTCTGGAGTGAAGGAATGGGTGACATTTCGGGTCGAGACCCTTCTTCAGACTGAGAGTCGGGGGGAGAGGGAAACTAGAGGTGTGAAATGGAACATAGAACAAATTAATGAACGCTATGCAAAAGACAAATCAAAGCCAGCAACAATGACTGAGTAAAGGTGGAGCCCACAATGGCCCATTGTTGGCTGTGGGAAAGCTGATAGCGAGTGATGCAAACGGTGAAATTCAGGAGGACGACAGTGAAACTAGTCACGATGACTAAGGTGTGGGAGGGACAGAGAGAGAGGGAATGCAAGGGTTACTTGAAGTTACAGAAATCAATATTCATGACTTCTCCAATTCCAGTTAGTCCGTGCTTTCTCCCTCCTTCCCCTCCCCTTCCCAACTCTCCCACCGCCTACTGTCTCCGCCTCTTCCTTTCTTCTTCCCGTCCCCCCTCCCCCACCTCCACATCAGTCTGAAGAAGGGTCTCGACCCGAAATGTCACCTATTTCCTTCGCTCCATAGATGCTGCCTCACCCGCTGAGTTTCTCCAGCATTTTTGTCTGCTTTCAATATTCATACTGATGGGTTGTAAACTGGCCATGTACTACCACAAACCTGTCTGGTTTGCAGCTGAGGTCATCTATAAACAAATTCATATTAACCCCAGCACATTAATTTTTAAACATCCAGTCGCAAGAGGTTGGACTCACTGGTGTGTTCAACATTTGATCCAAACTTAGGTCTGCAGGTCTGGTTACATTTTAGTGAAACAGCCGGCTTTTCAACCACAGCTGGTAGTTACACTTTCAGATTTCGGTGTTTATTTCCAGAGTTTGTTTCAGTGAGCTGAATTCAAGGTTCATGTGTTTGGTTCAGAAGTCCAGCTTCCTGGATTACCACAGTGCTCCCATTGTAAGTTCAGAATCAAAAGGCAAACTGCTGGAGAAACTCATCTCGGGTCGAACGATATTAAAGATTTTGCATTAAAATGATGTGCATCCCGCTGGTTTGTAAGCTGCCCGTGTAGACTCACTCTGGCAATGGAGGAGGCCCGGGACAGAAAGGTCAGCACGGGAAGGGGAGTTGAAATGTTTGGCGAGTGGGAGGTCCACTAGGCCTTGGCGTATGTGTTCAATGGAATGGTCACCGAGTCTACGTTTAGTCTCGTCAACAGGTTATTGGTGCAGGAGTAGGACGTTCGGCCCTTCGAGCCAGCACCGCCATTCACTGTGATCGTGGCTGATCATCCACAATCAGTACCCCATTCCTGCCTTCTCCCCATATCACTTGACTCCCGCTATCTTTAAGAGCCATATCTAGCTCTCTCATGAAAGCCTCCAGAGAATTATCCCCCACTGCCTTCTGAGGCAGAGAATTCCACAGATTCACAACTCTCTGGGTGAAAAGGTTTTTCCTCATCTCGATTCAAAATGGTCAACCCCTTAGTCTTAAACGGTGGCCCCTGGTTCTGGACTCCCCCTACATCGGGAACATGTTTCCTGCCTCCAGCATCTCCAATCCCTTAATAATCCTATATGTTTCAATAAGATCCCCTCTCATCTTAAATTCCAGTATATACAAGCCCAGTCAATAGACAATAGGTGCAGGTGTAGGCCACTCGGCCCTTCGAGCCAGCACCGCCATTCAATGTGATTATGGCTGATCATCCCCAATCAGTACCCCGTTCCTGCCTTCTCCCCATATCCTCTGACTCTGCCATTTTAAGAGCCCTATCTAGTTCCCTCTTGAAAGCATTCAGAGAACCTGCCGCCACCACCCTCCGAGGCAGAGAATTCCACAGACTCACCACTCTCTGTGAGAAAAAGTGTTTCCTCGTCTCCGTTCTAAATGGCTTACTCCTTATTCTTAAACTGTGGCCCCTGGCTCTGGACTCGCCCAACATCAGGAACACGTTTCCTGCCTCTAGTGTCCAAACCCTTAACAATCTTACATGTTTCAATGAGATCCTCTCTCATCCTTCTAAACTCCAGAGTGTACAAGCCCAGCCGCTCCATTCTCTCAGCATATGACAGTCCCGCCATCCCTGGAATTAGCCTTGTAAACCTACGCGGCACTTCCTCAATAGCAAGAATGTCCTTCCTGAAATCGGGAACAACGGATGCAGTAGATGAAGTTACAGGAGGAACATGTGAACCCCTGTCTCATTTGAAACAGGGTCCCTGGATGGAGTCGAGGGAAGAGGTTTTTTCTTTTACTTTAGAGATCCAGCTCAGAAACAGGCTCTTCGGCCCACCGGGTCCACACTGACCAGCGATCCCCACACACAAACGCCACCCTGCACACACCTGGAACAAAGTACATTTATACAAAGCCAATTAACCTACAAACTTGTCCGTCTTTGAAGTGCGGGAGGAAACCAAAGATCTCGGAGAAAACCCAAACGGTCATGGGGAGAACGTGCAAACTCCGCACAGACAGCACCCGTAGTCGGGATCAAACCTGGATCTTTGGCGCTGTACTGCCTTCCTTCAGACCTTGTTGTGACTAGCACAATGAACACATCCGACATCTTGTAGGAAAAGTTTAATCTGCAATGACTGAAACTTCCAGAAGGTCACCTGACCTCACTCACAAGGCACAGCTGCATTTGCCTGCTTTTGGCCTCAAGGGGCGCTGGCATTTACATTACAAATACATCACAAATTCCGTTCTGATACGTTCAATGATAGTGCATTACAAGCGCTGCTACTCTACCGCTGTGCCACCGTGCCGCCCTTTATAACAGGTGTTAAGGACAGGTGTTGCATCTCCAGCAGTTTGCAGGGGAAAGTACCTGGGGAGGTTCGGGTGGGAAAGGATGAGTGGACCAAGGAGTTGCGGAGGGAACGGTCCCTGCAAAAAGCGGAAAGGGCTGGAGACGGGAAGATGTGACTGGGTGGTGAGATCCTGCTGGAGGTGAAGGAAATGTCATCGGATAATGTGTGTTGGGTACGGAGGCTGGTGGGTGAAAGGTGAGGACCAGGGATACTCTTTCCTAGTCAATTACAATTCAAAGTATGAACATTGAATTCTCCAATCTTAACTTCACACTCCTCCACCCGCCCCCCCCCCCCCCCCACTCGATTCATTTTACCATTTATACAGTTCATCAGATTGTATACCCCTTAAGATCACAGAATGATTTTTTTTTTAGAATTTGAGAGATACAGCATGGAAACAGGCCCTTCAGCCCACCGAGTCGGTGCCAAGCAGCGATTGCCCCGCACACTATCCTACACGCACAGGGGACAATTTACAATTAACAGCAGCCAATTAAACCTACTAACCAGTCGTGTGGGAGGGAACAGGATCACCCGGAGAAAGCCCACGCAGGTCATGGAGAGAACGTACAAACTCCGTACAGACAGCACCTGAGGTCAGGATCGAACACGGGTCTCTACCGCTGCGCCACCGTGTTGCCCTCACATTGGTCCTGTCTTTTCTCACCTACAGCTCTTCACCCCCCCTCCCCCCTCCTTCCCCCCCCCCGCCTCCCACCCCTACTTCTGGTCTGAAAAAGGGTCCTGACCCAAAACGTCATCCATCCTTTTCCTCCAGAAATGCTGCCTGACCCGCTGAGTTACTCCACCACTTGGTGTCCTATCTTGTATCTGCAAAGTCACTGACAAGAGAACTGGAGATTGGAGGTGATCGGCTCAATCACTGCCCAGTGTACTCGAGGAGGGAGTATTTGATGAGCGTTTGTCGGCACTGGGCCTGTACTCGCTGGAGTGTAGAAGGATGAGGAGGGACCTCAATGAAATGTACAGAATAGTGAAAGGCTTGGATAGAGTGGATGTGGAGAGGATGTTTCCACCAGTGGGAGAGTCTAGGATTAGAGGTCATAGCCTCAGAATTAAAGGACGTTCTTTTAGGAAGGCGATGAGGAGGAATTTCTTTAGTCAGACGGTGATGGCTGTGGAGGCCAAGTCAATGGATATTTTTAATAGACAATGGACAATAGGTGCAGGAGTAGGCCATTCGGCTCTTCGAGCCAGCACCGCCATTCAATGTGATCATGGCTGATCATCCCCAATCCCGTTCCTGCCTTCTCCCCATATCCCCTGACTCTGATACCTTTAAGAGCACTATCCAGCTCTATCTTGAAAGTATCCAGACAACTGGCCTCCACCACCCTCTGAGGCAGAGAATTCCACAGACTCACAACTCTCTGCGTGAAAAAGTGTTTCCTCATCTCCGTTCTAATTGGCTTACCTCTTAAGGCAGAGATAGGTAGATTTGTGATTAGTACGGCTGTCTGGGGTTTGGGGGGTGGGAAGGCAGGAGAATGGGGTTAGGAGGGAGAGAGATGGATCAGCCATGATTGAATAGACTTGATGGGCCGAATGGCCTAATTCTCTCCCTATCTCATGATCTAATGAGGGAGGTGCTAGACCCAATCATTTCCCAGTACACTAGAGATGACAGGTGCTAGAACTACCACTGTCCAGTTCACAGTCCAGAGATGTTAGACACCATGACTGTCCAGTGATTTTGCAATGGGAAGTGCTAGCTAGACACAATCGCTGCCAGGTGTGGACTAGAGATGGGAGGTGCTAGACTCTATCATTTCCCAGTGCACTAGAGATCAAATATCCTATAGCAAGGATATATCTTTGGATATGATATATCTATAGCAGGGTGGGTTACACAAAAAGCTGGAGAAACTCAGCGGGTACAGCAGCATCTAAGGAGCGAAGGAGATAGGCGACGTTTCGGGTCGAGAACCTTGAGTCTGAAGAAGGGTCTCGACCCGAAACGTCGCCTGTCTCCTTCGCTCCTTAGATGCTGCTGCACCCGCTGAGTTTCTCCAGCTTTTTGTGTAACCCTCGATTCTCCAGCATCTGCAGTTCCTTCTTTAACAAAATATCTATAGCAATCCGCTATTGGATCTTTGCTAGAGATGGGAGGTGCTGGAACTACCACTGGCCAGTGTGCTAGAAGTAAGGGAGGTGGTTTTGGACTCAATCTCCGCCCAGTGGAGCAGCAATGGGAGGTGCTGGACACAATCATCACCTTGTTTTCTTGAGATGGGAGGTGCTGGTTGGAGCTGCGGGACATTAGGAGGCGGGGAAGCAGAGACACACACCTCCCTCTGTAGACCGGCCCCAGAGGCTGATGCGGAGTGAACCTCCTCTCTCGCCGGTCCTCAATCTTGGACTTTTCCATTGCATTCGTTCAGTGGCAGCAGCGGCGGCCCCGGGAGCAGAGCGAGTGGGTGAGTGACAGTGCGGTGAATGTTCGCCCCGCTGATGTTGGACCTTCCCCCCCCCCTCCCCCCCCCACCCTCCTCCCCCGGTTTGAGGATCTTGTGGGAATGTGTGGGCTTTTGTTTAAAGCCCAGCAATGTGGAAGTGATTGGGGGGGGGGTGGTGGTGGGGAGAGTGGAGGGGACAAGTGAGGGGACAAGTGAGGGGGCTTGTGTGGGACATACTGGGTCACTCGCCGGCGGTTTCAGTGAACTATGCAGGGCAACAACAGCAGCAGCAGCAGCGAGGGGAGGGGAAGACTAGTATAGTCTTCACCCTACCGTAGTTTCACCCAACCAGATGCAACTACATTTAAGGCAGCTCTTTCTTCCCCAAAAAACCCTCTCTGGCTTAAGTCCTCCCTCAAACTCCTCCAGTTTAAGGATCTCCTTAGATGCTGCTGCACCCGCTGAGTTTCTCCAGCCTTTTGTGTAACCCTCGATTCTCCAGCATCTGCAGTTCCTTTTTTAACACTTTGTCTACTCCACTGCGATATCTCCTCAAGTTATGCCTACTTTTTAGAAGTTCTCCTCCCTACGGTTGAGTCTGAAGAAGGGTCTCGCCCATCTCCTTCGCTCCTTAGATGCTGCTGCACCTGGAGGACCAAGGGTGGCAGGCGCTCTGTGTGACACTGGGCTGGACTTGGCCGCGGCTCTGTGGCGCTGACTCATGTTAAGTGCTGTGCTTCTTATATCGGCGAGTTTGCCTCCAGGTGTGTTGGGTTTTTGCATAGAAGTGTGTGTGTGTAAGGCTCTGTGTGCGAGATAACCACATGAGGTGTTTGCACAGTAATGAACCAGAACCAAAGGGGGGTATGTGTTCACGAGTGTGTGTGGACGAAAATGTGTGTGTATAAGGCTCTGTGCATAAGTATGTATATGAGGCTGTGTGTGGGTATATGTGAGGAGGGGGGGGGGGCGGGGGTGCATGGGTATGAGGCTGTGTTTGTGGGTATGTGTGGGTGGATGAGGGGGTATATGTGCACGAGTGAGTGTGTATACATGTGAGCGTGTGTGTACATGTGAGCGTGTGTGTACATGTGAGCGTGTGTGTACATGTGAGCGTGTGTGTCGATGCGTGTGTAGTTGAGAGAGTGTGTGGATGAGCGTGTGTGGATGAGAGTGTGCGTGTGTGTGTGCGCGCATGAGGGAGTATGCATGAATGTGGGTGTGTGTATATGTGAACACGCATGAGGCTGTGTGTGCCATGTGTGTGTGAGTGGGTGTGAGTATCTGTCAATGTGTGAGTGTCTGGGGGGGGAGAGAAAGAGGGGGAGCAGGCATTGATGACTTTCAGCTTAGTTAGCGATACAGAGCAGAAACAGGCCCTTCGGCCCACCAAGTCCATGCCAACCAGCGATCGCCCCGTACATTCGTGGAGTGTGGGTGACATTGAAAATGCTGAGGGCAGGTGGACATGATACCCTTCTCTTCCCCATGCGATCGTCCGACCAAATAGACCCATGTACACTGGTAACCCCCTGTCATTGTGAGGTGTAGGGTGATTCATGAAGCAAAGACTGCAACAGTAACTCTGATGTTGATAAAAAAAGAAAGGCTACCATCAGTGATGGAGCAACAAGTGATATGATTTCTGACTTAAAGCTACCTGACCTGCTGAGCAATTCCAGCACTTTGTGTCTTTTTTTCCCCCCACACAAATACTGTGTTATCCTACTGTTGCATCTGCTGCCTACACACAAGGGGCAATTTTAAATAGGAAAATTAACCTCCAAACCTGCATGTTTTTGTGCTGTGTGAGGAACCCAGCGTGCAAACTCCACGCGTGCCGCGCCCCAGGTTGGGATTGAACCTGGGGTCGTGTGGCAGCTGCTCTGCCAGCCGCGCCACTGTGCCGTCCCTGGAAAAAAAAATAGGCGTTAGACGATGGAAGAATATTTGAAGAAGGTTATGGAAGAATATTTCTTGATTAGGCCGGGTGTCAGAGGTTGCGGGGAGAGGGCAGGAGAATGGGTGTTAGGAGGGAGAGATGGGTCAGCCATGACTGAATGGTGGAGTAGACTTGATGGGCCGCATGGCCTAATTCTACTCATAACTTATGACCTTCATATTTAATGGGAGGAATGGGACACTGCTCTGTATTTCATTGCTGTTTATGCAAGAGCACTGCTGTTTTTTCATGCTCCTGCTCCCTCTGTTGTGCTATTAAACATGTACATGTGGCTGTCGAAGAGGCCCGAGACGGATTGCCTGTTGTGACCAGATGCTGCAAAGGCACTTTTAATCCCTCGCGCCTGCGTTCACTGGGCTCAATCAGGTTTGGATTACCTGTGCAGTTGACGCTGAATGATTCTGGGAAGTCGTAGAGCCAAGCCGCGCAGAAATTTTACTCTCCGAGTCCATGCAGGCTATCAGACACTCGCCTATACCAATGCAACACTAATCCTACATCACCTTAGTCTTAGAGATACAGGCCCTTCGGTCCACCAAGTACATGTCGACCATTGATCACCGGTTCTATGTTATCCTGCTGTTAGAAACTTAGAAAATAGGTGCAGGAGGAGGCCATTCAGCCCTTCGAGCCAGCACCACCATTCATTGTGATCATGGCTGATCGTCCCCTATCAATAACCCGTGCCTGCCATTTCCCCACATCCCTTGACTCCACTAGCCCATGAGCTCTATCTAACTCTCTCTTAAATCCATCCAGTGACTTGGCCTCCACTGCCCTCTGTGGCAGGGTATTCCATAAATTCACAACTCTGTTTTTGCTCACCTCAGTCTTAAATGACCTCCCCTTTATTCTAAGACTGTGGCCCCTGGTTCTGGACTCGACCAACATTGGGAACCTTTATCCTGCATCCAGCTTGTCCAGTCCTTTTATAATTTTATATGTCTATAACATTCCCCCTCATCCTTCTAAACTCCAGTGAATACAAGTCTAGTCTTTTCAATCTTTCCTCGTATGACAGTACCGTACGGACTGCCCCAGACTCTGTTCGCTGGAGTTGTGAGACAGGAGCTTTGCGAGCGGCACCACTATGCGTCCCAAGGGGAACTCTATTGGAATTGGACTGTACCCTGACAAGCTAGTCATTCCGGGAGGCACGGTGGAGCGGCGGTAAAGTTGCTGCCTTGCAGCGCCAGAGTCCCGGCTTCCATCCTGACCACGGGTGCTTGTCTGTATGTTCTCTCCGTGACCTGCGTGGATTTTCTCTGAGATCTTCGGTTTCTTCCCACACTCCAAAGACGGTTTGTAGGTTAATTGGCTTGGTCTAAATGTATAATACCAAATTGTCCCGTGTGTGTGTGTGTGTGGGTAGGATCAGTGGTTAGTGTCAAGTCAACGTTATTTGTCACATACACATACAAGATGTCCAGTGAAATGAAAGTGGCAATGCCTGCGGGATTGTGCAGGACAACAGAGCAGAACAGAACCAGTATTTACATTGAATAAAAAGAGACAACGGTGAATACGCCCTTGTGAGATCAGAGTTTACAGTCCTGATGGCTTGTGAAGTCCGTTTCATCCTCTCTGTGACAGCGGAGGTGCTTGCCTGACCGTAGCAGTTGGAACAGTCTGTTGCCGGGGTGGTATGGGTCCTTCATGATCTTGCTGGCTCTGGATCTGGATCTCCTGGCGTATAGGTCCTGCAGGGGGGTGGGTGTGTGGAGCGGAGTGCAGTTCCCATTGTTAACTTGGTGGGCTGAAGGGCCTGTTTCCGTTGATGTATAACATAGAAATTAGGTGCAGGAGTAGGCCATTCGGCCCTTCGAGCCTGCACCGCCATTCAATATGATTATGGCTGATCATCCAACTCAGTATCCCGTACCTGCCTTCTCTCCATACCCTCTGATCCCCTTAGCCACAAGGGCCACCTCTAACTCCCTCTTAAATGTAGCCAATGAACTGGCCTCAACTACCCTCTGTGACAGAGAGTTCCAGAGACCCACTACTCTCTGTGTGGAAAAAAGTCCTTCTCATCTCAGTCCTAAAAGATTTCCCCCTTATCCTTAAGCTGTGACCCCTTGTCCTGGACCTCCCCAACATCGAGAACAATCTTCCTGCATCTAGCCTGTCCAACCCCTTAAGAATTTTGTATGTTTCTGTAAATAACTAAACTAAAATTCCAAACTGGGACAGAAAGCTTGATGGAACTGCAGATGCTGGTTACACTGAAGATAGGCACAACATGCTGGAGTAACTCAGCGGGTCGGGCAGCGTCTCTGGAGAGAAGGAAGAGGCGACGTTTTGGGTCGAGGCCCTTCCTCAGACTGAGAGTCGGGGGGGAAAAGGGAAGCAAGAGACATGGGAAGGTCTTGAATGGGGCAAAGCAAACATTGCAGTCAGAAAATAAATAAGTTGGCAATTGTGTATTGCTTTCAACAAATCAGCATAGGCATAATAGGGTGTTCAATTCTGGGATGGTTGTTGGGAAGTACTACAGGCATGCGGGAACATTTGCATACATTTTCCAGTGTTGGTGCAACCAAAAGAAAATTTAAAAATATGCTCTTGGAAACTTCCTCACTTGAGCAGGATAAAGCACTACAGCCAATAACTTGCACCTGAATAGTACCTGCAAGACTTGATTGTAATCATGTATTGGCTGGTTAGCATGCAACAAAAGCTTTTCACTGTACCTCGGTACACATTATAATAACCAGTTTAGTTTCGAGATACAGCACGGAAACAGGCCCGTCGGACTACCTAGTTCGCTCCGATCGGCGATCCCCACACGTTAACACTATCCTACACACACTAGGGGCAATATACAATTTTACCAGAGCCAATTAACCTGGAGTGTGGGGGGAAACCGGGGCTCCTGGAGAAAACCCACGCGGTCACAGGGCAAACATACAAACCCCGTCCAGACAGCACCTGTGGTCGGGATCGAACCCGGGTCTCTGGCGCTGTGAGGCAGCAACTGTGCCGCTGGGTTTTGGTTTATTATTACCTCGTGTACCAAGGTAGAGGGAAAAGCTTTCTTTTGCATGCTGCCCAAACATACCATGTGCAGGAAGGAACTGCAGATGCTGGTTTAAACCGAAGATAGACTCGGAATGCTGGAGTAACTCAGCGGGACAGGCAGGATCTCTGGAGAGAAGGAATTGGTGACGTTTCGGGTCGAGACTCCTCTCGGACCGAGAGTCGGGGAGAGGGAGTCACAGAGATAAGGAAGGGTAAGGTTTGAAAACGGCAATACTCATCAGGGAGAGGAGGAGAACTTCTTCAAAGTAGGCGCACCTTGAGGCGATTTTGCAGGCTCCCGGCCCGAAATTATTCTTGCAATTGAGGGAGTGCAGCATAGGTTCTCAAGGTTTATTCTCCGGGATGGCAGGACCGTCATATGCTGAGAGAATGGAGCGGCTGGGGTTGTATACTCTGGAATTTAGAAGGATGAGAGGGGATCTTATTAAAGCATATAAGATTAATAAGGGTTTGGACACGCTAGAGGCAGGAAACGTGTTCCCGATGTTGGGGGAGTCCTGAGCCATGGGCCACTGGTTAAGAATATGGGGCAAGCCATTTAGAACGGAGATGAGGAAACACTTTTTTGCACAGAGAGTTGGAGTTGTGGAATTTTCTGCCTCAGATGGCGGTGGAGGCCAGTTCTCTGGATACTTTAAAAAGAGAGCTAGATAGGGCTCAAAAAGGAGTTAGGGGATATGGGGAGAAGGCAGGAACGGGGTACTGATTGTGGATGATCAGCCATGATCATTAGGTCTTTATTCTTTGGAGCGCAGAAGGTTAAGGGCGGACTTGATTGAGGTCTTTAAAATGATGAAAGGGATAGACAGAGTTGACGTGAATAAGCTTTTCCCATTGAGGGTAGGGAAGATTCAAACAAGAGGGCATGACATGAGAATTAAGAGACAGAAGTTTAGGGGTAACATGAGGGGGAACTTCATTACTCAGAGAGTGGTGGCTGTGTGGAATGAGCTTCCAGCAGAAGTGGTGGAGGCAGGATTGATTTTAACATTTAAAAGTAAAGTGGATAGGTATATGGACGGGAAGGGAGGGGTATGGTCTGAGTGCAGGTAGATGGGACTAGGGGAAAATAAATGGTCGGCACGGACTGGAAGGGCCGAGAAGGCCTGTTTCCGTGCTGTAATTGTTATGTGGTTATATGATCTCATTGAAGGGCCAAATGGCCTATTCCTGCACCTATTGTCTATTGCCACCTATCCATGTTCTCCAGAGATGCTGCTTGACCTGCAAAGTTACTCCAGCACTTTGTGAATTATTTTGTAAACCAGGATCTGCAGTTCCTTGTATCTTCCCCTCTTGGAAGCAGACTGTAAAATAGTGAGAATAGGGTGAGGGTGGGATGTTAAAGAGTGACCTCAGGGCAACTTTTCACACAGAGGTTGGTCCGTATCTGGAATGAGCTGCCGGTGGCAGCTGTAGAAGCAGATACTATTATGACTTCCAATGGACATAGATGAATAGATGTGAAGGGTTTAGTGGGATCTGGGTTAAATGCAGGCAAATGAGACTAGCCCAGAGTGCCAACTTGGTCAGCACAGATAAGTAGGATTGTAGGGCATGTTTCCATGCTGCATAGTTCCATGACACTATGACTCCAAGTGCAAGTTCAATGCAGTAAATATGTAATGGTGTATTTCTCTAATGATTAGCTCTCTCTGCTTATACTTGGAATATGTAGCTAAGTTGTGCACGAAATATGGACTTTGGTATTCAATCTTCTACCAAATGTCCTCAAGGTTTAAGATGGTCATGAATAAGGATGACTTTAATGAAATTAACACTACCCAACACTCCACGCCGACCTGCGATCACCTCGTACACTAACACTACCCTGCACACACTAGGGCCAATTTACTACTCACATAAGCAAATTAACCGACAAATTTGTCCTCTAGAGTGTGGGGGGAAACTGGAGCATCTGACGAGAAATACTCACAGGGAGAAGGTACAGACTCCGTACAGACAACACCCATGGTCAGGATCGAACCTGGGTCTCCGGCGCTGTGAGGCAGAAACCCTACTGCTACGCCACCGTGCTGCACCCAATACGTCTGGATCTTTTTGGGGGGGGGGAGAAAGTGTTAGATTGAGGAAGGTTACATTACAATGTTATTAGTCGTGAGCGAGGGACAGAAAATTAGAAGCAGTTGTTACATGGTAACTGTGTTCAACGTTCTTGAGCAGTGAGTTGCAGAAACGGGAATGGAAACTATGGAGGCGAGGGAAGGAGACTTTGGGTCGCCCGAGAGATTGGGAATTTGGTCAAAAAGAAAACATTTGTACGATTTAGTAAGATGAAATCAGACGGGGCCTTTCAAGACTTTATGGTTTGGGCGGCATCATAGAAGAGCAGCAGAACTACCACCTTGCAGCGCCGGAGACCCGGGTTCGATCCTGACTACGGGTGCTGTCTGTACGGAGTTTGTACGTTCTCCCCGTGACCTGCGTGGTCTTTCTCCGTGATCTTTGGTTTCTTCCTAAATGGAGGCCGATTAGGAAAAGGGGAGATGCAGCGCGACCTGGGTGTCATGGTACACCAGTCATTGAAAGTAGGCATGCAGGTGCAGCAGGCAGTGAAGAAAGCGAATGTATGTTAGCTTTCATAGCAAAAGGATTTGAGTATAGAAGCAGGGAGGTTCTACTTCAGTTGTATAGGGTCTTGGTGAGACCACACCTGGAGTATTGCGTACA
Source organism: Raja brachyura (assembly GCA_963514005.1). The sequence continues at coordinate 8,303,325 of OY740786.1, read as the reverse complement.
GTTCTGGTCTCCAAATCTGAGGAAGGACATTATTGCCATAGAGGGAGTGCAGTGAAGGTTCACCAGACTGATTCCTGGGATGTCAGGACTATCTTATGAACAAAGACTGCATAGACTCGGTTTATACTCTCTAGAATTTAGGAGATTGAGGGGGGATCTTATAGAAACTTACAAAATTCTTAAGGGGTTGGACAGGCTAGATGCAGGAAGATTGTTCCCGATGTTGGGGAGGTCCAGGACAAGGGGTCACAGCTTAAGGATGAGGGGGAAATCCTTTAGGACCGAGATGAGAAGGACTTTTTTCACACAGAGAGTGGTGGGTCTCTGGAACACTCTGCCACAGAGGGAAGTTGAGGCCAGTTCATTGGCTATATTTAAGAGGGAGTTAGATGTGGCCCTTGTGGCTAAGGGGATCAGAGGGTATGGAGAGAAGGCCGGTACGGGATACTGAGTTGGATGATCAGCCATGATCATATTGAATGGCGGTGCAGGCTCGAAGGGCCGAATGGCCTACTCCTGCACCTAATTTCTATGTTTCCGACACTCCAAATTTTCGCACATGTTTGTAGGTTAATTGGCTTGGTGTAAATGTAAAATTGTTCCTAGTGCGTGTAGGGTAGTGTTAATGTGCGGGGATCGCTGGTCGGTGTGGGCCGAAGGGCCTGGTTCCATGTTGCATCTAAACTAAGCTAAAGCACAGAAGAACTTGAGCAGGCAATTAAGAGGGCCATGAAACATATCGGGTTTAACAAGTAGGGATTAAAAAGATTTTATTAACGCATTAAAATATGATGGGACCATGAGAGAGGGGAGGGCCACTTAAGGATAAGGGAAGGAATTTAGGCCGCGATTCATGCTCATCATGTGTGGAAAATGGCCCTTCAGTCCAACTCGTCCTTGTTGATCAAGAGGCCCAATCTAAACTACTACATACTTAGGACAATTTTACCGAAGCCAATTAACCTGTAAACCTTTAATGGGCTGTCCCACTTGCGTGTCCTTGGTACACAAATTGCGCGACCTCGTGGTCGCGTTGAGCCGCGACAGTCCCGTGAAAGTCGCGCGCGACTTCATTCGACCACGCAACCGTCTGGAGCACGTGGCGTCATTTGAAGATAGACACAAAGCTGGAGTAACTCAGCGGGACCGGCAGCATCTCTGGAGAGAAGGAATGGATGATGTTTCGTGTTGAGACTCTTCTTCAGTCTGAAAAGAAGGGCCTTGACCCGAAACGTCACACATTCCCCCCAGAGATGCTGCCGGTCCCGCTGAGTTCCTCCAGCATTTTGTGTCTATCTTCAATTTTCTTGGCCCCGCTCTGGGAGTAGGTGGGGGCGGATCCGGACCGCAACGGCCGTGAGCCCCTGGCATAGTTTGGCGATCGTTTGTCTGCTTCTGCTGCTGTTGCAGATGAGACATTGCGCCAGGGTCTTGGGCCTGTCCCACTTTGGCTGTCATTTCGTCCGCTACAAAAATTTCGGAGCCCCGCGTGATGTCGCGCACAACTACATACTGGAGGCCTCGCTCGGTGGACTTATCATCGGAGCTGATCCTTTGCCTGGGATCGCTCTGACCATGGACTTTACCATCAAGAGCTCGCAGTCTTGGGGGAGGCCATAGACGACGGGAGCTCCATCGACAAGCCCCGACCTGGGGTCCAATCGCCGGCACCCGGGGAAAGCTGACACCACCTCGATGCAGGAGCTGATCGCCCCGACGTGGAGAACCAAACGCCGCCGGCTACGGAAGTCAAGAACACCCGTCAACGGAAGGCTTGAGGCCCCCGACCGTGGGAGAACAAAGAAGGGAAGAGATTGAACTGTTTTTTCAACTTCCACCACAGTGCGGAATGTGGAGGGGTCACTGTGGTGGATGTTTATGTTAAAATGTATTTTGCGTGTCCCGTTGCTCTTTATTTGTATGACTGAGTTGGCAAATGAAATTCCTCGTACGTTGCAAAACATACTTGGCTAATAAAGTATTATTGTATTGTTCATGGGGAAAACGTACAAGCTCCGTCAGTGTACAGGGTGATCGTTGGTCGGCGTGGAAACGGCGGAAGAGCCTGTTTCCACGCTGTATCACTGAAGCCTATCACACTCGATGTCAGGATTGAACCCGGTTCACTGGCGCTGTGAGGCAGCAGCTCTTCAAGCTAAACCACCAAGGCTATTTTCTTTACGTCCAGGAGAAACATTGGGGCTTCACACAGATGAGGGAACAGTGTTCTCTAAAGAGCCGGCAGAATGCCAGGCAGGTAATTTAATGTTGAATAAGTACGACTTTCCTTCTGCAGCTGTACCGAGCCCTAGTGAGACCACACCTGGAGTATTGTGTGCAGTTTTGGTCCCCTAATTTGAGGAAGGACATCCTTGCTATTGAGGGAGTGCAGTGTAGGTTTACAAGGTTAATTCCCGGGATGGCAGGACTGTCATATGCTGAGAGAATGGAGCAGCTGGGCTTGTACGCTCTGGTAACAATGGTATTATGTTTGGCTATGGTAAAGATTGTAAAATGTCCCTCGTGTGTATCATAGTGCTTGTGTACGGGGACCATTGGTCTAGGTGGGCCGAAGGGCCTGTTTCTGTGCTGCATCTCGAAACTAAACCAAGATTGTTATCATACACTTGACAGCTCATTCCCTGTTCCCACCACAGTCTGTGTGACTAGGTTGCCCCTCAGGTTCCTATTATATGTTTCTTCTCTCATCATAAACCGATATCCTAATAAACTAATTAGAGTCCGAGCTATACGGTGCGGAAATAGACCCTTTGATCCACCTTGATCCACACTGACCTAGCAGGCATACTGGACTAGTTCTGTGTCTATTTCTGTACTGGCCACTGGGCCCGCACTTGCTGGAGTTTAGAAGGATGATGGGGATCTCATTGAAACATATAAGATTATTAAGGGTTTGGACACACTAGAGGTAGGAAACATGTTCCCAATGTTGGGGGATTCCAGAACCAGGGGCCACAGTTTAAGAATAAGGAGTAAGCCATTTGGAACGGAGACGAGGAAACACTTTTTCTCACAGAGAGTGGTGAGTCTGTGGAATTCTCTGCCTCAGAGGGCGGTGGAGGCAGGTTCTCTGGATGCTGTCAAGAGAGAGCTGGATAGGGCTCTTAAAGATAGCGGAGTCAGGGGATATGGGGAGAAGGCAGGAACTGGGGTACTGATTGGGGATGATACGCCATGATCACATTGAATGGCGGTGCTGGCTCGAAGGGCCAAATGGCTTATTCCTGCACCTATTGTCTATTGAGTAAATGTTTGATTTCATGCCCCTTAATTGGGATGTCTTGTTCAACTTTGAATGTCTTGTTCAGGCAGGAGAATATTTCCGCATCATTGGTGACCCCCGGACTATCCTTGATCGGACTTTGCTGGCTTTACCTTGCACTAAATGTTATCCCCCAATCGTGTAGCTGCACACTGTACATGGCTCGATTGTAATCATGTATTGTCTTTATGCTGACTGGATAGCACGCAGCAAAAGCTTTTCACAGTACCTTGGTACGCGTGACGATAAGCTAAACTAAACTAAACACACCCTCATCCACACGCATCTATACATATTTGCATGTGGAAAGCATTTTAAAGGGATGCCACATAGCAGAGCTTGGGTGAGGCTCCATTCAAGAAATTGCAGAGAATTGTGGATGCGTGGCAGACCATTGCCCTTCCATTGACTCCATCTATACTTCACGCTGTGTCGGCAAGGCCGCTAGCATAATTAAGTTTGTGTCTCAGCCCGGGCACTTCCTCTTCTCCCCTTTCCTTAATTATCTGTCAATCTAACTGGTTTGTGGCATAGCAGTAGAGTTAAGGGTCTGTCCCACTTGCGTGTCCTTGGCACGCAAATTACGTGACCTCATGGTCGCGTTGAGGCACGCGGGCATCGTGTGGCCGCGCGGGGCCGGTCACACTGAGAAGCGCGGAGGGGTGTGTAGTTGTGCGCGACATCGCGCGGGGCTCCGAAATTTTTGTAGTGAACGAAATCTTCGTGTGCCAACGGCCTGTCGCGTAACTGACGCCCAAAGTGGGACAGGCCCAAGACCCTGGTGCGATGCAACGTCTCGCCTCCAACGGCAGCAGAAGCAGGCAACGCTCGCCGAACTCAGTCTGGGGCTCAGGGCCGTTGCGGATCCGGATCCGCCCCCCTTCTACTCCCAGAGCGGGGCCAAGAAAATTGAAGATGGACACAAAATGCTGGAGTAACTCAGCGGGACCGGCAGCATCTCTGGAGAGAAGGAATGGCTGACGTTTTGGATCAAGACCCGTCTTTCCGACTGAAGAAGAGTCTCGACACTTGAAGAGAAATATCACCCATTGCTTCTCTCCAGAGATGCTTCCGGTCCCGCTGAGTTACTCCAGCTTTGTGTCCATCTTCAAATGACGTCACGCGTTCCAGACGGCTGTGCTGACGCATGAAGTCGCTCGCGACCTTTGGGGGAACCTCGTGCCTCAACGTGACCAAGAGGTTGCCTAATTAGCGTGCCAAGGACACGTAAGTGGGACAGGGGTTTTACTGCTTTACAGAGTCAGTGACCTGGGTTCGATCCTGCCTACGGGTGCTGTCTGTACGGAGTTTGTGACCACGTGGGTTTACTCTGGGTGCTCATGTTTCCTCCCACATTCCATAGCGGTGCTGGTTTGTAAGTTAATTGGTCTCTAGAAATTGCCCCTAGTGTTTATGACATTGAACTGGTGCTGGTTACTCATGACTGGTTATGTCTGCCTGTCTGTACATACATCTTTATTTAGTGGGCATAGATTGATTCAATTATCACTTCTTACTTTAGAAAACTGGAATGAGACGGCGTTTCTCCAGGAGGGACATATCCATGGATTTATGTACAATATTTAAGTAAGTGTGACATACTTTGGTCAGATTTTGTGCGGTTTCAGGTTCTGTGTATCCCGGGAATTTGTTTCGTGCTCTTGATAAAAATATTGGCTGCCTTAAGCTTTCGAAAGATCATAAGTTATAGGATCCGAATTGGGTAATTCGTCCCATCAAGTCGACTCCGCCATTCAATCATGGCTGATCTATCTTTCTCTTTGCACCCCATTCTCGTCCCTACCTTCTGGCAATGACACAATTGTTTTATGACAGGATTTTTAATAACACGTTATTGCATTATCACAGAATGACCTGTGGTCCTAAAGGGCGGCGCAGCGGTAGAGTTGCTGCCTTACAGCACCAGAGACCCAGGTTCGATCCTCACTACGGGTGCTTGCCTGTACCGAGTTTTGTACGTTCTCCCCATGATCTGCGTGGGTTTTCTCCGAGATCTTTGGTTTCCTCCCACACTCCAAGGACGTACAGGCTTGTAGGTTAATTGGATTGGTGTAAGTGCAATATGTTCCTAATGTGTGTAGGATAGTGTTAATGTGCGGGGATCGCTGATCATTCTGGACCCGGTGGGCCGAAGGGCGTGTTTCAGCGCTCTAAACTAAACCAAAGACATTTGTTGTGAAATGTATTACCGATCACTAGGTATTCAACTTACTTTCTCTCCCCTATCTGCAGGAGATATGTGGGCATTATTCTGTGTTACAGTTCTACGCGAATGATCTGTACAACATGTGCAGAGACTGACTATCAACCCAACATTGTACTCATAATGGCAGATGACCTCGGCATTGGGGATGTTGGCTGCTATGGAAATAATACCATCAGGTAATGACTTGGGGACTTAAGGGCCTGTCCTACAAGCATGCAACTCTATGCGATTAGCGTGACCTAACGTGGTCGCTTGAGCCGTCCGGCGTCGCGGGGCCGGTCCCACTTCGATCGCCGGAGCCGTGCGGAATTGTGCGGAGTTCGTCCCGACACTGCGCGGGGCTCCGAAAAACTGATGTCCAAAATATGTACAAAAATTCCGCGCGGCAACGGCTTGTCGGCTCGCAGTCGCCTCGACGCATGACACACCGCCCCGACATCATGCCTCCATGAACCTATCTTTAGGTGCCTCCGTGACCCTCTATGTGTGTGGTTCCATGGCCCTCTGTGTGTGTGTGCCTCTGTGCCCCTCTCTGTGTGCCCCTCTCTGTCCTGGCGAACTTACCTTAGACTTCACTCCGTTCGCCTCACTTTGCCCCGCGTTGCGCCACTCACCCGACCTCCGCGCAGCCCCTACTGCCGGCTTGGTTGCGCTTGCCGCATGCAGGCGCATGCTGGTGGGAGCGGCCCTGTACAGGTGATCACCCGACCTCCGCGCGGCCCCAGCTTCTAGTTTGATCGCGTTCATCGCATAGAGTTGCATGCTTGTAGGACAGGCCCTTTAATCTTTTTTCCTGTCTGTTGGGTTACGGACTGGAGCTGAGGGAGGAGGGAAGCCTTGGTTTGTGACTGTAGGACATTGTGGCAACACGGGGCAGCGCAGCGGTAGAGTTGCTGCCTCACTGCGCCAGAGACCCAGGTTCGATCCTGACTGCGGGTGCTGTCTGTATGGAGTTTGTGCGTTCTCCTCGTGACCTGTGTGGGTTTTCTCCAAGTGCTCTAGTTTCCTCCCACACTCCAACGACGTACAGGTTTGTAGGTTAATTGGCTATGGTAAAGATTGTAAATAGTCCCTCGTGTGTAGGATAGTGCTTGTGTACGGGGATCGTTGGTCTAGGTGGGCCGAAGGGCCTGTTTCTGTGCTGCATCTCGAAACTAAACCAAGATTGTTATCATACACACTCTTGACAGCTCATTCCCTGTTCTCACCACAGTCTGTGTGACTAGCTTGCCCCTCAGGTTCCTATTATATGTTTCTACTTTCATCATAAACCGATATCCTAATAAACTAATTAGAGTCCGAGCTATACAGTGCGGAAATAGACCCTTTGATCCACCTTGATCCACACTGACCAAGCAGGCATACAAGACTAGTTCTGTGTCTATTTCTGTACTGGCCACTGGGCCCGCACTTGCTGGAGTTTAGAAGGATGAGGGGGGGGTCTCATTGAAACATATAAGATTATTAAGGGTTTGGACACGCTAGAGGTAGGAAACATGTTCCCGATGTTGGGGGATTCCAGAACCAGGGGCCACAGTTTAAGAATAAGGAGTAAGCCATTTAGAACGGAGACGAGGAAACACTTTTTCACACAGAGAGTGGTGAGTCTGTGGAATTCTCTGCCTCAGAGGGCGGTGAAGGCAGGTTCTCTGGATGCTTTCAAGAGAGCTAGATAGGGCTCTTAAAAATAGCGGAGTCAGGGGATATGGGAAGAAGGCAGGAACGGGGTACTGATTGGGGATGATCACGTTGAATGGCGGTGCTGGCTCGAAGGGCTGAATGGCCTACTCCTGCACCTATTGTCTATTGTCTATTGAAACATACCGAATTGTGAAAGGCCAGGATTGAGTGGATGTGGAGAGGATCACTATCACAATAATAATCACTATCACAATAACACGTTATGAGCCAAGTACATTTTGTACATACGAGGAATTTAATTTGCCAAGTGAGTCACCCAATAAAAAGCAACAGAACACACAAACACATTTTAACATAAACATCCATCATAGTGCCTCCTCCACATTCCTCCCTGTGATGGAAGGTGAATAAAAGTTCAATCTCTTCCCTTTGCGCTCCCGCGGTTGACGGGACGATCTTGACTCCTGTAGCCGGTGGCGTTTGGGCCTCCGCACCGGGGTGATCCAGTTCCTGCATCGGGGGGATGTCAGCTCGCCCGCGCTGGGTGATCGGACCCTGCGTCGGGGCTGGTCGAGCCTCTGCATTCGTCGGAGTTCCGGACTAGCCTCTCCCAACTGCGGGCTCTTGATGGTAAGTCCGCAGGCCGTGGTTGGAGCGATCCCAGGCAAGGGATTGGCTCCGATGTAAAGTCCGCTTCAGACCCTCCCTCCTCCCACATAGAACAAACCAGAGAACATTTACACAAACTTATAAAATGCACTAAATTTTTTTTTAAAAAGACGAGAAAGCAAACAGACTATTGGCTGGGCTGCCAATCGTTCGCTGCCCCCCGGTGGCCGTTTCCACCAGTGGGACAGTCTAGGGCCAGAGGTCATAGCCTCAGAATTAAAGGACGTATCTTCAGGAAGGAGATGATGAGGAGGAATTTCTTCCGTCAAAGAGTATGGTGAATCTGTGGAATTCTTTGCCACAGAAGGCTGTGGAGGCCAAGTTAATGGATATTTTTAAGGCGGAGCCAGATAGATTCTTGATTAGTTCATGTGTGTCAGGGTGTTTGGGGAGAAGGCAGGAGAATGGGGTTAGGAGGGAGAGATAGATCAGCATTGATTGAATGGCGGAGTAGACCTGATGGGCTGAATGGCCTAATTCTGCTCCTATCACATGACCTTATGACCTCTCAACCGACCCTGTCCATATATCAGAGGGAGCGTGGAAACTCCACATGGGGAGGTTAGAATTGAACCCAGGTTGCCGAGGCTGTGAGGTAGTGGCACTATTCATTCTGCTGACCTGTCGGCTGTTTTATTGTGATGTATCTGGTGCTCAATATGAGGGCTCCTCTATATTGGAGGAAGTAAACTTGTCTCTTTGTTTAGAGATACAGCGCGGAAACGGGCCCTTCGTCCCACCGAGTCCGCACCGACCAGCAATTCACGCACTCTATCCCTATCCTACACGCGCCAGGGACAATTTACCGTTGTACCAAAGCCAATTAACCTACAATCCCCGGGACAAAAATGCTGGAGAAACTCAGCGGGAGAGGCAGCATCTATGGAGAGGAGGAATGGGCGAGGTTTCGGGTTCAGACCCTTCTTCAGTCTGATGGGGGGGGGGGGGGGGGGGGGGGGTTGGGAGAAGAAAGTAGCAATGTTACAAATTTTTGAGATTTTAAAAATCAAGTCTGCAATTTATCACATCAGATAAAGCATAAAAAGAAGTTTAATTTGACACCTAATTTACTTTCATATCTTCAGTATTAAGAAAGTTATGGCCATTTTCATACTCGGAAATGAGCATCTTGCTTCCCATTGCCTTTCAATTGACTTAACTCAAAAGCTGTGATCTGGAAAAGTTAAATGTCCATAACATTCTTAAAAATTAAGAGAACTCAATGAAATTTTCAGTTATTATAGATTGAAGCATTCTGAAACAAATATTAAACAATCTTACTTGGATGACCTGAAATTAAAGCATATAATTAGTTAGTTATCTAATTGTAGCTAATTACAAAATTCAATGAGTAGATCTAAACATCTATCAATTTCTTAAGAAAAGAAAAACTTTTTTAAAATTGCCTAAGTGTCCAAATAACATTCACACAATAATCCACAATATAACATAATTTTGTAATCTAATTTTCATGAATTTCTGGGCCAAATGGAAGGAATTTAGTGTTTTATGCCTGTAAATTAATGGCCATTTAAATCAACTAGCGAGTGGGTTTTAGCGGAATGCGGTGGATTGGAACGTTGCGGTTAGCAGTGAAGTCGGGGGGGAAAAATACTGGGGGTTCATACATTTTTGGGGAACCCATTTCGCAACATAATATTATTAATGCCTCCCGAAAAACCAACTTTTAATATAAAAATAAACTATTTACCTTTTTTTCTTCCCTACGCAAAATGCTTCCGGTTGTCTGCGGTCACGGCTTTTGAAGGTGATTTTTAAATTACTCTAGTTAATAAATAATCTAGAGTAATTTAAAAATACCACCATTGATGAAATGTCGGAGCGATTTTTCTTCAGCAACCAAATCGCCCGACATTCATCGATTTGTCCTGCCTGTGGAAAAACGGCACTTTAAGCCCGCCCCCCTCTGCAAGGCGCGAAAGTCGCGCACACGGGGAGCGGCAGAAGTGCAGCGCCGGTAAAGGTAAGTTTTGTAACATACCTAAAGAAAGGAAGGAAGGAAGAGGCGGAGACAGTAGGCTTGTGGGAGAGCTGGGAATGGGATGGGAAGGAGTGAGAAAGCACGGACTATCGGAAATTGGAGAAGTCAATGTTCATACCGCTGGGGTGTAAACTACCCAAGTGAAATATGAGGTGCTGTTCCCCCAATTTGCACTGGGCCTCACTCTGGCAATGGATGAGGCCCAAGAGAGAAAGGTCGGATTCGGAATGGGAGGGGGAGTTGGTGCTGAGGGATCAAGGGGGGGATCATACACTCGGCACTCGTAGTCGGGATCGGAGATGGGTCTCTAGAGCTGCACCACCATGCAGCCCATTTGAGTGACTATTTCTCAGAATGCCTCCATTCACTCTGCGAGTGACTCCCAGTTTCCAGTTTCCTCTCCCTCGAGTTTCACGCCTCTCTCCTATTCTCTGTTGTTTGGCTTCTTGCACTTTGCACAGAGTGAGCCTGAAGATAATAATCAGGCTTTCAAGCCAAGCGCAAGCATTACTCAGTTTAAGAAGAAGTGCAAAGAAAATATTTTCCAGAGGCATAAGAATGAGGAAGGGCTGTGATGATTGTTACGTTTTAGTTTATTGACACAGTGTGATATACTCATTGTACATAGAATTTGCATAATTGTTCATAAACTGTATATATGTAGGCTTGTGTGCATGCATATGGGTGTGTATGTATGTGTATGTATATATATATATTGTGTGTGTGTATATATGTATGTGGCTTATGTATCGATATCTGTACACACGCACACTGTTTGCTTTACATGTTCGAATTAGAATACAATACAAAATATATACAAGATATTCCAGTTTGTGCCTGAGGGTTGTGAATTTATGAAATTCCCTGCCGCAGAGGGCAGTGGAGGCCAAGTCACTGGATGGATTTAAGAGAGAGTTAGTTAAGAGAGAGAGCTCTAGGGGCGAGTGGAGTCAAGGGATATGGGGAGAAGGCAGGCACGGGTTATTGATGGGGGACGATCAGCCATGATCACAATGAATGGCGGTGCTGGCTCGAAGGGCAGAATGGCCTCCTCCTGCACCTGTTTTCTATGTTTCTATGTTTCTATGACACCTCTGAGTAGGACCAAGGACGGACTGGAAGTGCTCAGTGGGTCGGGTTGTGTCTGCGTCGCTGAAAATAGGGTCAGTGTTTCATGCCAATGATTTCTCACAGTCACACAGCTGGAAACGGGCCCTTCGGCCCAACTTGCCTCACACCGGCCAAGATGTCCGCACTACACTAGTCCCACTTGCCTGCATTTGGCCCATATCTCTCGAAACTTGCCCGATCCATGTGCCTGTCTAATTATTTTTTTAAACGTTGGAATAGTCCCAGCCTCAACTACCTCCTCTGGCAGCTTGTTCCACACATCCACCACCCTTTGTGTGAAGTCACCCCTCGGATTTCTATCAAATCTTTTCCATTTCACCTTAAACCTATGACCTCTGGTCCTCGATTTCCCCTACCCTGGGCAAGAGACTTTGTGCGTCCACCCGATCTATTCCTCTCCTGATTTTATACATCTCTTTAAGATCATCCCTCAATCTCCTGCGCTCCAAGGAATAGAATCCCAGCCTACTCAATCTCTCCCCGTAGCTCAGACCCTCAAGTCCTGGCAACATCCTCGCGAACCTTCTCTGCACCCTTTCCAGCTCCGGCAACATCTTTCCTGTGACATGGTGCCCAGAACTGAGAACGATACTCTAAAGGCAGTGTGGCTGGAGAGAAGAAATGGGTGATGTTTAGGGTCAAGACCCTTCCTTGGACTCTTCTTCGGGGTCTGTAGATGGACGTGTTCCCGTTGTGATGCCAGAGATCCCTGTTGTGACACACATGGGAACCCTCCCCCCCCCAAGTGCACAGGCGCTGCCAGCATGTGGGGGCGCTGTTTCAAGTTAATCTAAGTATTAAATGTCAATAACTTGTAAAATATAACATCAATCTGAAGGAAACTTGCTACTGCACAGCGCAGGACAAGAGCACAAATATATGTATATATAAACAAACAAACAAGATGAGAGTTTTAGTAATAAGGAAGAGGAAGATAGATAGACCGACAGATAGACAAGATTATGTTAAGCCATCCAAATAACCATTGTTATTTTTTCCGACAGGACTCCCAATATTGATCGTCTTGCTGAGGAAGGAGTGATGCTGACCCATCATTTGGCAGCAGCTCCACTCTGCACCCCCAGCAGGGCCGCCTTCATGACGGGACGATACCCTATTCGGTCCGGTAAGGGAACATATGCAGGTCTGAAGAAGGGCCTCGACTCGAAACGTCACCTCTCCACCTGGGTCTGAAGAAGGGTCTCAAGTCAACCCGAAACTTCGCCTCTCCATGTTCTCCGAGATGGGACTGAAGAAGTGCTCTGAGCCAAAATTTCACATCCATGCTCTCCAGATATGTAGCTTTGGCCTGCTGAGTTGCTCCAGCTCTTTGTGCCCCCATTGTGCATTAATCTGCATCTGCAGTTCTTAGATAGACACAAAAAGCCGGAGTGACTCAGCGCGACAGGCAGCATCTCTGGGGAGAAGGAATGGGTGACGTTTCGGGTCGAGACCCTTCTGCCGTTCTTAATTGGATTACTGTAAGGAACTACATTTAATTTTACAGCTCGGAATTAGGCCGTTGAGTCAAGTATTTCAGCTCCCCTCCCCCCTCTCTCTCCCCCTCAGTGGACAGTGCCTGTTGTCAGAATCTAACCTGGGTCAGACTCTGGTGCTATAATGCAGCAAATCTACCGCTATACCACGGTGCTGCCCCAGTTAGTTTATTATTGTTTGTACCAAGATACAGTTATCTGTGTCCATCTCGTTTGCTTAAACTGATGCATTCATTAATGATACGGTCCAATGGTTCCTTTATCATCAGGTGTACCAAAGGTACAAAGAGAGTCCTTTCTCCTTTGCATACAGATCAGTAAGATTATCTGCCACACATAAGTACGATACCCGGTAAGGTACATAATGCATTGAAACAGTCTACTGAGTCTGTGTGCAAGAGTCACCAGGCTTTGGTGCCAGCTTACAGTCCCAGCTGCAGCTGGTCATCAAGGCCTGTTGCAGTCGCCCCCTCTATTCTGGTGGTCCCGCGAACTGTCGTCCCTCTCCTCGCCCGACCCCCTTCAACCTTAATGCCCCAGAGGGTGGGCGCCTCCTGCAGCCAGGGGCGGAAAACCCAGGGGGTCCAGAGGGGACACGCACCCCCCCCCCCCCTATGTTTTGAGAGGAGGGGGACATCCCCCCCCCCCCCAAGTTTTTGTCATCGGATTTTAAAATCTCCGCTTTCCGCAAGACAGTGGAAGTGGGACTGGTGATCGAGGGCGGCGATTAGACGAGAGAGACGTCGGTCAGCAGGCAATGGGGGCGGGACATGGTGATTCAGCGCAATGATTGGAGAAGGGAGGAGTGGGAGGGGTGGGACTGAGGATAGAGTGCGGTGATTGGAGGAGGGAGACATGGCCTCCCTCCTCCAATCGGATCGCTCCCGGCCGGGTCTCCGGCACTGTCCCGTCCCCACCCGAGTGCCCCCCCCCCCCCCCCCTCGCCCCCACGGGTGGCCAGAGAGGTCGGCAGTCAGACACAAGCTGTACCCCCAGGCCCACAGCCAGCGCAGAGAAGCAGCGCTAAATCCAGCTCACTTTGCCTGTCCCAGCAGGTTAACCTGCCTGGGCTTGCGGGAAATATGGGCAGCGCGGAGAAGCAGCGCTGGTATCCCGTCAGTCCAGTCAAGGCTGTAGGTTAACCCGGCGACACAGGCAGAGTTGAGATGCATTTAGTGCTGGATTGTGCCTCCGAAGCCTCGCGTCTGTGTGAGTGAGCGCGTGTGTGAGTGTGCGCGTGTGTGAGTGTGCGCGTGTGTGAGTGTGCGCGTGTGTGAGTGTGCGCGTGTGTGAGTGTGCGCGTGTGTGAGTGTGCGCGTGTGTGAGTGTGCGCGTGTGTGAGTGTGCGCGTGTGTGAGTGTGCGCGTGTGTGAGTGTGCGCGTGTGTGAGTGTGCGCGTGTGTGAGTGTGCGCGTGTGTGAGTGTGCGCGTGTGTGAGTGTGCGCGTGTGTGAGTGTGCGCGTGTGTGAGTGTGCGCGTGTGCGAGTGTGCGCGTGTGTGTGAGTGCGCGTGTGTGTGAGTGCGCGCGTGTGTGTGAGTGCGCGCGTGTGTGTGAGTGCGCGCGCGTGTGAGTGCGCGCGTGCGTGTGAGTGCGCGCGTGTGTGAGTGCGCGCGCGTGTGAGTGCGCGCGCGTGTGAGTGCGCGCGCGTGTGAGTGCGCGCGCGTGTGAGTGCGCGCGCGTGTGAGTGCGCGCGCGTGTGAGTGTGTGCATGTGTGAATGTGCGCATGCGCGCGCGGCCGCCAAAACATTTGTGTCCCCCGTCCCCTCCATATTTTGATAGCGAGTTCCGTGCCTTCCCGCAGCCGACCATGAAAGGTCTCAGGTCTGTGGAATTTTCTGCCTCAGAGGGCGGTGGAGGCCGGTTCTCTGGATGCTTTCAAGAGAGAGCTTGATAGCGGAGTCAGGGGATATGGGGAGAAGGCAGGAACGAGGTACTGATTGTGGATGATCAGCCATGATCACATTGAATGGCGGTGCTGGCTCGAAGGGCCGAATGGCCTACTCCTGCACCTATTGTCTATTGAAAGCGCTGAAGGCAAGACTGTCCTGGTTCTTCCTACTGTCCCTTGTACCAGCGTCTGCCACCGCTGCCGACTCCCTACACCCTCATCTCCGATTCCCAGTCTTCGGGGGCGAGCAGTTGCCCGGGATGGGTGGCTTTCCTCCCTCTCCCAGCTCCGTGGCGGACGAGCCTGGCCTGCCATCGGGATACGGCCGCGGCTCACCGGGACCTTCTACGCTCGTGGATGCACTAGTGTTCGTTATGCTGGTCAGGCCACATCTGGAACATTGTGAGCAATTTTGGGCCCCATATCTGAGGAAGGATGCGCTGGCTCTGGAGAGAGCCCCAGGAATTCTCGAAGGTTTACGAGAATGATCCCAGGAATAAGTGGGTAAACCTATGATGAGCGTTTGTTAGCACTGGGCCTGCACTCGCTGGAGTTTAAAGAATGAGGGGGGGGAAAACTCATTGAAACAAACGGGGCCTTTTTTTCACCCTGTATCTCTAAACTTAACCACACTATAGACGTCGGGGGAAGTTGGGGAGGAGGACAAATGGACTTGTAGTCACAAAACAGTGAAGCTTTTAATTGTATTAATTTTATTGAAGGTATGGACAATGGTCACAGAGTCCGTGTCATAACATTCACTGGCAGTTCTGGTGGTCTTCCGAAGAATGAAACAACATTTGCAGCAATATTGCAGAAGCAAGGATACCACACTGGCATTATCGGTATGTATAACAATGCCCTGTTTCCTTTATCATTGTAACTTTTTTTTGCATATCTCTTTATATTTACTCTATCTCTCCTTATCACCGTCTCTATGTCTGTTTCCCATTCCCCTGACTTTCATGTCTGAAGAAGGGTCACGATCCGAAAGGTCCCCCATTCCTTTCCTCCAGAGATGCTGCCTGGCCTGATGAGTTACTCCAGCATTTTGTGTCTATCTACGGTGGAAACCAACATCTGCAGTTCCTTCCTACACTCTGTATTGTTCTATGTTAATTAAGTCTTAGATACATTTATTCTTATCATTTTGAAACATATAGAATTCTTAAGGGATTGGACAGGCTAGTTGCAGGAAAAATGTTTCTGATGTTGGGTGAATCCAGAACCAGGGGGTCACAGCTGAAGAATAAGGGGTTGGCCATTTAGGACTGGGATGAGGAAAAACATTTTCATCCAGAGAGTTGCGAATCTGTGGAATTCTCTGCCACGGAAGGCAGTGGAGGCCAATTCACTGGATGTTTTCAAGAGAGCGTTAGATAGAGCTCTTGGGGGTCTAACGGAATCAAGGATTATGGGGAGAAGGCAGGAACGGGGTACTGATGTTGGATGATCAGCCATGATCAAATTGAAAGGCGGTGCTGGCTCGAAGGTTAGCGCCAATTCTTTACGTTTCTATGTTTATCAACAGGGAAATGGCACCTGGGTGTGAACTGTGAAACTAGGACCGATCACTGTCATCATCCACTGAGTCACGGCTTTGATTACTACTATGGCACGCCGTTCACCAATGTCGGTGATTGCAAGCCGGGAAACGACCAAAGTGCCATTTTCCTGGACGTTCAGGTCATCGTCTATCTGGCCGCTCGAGTGCTCTTCGCGGGACTTCTGACACTGTTTGTCGCGAGGTGGACCGGCCTTATCGGCGTGCGATGGAAGTGGATCGTGTGGCCCACGGTGTGCTGCTGCTTGCTCTTCGGATCTTGGCACAGCCTCTTTGGTTTCCTGAGGCACTGGAATTGTCTGGTCATGAGGAACCATCAAGTTGTCCAGCAGCCTTCAAACCCTGAAACGCTCCCCGCGAGAATGACCGAGGAAGCTCTGGGATTCATCGAAAGGTAGGAACTGTAACTTCCTACGTCCACAAGTGCCGAAGCCATCAGTTCAGTTTAATTTGTTGTCACATGTACCAAGAGTCGAGAGTGTTTTATTCTCGTATGTCCCAGATAGGACAATGAAACCCTTACTTGCTGCAGCACGACAGAATATGTACACATAGTACATAATCAATAATGGTTTATTATTGACGTTTAATGTTTTATGTATCAGTCTTAACTCTCACTATATGTTGACACTTGCGGGCGGAGCTCCAAGGCAAATTCATGTCTGTCAATACAATACAATACCATAGAAACATAGAAAAAATAGGTGCAGGGGTAGGCCATTTGGCCCTTCGAGCCTGCACCGCCATTCAATGTGTTCAATGTGATTCAATGTGATCATGGCTGATCATCCAACTCAGTATCCCGTACCTGCCTTCTCTCCATACCCCCTGATCCCCTTAGCCACAAGGGCCACATCTAACGCCCTCTTAAATGTAGCCAATGAACTGGCCTCAACTACCTTCTGTGGCAGAGAATTCCAGAGACTCGCCACTCTCTGTGTAAAGAATGTTTTCCTCATCTCGGTCCTAAAGGAATTCCCCCTCATCCTTAGACTGTGACCCCTTGTTCTGGACTCCCCCAATGACAAATGACCTTTTATTTGTCATTTGAACCTCACAAGAAGTTCAAACGAAATTTGGTTTCTGCAGTCATACAACAAGAAAAGAACCAAGACACACACTAACACAATTTACACAAACATGCATCACAGTGAATCTCCTCTTCACTGTAATGGAAGGCAAAGTCTTGTCTCTCCCCTGTTCTCCATTTCTCTCCCCATGTCAAAGTCTAAGCCCCCGGCGGGCGCTAGCAAGTTCATAGTTGAGGCCAGTTCATTGGCTATATTTAAGAGGGCGTTAGATGTGGCACTTGTGGCTAAAGGGATCAGGGGGTATGGAGAGAAGGCAGGTACGGGATACTGAGTTGGATGATGAGCCATGATCACATTGAATGGCGGTGCAGGCTCGAAGGGCCGAATGGCCTACTCCTGCACCTATTTTTCTATGTTTCTATGGTTCTAAGTCCCGCGACCATTTAAAGCCGTGCCGGTCGATGTAAGGCCCGCTCCAGGTCTTGATGTTAGAGCCCCCGGCGGGTGCTAGCAAGTCCCGTGGCTGTTTAAGCCATGCCGGCGATGTAAGGCCCTTCTCTAGGTCACTTTCAACCCCGCAACTCGGGCGGGAGAAGTTGCCGTTGCGGGAGCTCCGAAAAGTGGTCTCCCACCAGGGACCCTCGACTCCTGATGTCACCGTTCACCAGACCTTCAGCTGGAGCCTCTGAGTTCCGAATACTTGGTATTCTGCTGGGACGCAAGTCGGGGCCTGATCAACCCCGGCTGGGTCGCCTGGGCGAGGGTGTCGGATGTTGTGAGACCCGAAACACCCGATGACCCCAGGTCACATCACTGAGGATGCGTCCACAGTCAGCGGAAAGACAATACATGACCACATTCGAGCCATTTACATTATATTAACATGCGATAAGGGGGATAACGTTCACTGCAAGTTAAGGCCCGATCAAAGATAGGAGCAGAATTCGGCCATTCGAGTCTGCTCCAGCACTCAATCATCGAGTCTATTCTGCCATTCAATCACTGGGGGGGGGGGGAGGGGGGGATTTAGTTTTAGTTAAAGAAATACAGCATGGAAACAGGCTCTTCGGCCCACTGAGTCCGTACTGCCCAGCGATCACCAATACACTGGTTATAGCCCACACACTAGGGTCAACCTACAGACCTGCATGCCTTTGTAGTGTGGAAGGAAACTGGAGCACCCTGAGAAAGCCCTCAGGGACAACATCATAATTATGAGTGTCTGTGAAAGAAGTGGTGAGTGTTTAGTTTAGAGATGCAGCGTGGAAACAGGCCCTTCGGCCCACCGAGTTAGCGCTGACCAGCGATCACCTAATACTCTAGTTCCGCATTATCTGTTTTGCATCCTACACACTAGGGGCAATTTACTAGGGCCTGTAAAATTAACCTGTACACTTGCACGTGTTTGGAATGTGGGAAGAAACCGGAGCACCCGGAGGAAACGTTGACCACATTGAATGGCGGTGCTGGCTCGAATGGCCGATTGACCTACTCCTGCACCTACTGTCTATTCTATTGAAACGCACGCAGGTCACAGGGAGAACGTGCAAACTCCGCACAGGCAGCACCCGAAGTGCTGTGAGGCAGCAGCTCTAGCGCTGGGTCACCGTGCCACATTAAATGTTTCGGTCAATAGCGCAGGATAGCCAACTGTTCCATTTGCATCCAGGCTGACGCAGGTTATTCTAACACTAGTCATACCTTTCCAATTTTAGAAACCGGAAGAAGCCATTTCTTCTTTTTGTGTCCCTGCTCCATGTCCATTCTCCGTTCTTTACCACCAAGCCATTTATTGGGAAGAGCAATCATGGTTCCTATGGAGACAATGTGGAGGAGATGGATTGGCACGTGGGTAAGTTATCTGAAAATATAATGAAAAGGGGAAATAGACAATAGACAATAAGTGCAGGAGTAGGCCATTTGTCCCTTCGAGCCAACACGGCCAACAATGTGATCATGGCTGATCATCCACCAATCAGTACTCCGTTCCTGCCTTCTCCCCATATCCCCTGACTCCGCTATCTTTAAGAGCCCTATCCAGCTCTCTCTTAAAAGCATCCAGAGAACCTGCCTCCACCGCCCTCTGAGGCAGAGAATTCCACAGACACCACTCGCTGTGAGAAAAGGTGTTACCTCGTCTCCGTTCTAAATGGCTTACTCCTTATTCTCAAAATGTGGCCCCTGGTTCTGGACTCCCCTCAACATCGGAAACATGTTTCCTGCCT
The DNA here is from genome assembly GCA_963514005.1 of Raja brachyura. Next base: position 8,284,166 of record OY740786.1, on the reverse strand, counting down.
CTAGTTTGTCCAAGTCCTTAACAATCTTATATGTTTCAATGAGATCCCCTCTCATCCTTCTGAACTCCAGAGTGTACAAGCTCAGCTGCTCCATTCTCTCAGCATACGACAGTCCCACCATCCCTGGGAATTAACCTTGTAAACCTACACAGTGACAAAGTTACCAAGTTCCTGGACCAATATTCAGTAGGTCTGACGTGAGTTCACATCCCAACACAGCCGAGTCATAGAGTGATACAGCGTGGGAACAGGCCCTTCAATCCAACTTGCCCACACCGGCCAACAGGTCCCAGCCACCCTGGTCCCACCTGCCCACATTTGGACCCTATTCCTCCAAACCTGTCGAGTTGTTTCTTAAATGTTGGAACAGATGTTTGAAGAAGGGTTTCGATCCAAAACGTCACCTATTCCTTTTCTCCAGAGATGCCGCCAGACCCGGCTTTTTGTATCTACCTACACTAGTCATACAGCGTGGAAACAGGCCCTTCGTCCCAACTTGCCCGACTAAGATGCCCTATCTAACTAGTCCCGCCTGCCCTCATTTGGTCTATATCTTGTAAATCTTTCTTAATTTCCCATATCCTCCAAAAACTTCATAAAGTGATGGAAACAGGCCCTTCTGCTCAACTTGCCCATGCCAGCCAACATATCCCAGCTACACTAATCCCACCTGCCTGCGTTTGGCCCATATGCCCCTTAACCTGTCCTATCCATGTACACGTCCTGTTAGGAAATTTGAATTTTTGTAAACAAATAAAGCTTTAATAAAAAGCTGACAAAAGTCAGTAATAAAGGCCATAAAATTACATGGTGATTGTAATTTGATGAATTAATTCCCATTGAGGTGTAGCCGACATGGCATAGATAGACGGTCAGAACTTTTCTTCCTTCCCAAGATGGAAATACCAAATGCCAGAGGACACAGCCTTAAGGTGAGAGGGGCAAAGGTTAGAGGAGGTGTGCGGAGCAGGTTTTTTTACACAGGAATTGGTCAGTGGCTGGATATCTAGTGGTGGTGGTGGAGGCAGATACCATAGTGGGTCTCAGACATGTGGATGTGCTGAGAATGGAGGGATATGAGTTGTGTGCAGGCAGATAAGAGTTGGTCTTGGCATTAAGTTCAGCACCGACTTTGTGGACAAAAAGACCTGTTCCTTTTTATTTTGTACTGTTTATTGTTCTGTACTCTGTCCAACATGTCAATCCAGAACCAGTAAGGTTGGCCTTTCCAATTGCTAAGCAACTAAAGGTGAAAGAAAGTAGCCACCACATTCTTAGAATAAAGGGGAGGTCATTTAAGACTGAGGTGAGAAAACACTTTTTCACCCAGAGAGTTGTGAATTTATGGAATTCCCTGCCACAGAGGGCAGTGGAGGCCAAATCACTGGATGGATTTAAGAGAGAGTTGGATAGAGCTCTAGGGCTATGGGGAGAAGGCAGGCACGGGTTATTGATAGCAGGCGATCAGCCTAGATCACAATGAATGGTGGGGCTGGCTCGAAGGGCCGAATGGCCTCCTCCTGCACCTATTTACTATGTTTCTATGTTTCATGCTGGAGTAGCTCACCGGGACAGGCAGTATCTCTGGAGGAAAGGAATAGGTGACGTTTTGGGTCGGGATCTTTTCATGAGAAACGTAATAGGGTTTGGCTACACAGTAATAGAGTCATAGTGTGGAAACAGGCCCTTCGGCCCACACTGGCCAACAATGTCCCAGCTGCATTAGTCCCACATGCCTGCGCTTGGTCCATATCCCTCCAAACCTGTCCTATCCATGTACCTGTCCAACTGTTTCTTAAACGATGGGATAGTCCCAGCCTCAACTATCTCCTCAGGCAGCTTGTCCCGTACACCCACCACTCTCTCTGTGAAATAGTTACCCCCTCGGATTCCTATTAAATCTTTTCTCCTTCACCTTGAACCTATGTCCTCTGGTCCTCGATTCCCCTACTCTGGGTAAAAGACTGTGCATCTAATGCATAGATCCCAAAAGTAGGATAGCCTCAGGAGCTCCAAAATAATGATACCTGGGTGCTCATGTAGTCAAGAGAGTTAGATATGGGTCTTGGGGCTAACGGAATCAAGGGATAAAGGGAGAAAGCAGGAACGGGGGCATACTGATTTTTAATGATCAGCCATGATCATGTTGAATGATGGTGCTGGCTCGAAGGGCCGAATGGCCTACCCCAGCGCCTATTTTCTATGTTTCTTGTAATATGCACGATTGTGCACTTACTGTCATAGAGTACTTTCTGTCACAAGCGTGGAAATGGCCCCTTCGGCCCAGCTTGCCCACATCGACCAACATACCACTGGTCCCACCTGCTTGTGTGTGGCCCATATTCCTCCAAACCTACCCTATCCATATGCATGTCTAAATATTTCTTAAACATTGCGATAGTACCTGCAGACTTACTGTCTTGATCTTAACTCTTTCTTGAATCAGTGAAAGCTACAAAGCAATATTGCCCCGCAGAAATCCTCAACAGGTTCTGCATGAAAACTACGGATTGCTGAAGTTGCACTGTCCCTAAATTTTAATTACATTTGCATTTTTGCATTTGCAAATTCCAAGCACGGAATCTGCCACAAGATACAGCTCTATCCAACTCACTGAGGGACCGCACGGTGGTGCAGCGGTAGTGTTGCATCCTTAAGTAGCAATGTTACAAAATTTTGAGATTTTAAAAATCAAGTCTGCAATTTATCCCATCAGATAAAGCATAAAAAGAAGTTTAATTTGACACCTAATTCACTTTCATATCTTCAGTATTAAGAAAGTTATGACCATTTTCATACTCGGAAATTAGCATCTTGTTCCCCATTGCCTTATAACCATATAACCATATAACAATTACAACACGGAAACAGGCCATCTCGGCCCTTCAAGTCCGTGCCGAACAACTTTTTTCCCTTAGTCCCACCTGCCTGCACTCATACCATAACCCTCCATACCCTTCTCATCCATATGCCTATCCAATTTATTTTTAAATGATACCAACGAACCTGCCGCCACCACTTCCACTGGAAGCTCATTCCACACCGCTACCACTCTGCCTTTCAATTGACTTAACTCAAAAGCTGTGATCTAGAACCGTTAAAAGCCCATAACTTTCTTAAAAATTAAGAGAACTCAATGAAATTTCCAGTTATTATAGATTGAAGCATTCTGAAACAAATATGAAACAATCTTACTTGGATGACCTGAAATTAAAGCATATAATTAATTCTAATTGTAGCTAATTACAAAATTCAATGAGTAGATCTAAACATCTATCCATTTCTTAAGAAAAGATAAACTTTTTTTAAATTGCCTAAGTGTCCAAATAACATTCACACAATAATCCACAATATAACATAATTTTAAAATCTCATTTTCATGAATTTCTGGGCGAAATGGAAGGAATTTAGTGTTTAATGCCGGTAAATTAATGGCCATTTAAATCTATTAAACTATTAAATGGCCATTAAACTAGCGAGTGGGTTTTAGTGGAATGTGGTGGATTGGAACGTTGCGGTTTGTGGTGAAGTCGGGAGAAAAAATACTGTTGGTTCATACATTTTTTTTGGACCCCATTTCGCAACATGAAAATATTATTAAAGCCTCCATAAAAACCAACTTTTAATATAAAAATAAACTGTGTACCTTTTTTTTCGCCTACGCAAAATCCATCCCGTTGTCGGCGCTCACGGCTTTTGAAGGTGATTTTTAAATTACTCTAGATAATAAATAATCTAGCGTAATTTAAAAATGCCTTCATTAATGAAATGTCGGAGCGATTTTTCTTCCGCAATGAAATCGCCCGAAATGGATCTATTTTCCCAGTCTGTAGAAAAACGGCAATTTAAGCCCGCCCCCCTCTGAAAGGCGCCAAAGTCACGCACACGGGGAGCGGCAGAACTGCAGCGCTGCTCAAGGTAAGTTTTGTAACATACCTACCTTAAGGGCCTGTCCCACTTAGGTGATTTTTTAGGCAACTGCAGACGACTAGGCTGTCCCTACACGGTCGCCGGGGTGTTGCCTGTATGGTCGCGAGTCGTCTCCTTAGTCGCCCAAAGAGTTGTAGCGTCTTTCTGATCCCCGCTGGATTTTGAAATGTTCAAAGGTAGACAGAATTGCTGGAGAAACTCAGCGGGTGCGGCAGCATCTATGGAGCGAAGGAAATGGGCAATGTTTCGGGCCGAAACCCTTCTTCAGAATGTTCAATGTTCAAATGTTCAAAACTTTGCGCCGACAGTCGGCGTCGGTGGGCTTGGCGTAGCTTGTCTTCTCCTGACGTAGATGCTGTCGTAGGTTGGTGCCGGTGCTGACTTCGGTGAATTCCATTGTCGCAGTCCCCCAAACAATCGCCTAAGTGGGACAGGCCCATTAATCCAGTCGCCGGTTTTTCGGCAACCTGCTACAACTATGACAGTCACCAGTCGGCTAAATAATCGCCTAGTGGAACAGCGCCAGAGACCCGGGTTCGATCTCAACTACGGGTGCTGTCTGTACGGAGTTTGTACATTCTCCCCGTGACCTGGGTGGGCTTTCTCTAAGATCTCCAGTTTCCTCCCACACTCCAAAGACGTACAGGTTTGTAGGTTAATTGGCTTTGGCAAAATTTATAAATTGCCCCTAGTGTGTTGGATGGTGATAGTGTATGGGGCGATCACTGGATGGTGCTCACTCGGTGGGCCGAGTGGCCTGTTTCTGCGCTGTATCTCTAAACTTTTTTTTGTATGTCTCATCCAGGTCAGATCGTGAATGCCATCGATAATCTTGGCCTAGCGAATAAAACCCTGATCTATTTTGCCTCTGATCACGGTGGCAGTCGGGACACTGTTGGAACGAACGGAGAGATAGATGGAGGTTGGAATGGAATATACAGAGGTAACTTTTTTTGGAATACACGAGCCAATGTTCACGGTGCTCTTGGTTTTCACAAGTTATAGGAGTAAATTTAGGCCATTCGGCCCATCGAGTCCACTCCGCCCATTCCATCATGGCTGATCTCTGCCTCCTAATCCCATTTTCCTGCCTTCTCCCCATAAACCTTGAAACCCGTTCTAATCAAGAATTTGTCTATCTCTGCCTTAAAAATTATTTTAAATTTTATTTTTTTTAAATTTTATTTATTAGAGGTAAATACATCAATGTACTTCACATATATACTGTTACAATCATTGTACCCCATGATTTTATGGCTTTTAAAGAAAAATAATAGAAAGATAGAGAGTGAAATAGGTGAAATTGCATACAGTTTTGGTCTCCAAATCTGAGGAAAGACATCCTTGCCATAGAGGGGGTACAGAGAAGATTCACCAGACTGATTCCTGGGATGTCAGGACCTTCATATGAGGAAAGATTGGATAGACTCGGCTAGTACTCGCTGGAATTTAGAAGATTGAGGGGGGATCTTATAGAAACTTACAAAATTCTTAAGGGGTTGGACAAGCTAGATGCTGGAAGATTGTTCCCGATGTTGGGGGAGTCCAGAACAAGGGGTCACAGTCTAAGGATAAGGGGGAATTCCTTTAGGACCGAGATGAGGAAAACATTCTTTACACAGAGAGTGGTGAGTCTCTGGAAATCTCTGCCACAGAAGGTAGTTGAGGCCAGTTCATTGGCTATATTTAAGAGGGCGTTAGATGTGGCACTTGTGGCTAAAGGGATCAGTGGGTATGGAGAGAAGGCAGGTACGGGATACTGAGTTGGATGATCAGCCATGATCACATTGAATGGCGGTGCAGGCTCGAAGGGCCGAATGGCCTACTCCTGCACCTATTTTTCTATGTTTCTATGAAAAGAGTTGTGATGGTCAAAGAATTAGGGAAAGGGGGTGAAAAGATAGACCCAAAAAAAAGAGAAGGAAAAAGGGAAAAAAAAGCCAGTTACTATGTTATATATATCACGCAAAAGGAATCCACCAACTCGATAGTTTTTCATCCCCCCCCCTACCAAGGCCCCAGGTACTTTACTCAGTCTTCCCGTGGATTTTGAAGCAACAGCAAAAAGAGAAGCAGTAGAAAGCACTGATTGGCTCTAGCCCAAGTGGGAGGAGAGTTCTCAGTGAGTCAGAGGGGGAAAACAGTTGAAAACTGAGGAATTTGGTTTGTAAATTAGGCAATTGAACAGTCAATATAAGCAAGGCAGCTCTTGGGGAGCGGCCTTGTGAGGGAAGTGCCCTGTGAGTAAAGTGTGAGTCTTTGGCTCGAGAGTCTTCGGAGAGGAGGCTGCGCAATACACTGGATAGGGAGAGACCGAGGCAAAAGAAGGAGATGTCAAGCAAGCTGATGCAGTGTGATGCTTGCAGTATGTGGGAGGTCAAGGACACTGCTGGTGCCTCTGGATGCTACAAATGTGAGAAGTGCATCCAGGTACAGCTCCTGAAGGACCGTGTTGGGGAACTGGAGAAACAAGTGGATGACCTCAGGTTCATCCGAGAAACTGAGTCGTTCCTCGACAAGTCCTTCAGTAAGATTGTTACACCCAAGGCACTAGAAGAGAGAAGGTGGGTGACGGTGAGAAAGAGAGGAAAACATGGAATGCAAAGGTCCCCGGGTGTTGTACCTCTTGTGAACAGGTTCACCCACGTGGAAGCTGCCGGGACAGAAGACGGTATCTCACTGAGCGGCGGACTGGCTTGCCAAACAAAAAGGGCTGATGAGCCCAAAACTAAAGAGGCCAAAGTCGGGCAACGCCATTGTAGTTGGAGACTCCATTGTGAGAGGTACGGACAGGGGTTTTTGCGGCAACAGACGGGATTCCAGGATGGTGTGCTGCCTTCCTGGTGCCAGGATCCAGGATGTTACGGACAGAGTGCAGACAATCCTCAAGGGCGAAGGTGAACAGCCGGAAGTGGTCGTGCATGTTGGCACAAATGATGTTGGAAAGAAGGGGATGAATATTTTGCAGCGGGACTTCAGAGAGCTTGGAAAAGTGCTGAAAAGCAGGACTTCCAGGGTTGTTATCTCCGGTTTGCTTCCAGTTCCTCGTGCTGGCGAGAGCAGGAACAGGGAGATACGGGACCTGAATGTGTGGCTGAGGAACTGGTGCAGGGGGCAGGGATTTAGATTCTTAGATCACTGGGATCTGTTTTGGAGTAAGGGGAAACTGTACAAAAGGGACGGATTGCATCTTAACAGGTGGGGGACCAGCATTCTGGCCGGCAGGTTTGCCACTGCTACACGGATGGTTTTAAACTGAATAAGGGGGGTGGGGTGTCAAATGGGATAATCGAGAACGGAGTTAAAGGGAAAGAGAGTAAAGGGATGGTTAATGACCCCAGAATTAACGGGAAAGAAAGCTCACAAAGGGATAGGAGAGTATGGCCAAGTGTAATAGGGATCGATGTGAAAGGGGCCACGTGTCAACATAATTGTATAAGGAGTAAAAGTGTTGTAAAAACAAGCCTGAAGGCTTTGTGTCTCAATGCGAGGAGCATTCGTAATAAGGTGGATGAGTTGAAGGTGCAGATAGCGATTAATGACTATGCTATAGTTGGGATCACGGAGACATGGCTCCAGGATGACCAAGGCTGGGAGCTGAACATCCAGGGATATTCAATATTCAGGAGGGATAGACGAAAAGGAAAAGGAGGTGGGGTAGCGTTGCTGGTGAGAGAGGAGATTAATGCAATAGAAAGGAAGGACATTAGCGTGGAGGATTTGGAATCGATATGGGTAGAGCTGCGAAACTCTAAGGGGCAGAAAACGCTAGTGGGAGCTGTGTACAGGCCACCTAACAGTAGTATTGGAGTTGGGGATGGCATCAAACAGGAAATTAGAAATGCGTGCAACAAGGGTAACACGGTTATAATGGGTGACTTCAATCTGCATGTAGATTGGGTGAATCAAATTGGCAGGGGTGCTGAGGAAGAGGATTTCCTGGAATGTATGCGGGATAGTTTTCTCAACCAACATGTGGAGGAACCAACGAGAGAGCAGGCTATTCTAGACTGGGTATTGAGTAATGAGGAAGGGTTAGTTAGCAGTCTTGTTGTGCGTGGCCCCTTGGGCAAGAGTGACCATAATATAGTTGAGTTCTTCATTAGGATGGAGAGTGACAAAATTAAGTCAGAAACAAGGGTTCTGAACTTGAACAAAGGTAACTTTGAAGGTATGAGATGTGAATTGGCCAAGATAGACTGGCAGGTGATTCTTAAAGGGTTGACAGTGGATGTGCAATAGAAGGTATTTAAAGACTGCATGGATGAAGTACAAAAGTTGTTCATACCAGTTTGGCAAAAGAATAAATCAGGGAAGGTGGCGCATCCATGGATAAGAAGGGAAATCAGGGATAGTATAAAAACAAAAGATGAGGCATACAAATTTGCCAGAAAAAGCAGCCTACCGGAGGACTGGGAGAAATTCAGAATCCAGCAGAGGAGGACAAAGGGCTTAATTAGGAAAGGGAAAATAGATTATGAAAGGAAACTGGCAGGGAACATAAAAACTGACTGCAAAAGTTTTTATAGATATGTGAAGAGAAAGAGACTAGTTAAAACAAATGTTGGTCCCTTGCAGTCAGAAACGGGTGAATTGATCATGGGGAACAAGGACATGGCAGACCAATTGAATAACTACTTTGGTTCTGTCTTCACTAAGGAAGACATAAATAATCTGCCGGAAATAGCAGTGGAACGGGGGTCAAATAAGATGGAGGAACTGAGTGAAATCCAGGTTAGCCGGGAGGTGGTGTTGGGTAAATTGAACGGATTGAAGGCCGATAAATCCCCAGGGCCAGATAGTCTGCATCCCAGAGTACTCAAGGAGGTAGCCACAGAAATAGTGGATGCATTAGTGATAATTTTTCAAAATTCCTTAGATTCTGGAGTAGTTCCTGAGGATTGGAGGGTAGCTAATGTAACCCCACTTTTTAAAAAAGGAGGGAGAGAGAAAGCGGGGAATTACAGACCAGTTAGTCTAACATCGGTAGTGGGGAAACTGCTAGAGTCAGTTATTAAAGATGGGATAGCAGCGCATTTGGAAAGTGGTGAAATCATTGGACAAAGTCAGCATGGATTTATGAAAGGTAAATCATGTCTGACAAATCTGATAGAATTTTTCGAGGATGTAACTAGTAGAGTGGATAAGGGAGAACCTTAGTGGATGTGTTATACCTAGACTTTCAGAAGGCTTTCGACAAGGTCCCGCATAAGAGATTAGCATACAAACTTAAAGCACACGGTATTGGGGGTTCAGTATTGATGTGGATAGAGAACTGGCTAGCAGACAGGAGGCAAAGGGTAGGAGTAAACGGGTCCTTTTCAGAATGGCACGCAGTGACTAGTGGGGTGCCGCAAGGCTCAGTGCTGGGACCCCAGCTATTTACAATATATATTAATGATTTGGACGAGGGAATTCAATGCAACATCTCCAAATTTGCAGATGATACCAAGCTGGGGGGTATAGTTAGGTGTGAGGAGGATGCTTGGAGGCTGCAGGGTGATTTGGATAGGCTGAGTGAATGGGCAGATGCATGGCAGATGCAGTATAATGTGGATAAATGTGAGGTTATCCACTTTGGTGGCAAAAACATGAGGGTAGACTATTATCTGAATGGTGGCAGATTAGGAAAGGGGGAGATGCAACGAGACCTGGGTGTCATGGTACACCAGTCATTGAAAGTAGGCATGCAGGTGCAGCAGGCAGTGAAGAAAGCAAATGGTATGTTAGCATTCATAGCGAAAGGATTTGAGTATAGGAGCAGGGAGGTTCTACTGCAGTTGTACAGGGTTTTGGTGAGGCCACACCTGGAGTATTGCGTACAGTTTTGGTCTCCAAATCTGAGGAAAGACATCCTTGCCATAGAGGGAGTACAGAGAAGATTCACCAGACTGATTCCTGGGATGTCAGGACTTTCATATGAGGAAAGATTGGATAGACTCTGCTTGTACTCGCTGGAATTTAGAAGATTGAGGGGGGATCTTATAGAAACTTACAAACTTCTTAAGGGGTTGGACAAGAAAGCTTTTGGTAAAGAAAGCTTTTGGTATGCTAGCCTTTATAAATCAGAGCATTAAGTATAGAAGCTGGGATGTAATGTTAAAATTGTACAAGGCGTTGGTGAGACCAAATCTGGAGTATGGTGTACAATTTTGGTCGCCTAATTATAGGAAGGATGTCAACAAAATAGAGAGGGTACAGAGGAGATTTACTAGAATGTTGCCTGGGTTTCAACAGCTAAGTTACAGAGATAGGTTAAATAAGTTAGGTCTTTATTCTCTGGAGCGCAGAAGGTTAAGGGGGGACTTGATAGAGGTCTTTAAAATGATGAGAGGGATAGACAGAGTTAATGTGGACAAGCTTTTCCCTTTGAGAATAGGGAGGATTCAAACACGAGGACATGACTTTAGAATTAAGGGACAGAGGTTTAGGGGTAACATGAGGGGGAACTTCTTTACTCAGAGAGTGGTAGCGGTGTGGAATGAGCTTCCAGTGGAAGTGGTGGCGGCAGGTTCGTTGGTATCATTTAAAAATAAATTGGATAGGCATATGGATGAGAAGGGTATGGAGGGTTATGGTATGAGTGCAGGCAGGTGGGACTAAGGGAAAAAAGTTGTTCGGCACGGACTTGAAGGGCCGAGATGGCCTGTTTCCGTGCTGTAATTGTTATATGGTTATATGGTTATAAGCTAGATGCTGGAAGATTGTTCCCAATGTTGGGGGAGTCCAGAACAAGGGGTCACAGTCTAAGGGTAAGGGGGAATTCCTTTAGGACCGAGATGAGGAAAACATTTTTTTTTTTTTTTTTTTTTCATTATTAATAATATTTTTATTAGATGTAGTAATTTCCAAGTAGTAAAACAAATTTACAAATACCAAAGTAATTCAGTAAATGTACAACTATCATATTCGCTATTATTATCTTCTGTTTTTTAGAAATAAAGAAAGAATAAGAAAAAAGGAATAGACTTTAAATCGAAAAAAAAAATGAAAAAAAAAAATGATTGTGTTTGAATAATAAAAAAAGATAAAAAGTCAAAGAAAAAAAAAACAAAAAAAAAAGAAAAAGAAAACAAACACTACTTAGTATATATCAATTCAATATATATATATAATTCCCCTTTATGAACAATATATGGTATAATATGAATATTTAAGATAGAAACAACAAAATGTATTGTAATTATAACGTCGTATTGCGGAGACGTGTACACAAAACCCAATTAGAAAATCAATTTTTTTTTCGTCAAATCCTGTCTAGTACCCATTGAGTAGTAATGCCAAGAACAGCTAGCCCTTCAAATATTGTATATATGGAGACCATATTTGTTCAAAGATTTCACATTTGTCCATTAGGACAAATCTGATTCTTTCCAAATACAAAGTCTCCAACATCTCTGCTGTCCACATTTTAATTATGGGGGTTAATGTTCCCTTCCAAAATTTCAATATTATTTTTTTCCCTATTATCAAACAGTAATCTAAGAAAATTCTTTGATTTACTGTTAATACGCATTGTGAATCCGGAATTCCTAATATTATTAACTTTGGTTCTGGATCCAGTTTAACTCTAAGAACTTCAGATATAACTCTAAAGATTTCTGTCCAATAATAACTAAGTTTTGAACACGTTACAAAACTATGTATTAAATTAGCCTCGAAATTCTGACATTTATCACAAATGGGAGAGACATTAGGAAAAATTCTATTTAATTTGGTTTTTGAATAATGTAACCTATATAAAACTTTAAATTGTATCAATGTATGCCTCGCGTTTAATGAACAGCGATGTATGCGTTGTAAACTTTCTTCCCAAGATTCTTTTGTTATAGATAAACCAATTTCATTTTCCCATGCTTGACGGTATATTTCTGTTGTTGGATTCTCCCTATCCAAAATAAGATTATATATATAAGCTATAAATTTTTCTGAATTTGGATGTTTATTAAATACTTCATCTAATAATCCTGGTTCTTTAATTTTATAATCTTGTGTGTTAGACTTAATATAATCTCTAATTTGTAGATACCTAAACAAATTATGCGGTGGTAACCCATAAATTTCTTGTAACTCATGAAATAAAAGAAATTTTCCCTTTCTATACAGATGTTCAATCCTATAAATTCCTAAATCCTCCCATTGTCTAAACCCCCTATCTAATATAGAGGGTTTAAATAAAGGGTTATTCATAATTGGTAGTTTAAGTGACAAATTATCCAAACATAAAGTCTTAACTATTTGTTTCCAAATACGTCTATTGCTATAAATTATAGGGTTGTTCCTATAAATTTTATTTTATATTTCTCTTGGCGCAAAAAGAATTGAACTTGCATTAAAAGGTAAACAATCTTCCTTTTCCATCTTTAACCACGTTGGTTCGTAATCCAAATTTACCCACCAAAAATTCATATTCTTAATCTGAACTGCCCAAAAATAGTACAAAAAATTTGGGAGTGCTAATCCTCCATTTATTTTTGATTTACATAAATGTTTTTTACTTATTCTATGATTTTTATAATCCCAAATAAAACTATTGACAATGTTATCTATTTAAAAAAAAAAACTCTTTGGGAGATAGAAAGGAATAGCTTGAAACAAGTATAGCAGTTGTGGTAAAAAGATCATTTTTATAGCATTTATTCTACCAATCATAGATATAGGAAGTGTTTTCCAGTATAAAATATTTTTTCTAAGTTTATCTAATAATAGGGGATAATTAGATTTAATTAATGAGTTATAGGATTTAGATACATTAATACCTAAATATTTAAATTTATCCGTAACTATTTTTAGTGGATATTGTTGCAATATATTTGATCTTATTCCGGTTATAGGCATAATCTCACTTTTATTCCAGTTAATTCTATATCCAGAAAATCTGCCAAATTTAGTTATAACATTAAATAGCTTGGGTATACTGATCTCTGGTTTTGTAATATAAATTAATACATCATCTGCATATAAAGATATTTTATTAGTTGTAGTATCAGTATTATATCCATATATTTCTGGTTCAGATCTAATCCTTTCAGCTAAAGGCTCTATCACCATAGCGAATAACAAAGGCGACAGCGGACATCCTTGTCTACAACCCCTATGAAGCTTAAATTTAGCTGACAATATTTGGTTAGTTAATATTCTTGCAGTGGGATTCGAATATAGAATTCTTATCCATTTACAAAATCTATCCCCCAATTGGAATTTCTCCATTATTCTAAATAAATATGGCCATTCAACCTGATCAAATGCTTTTTCTGCATCTAAGGACATAACAGCTAAATCCCTATCCCCAACTCTTTTTGAATATATGATATTAAATAATCGTCTCAAATTATAAGATGAGTAACGCTTTGGGATAAAACCTGTTTGATCATGGTGTATTATTTTAGTAATCACCAAACTTAATCTTCGTGATAAAACTTTAGCTAAAATTTTTTGATCTGTATTTAAAAGAGCAATTGCTCTATATGATCCTGGGTCTTCCAAGTCCTTGTCAACCTTAGGAATTAGTGTAATTGTAGATTCATTTAGGGATTCCGGCAATTTTCCTTGTTCATATGTATATTTATACACTGCATGTAATCTTGGGGAGATCAGATCTTGAAATTTCTTATAAAATTCTGTACTCAGGCCATCCGGGCCCGCTGCTTTTCCATTATTTAATGATCCGATTGACTCCTCAATATCTTTTATTGATATATCCGCATTTAACAAGTCTCTACCTCCCTGATCCAAGCTGTTAATATTACATTTTTGTAGAAATGTATCCATTTCATCCATTTGTCCTGTTATTTTTGATGAATAAAGACTTTGATAATATTGTAAAAATATATCATTGATATCTTTTGGTAAGGTCGATATATTGCCATTCTCAGATCTAATTCTATGTATCATTTTTTCGTCCTCTCGCTTTCTAAGTTGTCGAGCCAACAATTTTTGCGGTTTATCTCCAAATTCAAAGTGCACTTGTTTAGTTTGTTGATAAAGTTTAATTACTTGATTGGAATATATTTTATTTAGTTTATATTTTAATATTGCAATTTTATTACTTAACAATTTAGAGGGCTGTTTTGTATTCTCCATATCTAATTGTTTTATCTCTTTTTCCAAGTTTTGTTCCGTCTTTCTATTTTCTTTATTAAAGTATGCTTGTGCCGATATTATAGCTCCGCGCGTAAATGCTTTAAATGTATCCCAAAGTAATGATGGTGAAACTTCAGGTTTGTCATTAGTTTCAAAGAATAATTTAATCTGTTTTACCAGATAATCATAACAAGCCTTATCCTTTAATATTTCGGGATTAAACCTCCAATTATTAGATTTTATAATTATATCTTTTAATTTTATCTTAAAAGTTAATGGAGCGTGATCTGAAATAATAATATTATGATATTTTGAATCATATGTAAATGGAAGTAATTTTGAATCTATTAAAAAATAGTCTATCCTCGAGTAAGTTCCAAATACAGGTGAGAAAAATGAATATTCTCGTCCTATTGGATTATCTATTCTCCAGATGTCCTTAACGTTTGCTGTACTAATAAAGGAATTTATAAGTATGCTTGACTTAGAAATAGATTTACTTTTTGTTGACGATCTATCTAAATAATTATCCAAAGTACAATTAAAATCTCCTCCAATTATTAAGTTATGTTCTGCAGCTATAGGGATATTATTAAATATTTTCTTAAAAAATAATGGGTTATCAAAGTTAGGGGCATATATATTCATTAGAGTTACTTTTTTAGAATATAATTCCCCTGTAATTATTACATACCGACCTTCTGTATCCTCTATTATAGAACTTAATTTAAAAGGTATACCTTTACGAATGATTATTGCAACCCCTCTAGATTTATGTATAAATGAGGAGTGATACACTTTCGAAATCCATTTAGCTGTTAGTCTGTGTCGAGCATCTTTTTTAAGGTGGGTCTCTTGAAGAAAAGAGACGTCAGACTTCAATCTGTTTAATTGAGCTAACACCTTACCTCTTTTAATTGGCTCATTAACTCCCTTAACATTCCAACTACAGAAGGTGATTCCATTACCCCCAATCTTCCCATTAGTATCTTGCATTTTACTATTAAGGTGGTTTATATTGGAATAACCGTCCCGGCCCGTACAACTCAACATTGTAACCAGACCTTGGGTTGACGAAAATTAGTGTACGTCTTTCTATTTCATATACACGTCTCTTTGAACTGACTATATAATACCAATCGTAAATATTTTCATATACTGTATAATATAAAATCAAATATCTAATATACCTAAAATAATAAAAAGTGTGAGTGAAAGTGAGTTGAAAAGTGTTAGTAAAGTGCTCAGAAAAAAAAATAACTACACCTATATAGAGTGTAGTGTGTGTTAGTGCAAGCCACACTAACGTGGCTACTAATCTACTGACTTCCGTAAAAAAAAAGATGTTAATAATTCCAGCTCCAATCTTAAATGCTATATATTTTGGGGTAGGGTACTAAATTTGTATACTTAGTAATAATTCATATTATTAGTGACTATTATAATTACTATTCTAATTAGTAATACTATGTTAGGGGGGGGTAGATAATACTATGTTAGGTGAATAATTGCCATTTTATATGGGTAGATAACACAGTAATCTATCCATCTCTCTTTAAACCAAAATTTAAGTCCATGTCCAATATTCACCCTCCTTCTCCATAATGATTCATAACCGCGGATGGGTCATAAAAGTTCAGCCATCATCTTCTTGGTCTTGATCCACTTGTTCTTCTTCCTCTTCTGTTTCATTCTGTATTTTTCGGGCGAATTCCAGTGCTACAGTATGCTTAACGAAACGGAACTCTTTGTTGTTGTAGGTTACTCTTAATGTTGCTGGGTACATCAAGCCATATCTCAGATCCTTCGTATCCTTCAGATTCCTCAGAACACCTCTTGTTTCTGTGAATAAGGATCTTCTCTTGGCCACTTCCGCCGGATAATCTCTGAAGATACTGATATTATCTCCTTCATACTTAAAATTTTTCTTGCGTATTATTATCTTCATCATTTCTTCAAAAACATGATCGTAAACCACCTTTACAATCATTTGTCTTGGGGGTGCATCCCTCCTGGGAGCCCGCCTTAATACCCTGTGTGCACGGCCCAACAGGGGTTCTTGATCCAGATTCAAAATATCCTTCAGTAGTTTTGCAGCAAATTTTCGAGGGTCTTGATTTCCCTCGCGACCCTCGCTCAAACCAACTATACGCAAGTTCTTACGCAGTTGACGTCCCTCCAGATTGATACATTTCTCATTTATTTTGAGTAATAATTCTGATAGACGTTTGTTCTCGGAGTGGAGTTTCTCTCTCTCCTTGGTGTTTAATGCAGCCATCTCCGTTAGCTCTTTAATTGTCTCTTTTTGTTGGTCGAGCGTAATTATAATAGGATCAATCTTATCATCCAGCATTCTTTCCATACCAGCAGCTGTGTCTTTTATCTCCACCATTTGTTTTTGTAACTCAACATCAGCCTTTTCTTTCCACTCGTTCATCATAATTTTTACCGTTTCTATAACTTTTTTAAATCTTCTTTAATTCTTTCATGAAACACTAGAATATCAGCCCTTAAATTTTTAATATCCTCTTTATAATCCTTCTTATTATCTTTAAGTAATTTCTTCATCTCACCTAGGATATTAACTTTGAGGTCCTCCAGTTCAGCTTTCCTCTGTGAAATCTCTTCTTGGGAAGCAGCCAGACTCGAGCCCAGGGCACCAGTCGGGCCTATTTCCCTTTTTCCAGGTTTTTTTCCGGGGGGGGAGCGAGACATCATTTTCTTGAAAAGGTCGCGCGCCTGATGACGTCACGGACCTTTTAAACGCTACCGGAGCCGTTCCCAATCGTTCTCCCGCGGTGAGTACGGTTGACTGACCCCTAGACCCCCGTTTTTTATACAATTTTTAGTGATGCTGTAATGGCGCGACTCCACTCACACCATGGCGCCAACCGGAAGGAAAACATTCTTTACACAGAGAGTGGTGAGTCTCTGGAAATCTCTGCCACAGAAGGTAGTTGAGGCCAGTTCATTGGCTATATTTAAGAGGGCGTTAGATGTGGCACTTGTGGCTAAAGGGATCAGGGGGTATGGAGAGAAGGCAGGTACGGGATACTGAGTTGGATGATGAGCCATGATCACATTGAATGGCAGTGCAGGCTCGAAGTGTCGAATGGCCTACTCCTGCACCTATTTTTCTATGTTTCTATGAAAAGAGTTGTGATGGTCAAAGAATTAAAGAAAGGGGGTGAAAAGATAGACCCAAAAAAAAGAGAAGGAAAAAGGGAAAAAAAAGCCAGTTACTATGTTATATATATCACGCAAAAGGAATCCACCAACTCGATAGTTTTTCATCCCCCCCCTACCAAGGCCCCAGGTACTCCTGCACCTTATCTTTGTAGCAATTCTATAAATGCCGACCACGTCTGATAGAAGCGTTCTGATTTTCCTTCCAGGCGGAGTCTCATATCTTCCTTAAAAATATCCATTGACTTGGTCTCCAGAGCCCTCTGTGGCAATGAGTTCCACAGATTAACTACCCTCTGAGTAAAGAAGTTCCTCCTCACCTTCTTTCTACAAGAGTTAATTCTGAGGCTGTTACCTCCTAGACGCTCCCACCAGTGGAAACATCTTTTCCACATCCACTCTATCTACGCCTTTCATTATTCTGTAAGTTTCAATGAGCTCTCTCCCCTCAACCTTCTAAACTCCAGTGAGTAGAGGCCCAGTGCTGTCAAACGCTTTTCAAATGCATTCCTGGAATCTGAATTTTGAACCCGTCTATGCGCGTAACTATGCCAGAAAACCATTTTCCTAGCAGTGGCCTCCTCATCCTCTGCCTCCTCATCCCATTTTCCAGAACCAGGGACCATAGTTTAAGAATAAGGAGTAAGCCATTTAGAACGGAGATGAGGGAACACTTTTTCTCACTGAGAGTGGTGAGTCTGTGGAATTCCCTGCCTCAGAGGGTGGTGGAGGCAGGTTCTCTGGATGCTTTCAAGAGAGAGCTAGATAGGGCTCTTAAAAATAGCGGAGTCATGGCATATGGGGAGAAGGCAGGCGCGGGGTACTGATTGGGGATGATCACATTGATTGGCGGTGCTGGCTCGAAGGGCCGAATGGCCTACTCCTGCACCAATTGTCTATTGAAAGTAAGAACGATTCATCTTGTAAGATAGTCCATTGTTTGAAGGGTTTAGCAGAACAGGGTAGATACAAAGTGCTGGAGTAATTCAGCAGGACAGGCAGCATCTCTGGAGAGAAGGAATGGGTGACGTTTCAGGTCGAGACCCTTCTGCAGACGGAGAGTCGGGGGAGAGGGAGACCAGAGCTATGGAAGGGTAAGGCCTTACAGCATTTTGTGTCTATTAGTTTGAAGAAGGGTCTCGAAGGTTCTTCTGTTAGGGTGGCACGGTGGCGCAGCGGAAGAGGTACTGCCTTACGGCGCCAGAGGCCCAGGTTCGATCCCGACTATGGGTGCTTGTCTGTATGGAGTTTGTTCCCACACTCCAAAGACGTACTGGTTTGAGGGTCAATTGGTTTGGTATAAATGTAAATTGTCCCTTGTGTGTGTAGGATAGTGTTAGTGGGCGGGCATCACTGGTTGGTGTGGACTCGGTGGGCCAAAGGCCTCGAAATTAAACCTTCGGAGCAGAATTAGACCATTCGGCCCATCAGCCAATTAATCAACCAAGTCCCTTGTAGGAAACCAATTAACCGACAAACATGCACATCTTTGGAGTGTGGGGGGAAACCGGTGCACCTGGAGAAAACCCACGCGGTCACAGGGAGAATGTGCAAACTCCATACAGGCAGCACCCGCAGTCAGGATGGAACCCGGGTCTCTGGCGCTGTAATGCAGCAACTCTGCCGCTGTGTCACCGTGCCGACCTGCAATTCTGAGGGCATTTTGTCAGCTCTCCCCTGCCAAGGCCTTTGAACAACTTCACCTCGCCTTTGCCGATGGCCTTTAAATATTTTACCTCCACTGCCAGAGGCCTTCGAAAAATGCACTATCCAGCCAGGTAGCAACTGGAATAGGTAACATTGGGTCATGTCCTGAGTATCGACTAAGGGAATTGAGTGCAGAAGTTGTGAGGTCATATTGCAGTTGTATAAGATGTTGGTGAGGCCACAACTAGGGTGTTGTGTTCAGTTCTGGGCACCATGTTATAGGAAAGATGTTGTCAAACTGGAAAGGGTACAGAGAAGATTTGATTGATTGATTAAGGTTTATTTAATAGGGGCAGATACAAAAGCATAGATACACTTGAAACAGTCATCTGCTCTGAAGAAGGGTCTCGACCCGAAACGTTGCCTATCTCCTTCATAGAAACATAGAAACATAGAAAATAGGTGCAGGAGTAGGCCATTCGGCCCTTCGAGCCTGCACCGCCATTCAATGTGATCATGGCTGATCATCCAACTCAGTATCCCGTACCTGCCTTCTCTCCATACCCCCTGATCCCTTTAGCCACAAGTGCCACATCTAACGCCCTCTTAAATATAGCCAATGAACTGGCCTCAACTACCTTCTGTGGCAGAGAATTCCAGAGACTCACCACTCTCTGTGTAAAGAATGTTTTCCTCATTTCGGTCCTAAAGGAATTCCCCCTTATCCTTAGACTGTGACCCCTTGTTCTGGACTCCCCCATCATCGGGAACAATCTTCCAGCATCTAGCTTGTCCAACCCCTTAAGAATTTTGTAGGTTTCTATAAGATCCCCCCTCAATCTTCTAAATTCCATCGAGTACAAACCGAGTCTATCCAATCTTTCCTCATATGAAAGTCCTGACATCCCAGGAATCAGTCTGGTGAATCTTCTCTGTACCCCCTCTATGGCAAGGATGTCTTTCCTCAGATTTGGAGACCAAAACTGTACGCAGTACTCCAGGTGTGGCCTCACCAAAACCCTGTACAACTGCAGTAGAACCTCCCTGCTCCTATACTCAAATCCTTTCGCTATGAATGCTAACATACCATTTGCTTTCTTCACTGCCTGCTGCACCTGCATGCCTACTTTCAATGACTGGTGTACCATGACACCCAGGTCTCGTTGCATCTCCCCCTTACCTAATCTGCCACCATTCAGATAATAGTCTACCCTCATGTTTTTGCCACCAAAGTGGATAACCTCACATTTATCCACATTGTACTGCATCTGCCATGCATCTGCCCATTCACTCAGCCTATCCAAATCACCCTGCAGCCTCCAAGCATCCTCCTCACACCTAACTATACCCCCCAGCTTGGTATCATCTGCAAATTTGGAGATCCTTAGATGCTGCTGCACCCGCTGAGTTTCTCCAGCTTTTTGTGTAACCCTCGATTCTCCAGCATCTGCAGTTCCTTCTTTAACAACATGATGTATGCATCATAGTGTTTTTAGCCAAGGATAATTCGCAACACTTGTCCCTAGTAGGGCTTTTGTCAGCAGCGTACAATAATAAAGAACACACAAATACACAATAAAAATGTAACATAAGCATCCACCACAGCATTTGTCACTGTGCTGGAAGGCATAACATTTGCTAGTCCTCCTCCACTTTCCCCTGTGGTTTACGAGCATGTTGCCAGGACTAGAGCTTCTGAGCTATCGGGAGAGGTTGAGTAGGCTGGGTCTCTATTCCTTGGAGTGCAGGAGGATGAGGGGTGATCCTGGAGGTGTATGAAATCATGAGAGGAATAGACTGGGTAGATGCACAGAGTCTCTTGCCCAGAGTTGGGGAATCGAGGACCAGAGGACATGGGTTTGAGGTGAAGGGGAAAAGATTTAATAGGAATCTGAGAGGTAACTTTTTCACACAAAGGGTGGTGGGTATATGGAACAAGCTGGCAGAGGAGGTAGTCCAGGCCAGGAACTATTCCGATTTATGATTAGTACGGGTGTCAGAGGTATGGGGAGAAGGCAGGAGAATGGGGTTAGGAGGGAGAGATAGATCAAACAGGCAGACCATGATTGAATGGGGGAGTAGACCGAATGGTCTAATTCTACTCCTGTTACATGATCTTATGAACACATTTTGACGTCTTATGTTGCTATGCAAGGTGAGTGAGTCTGAGACGAGGTGACACAGGCACCAATGGCGATCCAAGGGTCCCTGAGTCATTGCTAGGTATGTTTAGACCCAATGTCCCATGCCAGGGAAATAATGGTGAGAAAGCTGTGAATGAAACCTCATTGAAACTGACTGAATAATGAAAAGCCTGGATAGAGTGGATGTGGAGAGGATGTGTCCAGTAGCGGGAGAGTCTAGGTCTAGTGGTCATAGCCTCAGAGTTAGGAGATCAGGAGGAATTTCTTTAGTCAGAGGGTGGTGAATCTGTGGAGGGCTGGTCAATTGATATTTCCAAGGCGGAGACTGATGGATTCTTGATTAGTGCGGGGTTATGGGAGAAGGCAGGAGAATGGGGTTAGGAGGGAAAGATTGATCAGCCTTGATTAAATGGCGGAGTAGGGGTGGAAGATTGCAACCTTCGCATGGTCCGCCCTGTTTCGACTAATGCAATCAACTCGACGTGCACAAACGGAGGATCAAATAGAACAAGGCTGTGCACGCCACACGAAAGAAGAAGATGAAGATGAAGAATGGCGGAGTGGATCGGATGGTCTAATTCAGCTCCTATTACTTATGACCTTATGACAATCGAGCCGTCCACAGTGTACAGTTACAAGATAAAGGGAATAATGTTTAGTGCAAGGTAAACTCCGATTAAAGATAGTCCAGGGTTGAATAGGTGGAGTAGACCTGATGGGCTGAATGGCCTTATTCTGCTCCTATAACTGATGAACATGCTTTAATTAGACTAGGAGTGGCACAGAGCTGCTGCCACACAGGGTTTGATCCTGACTGCGGGTGCTGACTCTACACGTTCTCCCTGAGACTGGAAGTTTTCTCCAGGAGCTCCGGTTTCCTCCCACATTCCAAAGACGTGCAGGTTGTAGATTAATTGGCCTCTGAAAATTGCCCCCAAGAGTGTAGGGAGTGGATGAGAATGTGGGATGACATAGAACTAATGTGAATGGGTGTTCCATTGTTGGCGTGGGCTCAGTGGGCCGATGGGCTTGTTTCCATGTGTGAGAAAGAACTGCAGATGCTGCTTTAAATCGAAGTTACGCATTTAAACACAAAATACAATTTCCCTCTCAACCCCATTCTCCCGCCTTCTCCCCATAACTTCTGACACCCTTACTAATCAGGAATCGGGCTTGTCCCTACCTTGACTACCTCCATATATACAAAATGCTGGCGGGACAGGCAGTATCTCTGGAGAGAAGGAATGGGGGACATTTTGAGTCGAGACCCTTCTTCAGACTTATTTCCATGGTGCATCTCTAAACCTAATTATGAATGTTGATATCAAGTGGAATAATGGCAGGAGAAGTCTTAATTGTGGTACTTGTGCTAGGGTGATGAATCTGTGGAATTCATTGCCGTGGAAGGCCAAATCAATAACTTTTTAAGGCAGTGATGAATAGATTCTCGTTTAGTACGGGTCTCGGGGGTTATGGGGAGAAGGCAGGAGAATGCGTTTGAGAGGGAACGATAGATCAGCCATGATTGAACGGCGGAGTAGACTTGATGGGCCGACTGTTCTGATGTTGGAGAAAGTCCAGAACCAAGGGTCACGGTTTAAGAATAAGGGGTAGGCCATTTAGGACTGAGATGAGGAAAAACCTTTTCATCCAGAGTGTTGTGAATCTGTGGAATTCTCTGCCGCAAAAGGCAGTGGAGGCTAATTCGCTGCATATATTCAAGAGAGAGTTAGATATAGAACTTGGGGCTAACGGAATCAAGGGATATGGGGAGAAAGCAGGAACGGTTTATTGATTGTGGATGATCAGTCATGATCATATTGAATGTCATGCTGGCTCGAAGGGCCAGTTGGCCTACTCCTGCATGTAGTTTCTATTTTTCTATGAATGGCCTAATTCTGCTCCTTTTACATGAGCTTATGTTTTTCTGTGTCACAGGTAAAAAGGGACTAGCTGGATGGGAAGGTGGTATCCATGTCCCTGGAATATTAAGATGGCCAGGCCAGTTGTCTTCTGGGAGAACGATCGATGAACCTACCAGCCTCATGGACATTTACCCAACTGTTGTCAACCTGGCTGGGGCCTCATTGCCACAGGACAGGTGAATAACTCAAAATATACATATTAATAACCTTGCAATTTGCTACGTAGATAAACACACTTGAATGAATGAATAAGTTTATTGGCCAAGTATTCACATACAAGGAATTTGCATTCATGCTCTGCCCGTCAGTGACAAGGTGACATACTGTAACAATTAGGAATGACACATAAAACATTAAGCATTAATAATAAAACATTATCGATTAAACATGTGAATTAGAGCAACAAGAGGCTACAGATTTTTGGTTATTGAGTAGAGCTACTGCTCGTGGGGAAGAAAAGCTGTTTTTATGTCTGGCTGTGGCAGCTTTGACAGTCCGGAGTCGCCTTCCAGAGGGAAGTGATTCAAAGAGTTTGTGGCCAGGGTGAGAGGGGTCAGAGATGATCTTGCCCGCTCACTTCCTGGCCCTTGCAGTGTACAGTTTGTCAATGGAGGGAAGGCTGCAGTCAGTAACCTTCTCTGCTGATCGGACGATTTGCTGCAGCCTCCAGGTGTCGTGCTTGGTGGCTGAGCCAAACCAGGCCATGATGGAGAAGGTGAGGACAGACTCTACGATGGCCGTGTAGAATTGGACCATCATTGCCTGTGGCAGATTGTGTTTCCTCAGCTGCCGCAGGAAGTACATCCTCTGTGGGGCCCTTTTGACTGTGGAGTCGCTGGTGGCCCCCCATTTAAGGTCCTTGGAGCTGCCATTTCTGCTGCCATTTCTATTCATTATATGTCAATTTCCTTCCTACTCCACAATTCCGGTCAATATGAAATGTATGTATGTAACAATATTGTCATCGTCCTTTTGGTTGACGCAGGTACAGATTAAGGTCCATTAGTAAGGAGACGCAAGGAACTGCAGATGCTGGAATTTTGAGCCAAGCACAGAGTGCTGGAAGAACTCTGAGGGTCAGGCGGCATCTGCGGAGGGAATGTAGGCGACTTTTCGGTATCTGAAGAAAGGTCCCGACCCAAAATGTCACCTAACTATTTCCCCTCTTATCTTAATCTGCTCTTGTTCAGGCTTCTGAACAGTTCTTCCATGAACTGGGTTACAGTCTGATTCTTCTCCCCTTCATTGCGGACAATGGACTTTGTCTCTTGACGTATTGCACTATAATACTGAGAGCTATATTCTGCACTCTGTACCTTTTCCTTCGCTCAGCCTATTGAATGAGTTTGGCTTAATTGAATTTATAACGCATTATTGGATTGATAAGTTTAAAGGGATGGGAGCAGAATTAGGCCAGTCGGCCCATCAAGTCTACTCCGCCATTCAATCATGGCTGATCCATCTCTCCCTCCTAACCCCATTCTCCTGCCTTCTCCACATAACCTCTGACACCCGTACTAATCAAGAACCTATCTATCTCTGCCTTAAATATATCATCTGACTTGGCCTCCACAGCCTTCTGTGGCAATGAATTCCACAGATTCGCCACCCTCTGACTAAAGAAATTCCTCCTCATCTCCTTCCTAAAATGTCTTTTAATTCTGAGGCGATGACCTCCAGTCAAGTCAAGTCAAGTTTATTCATCACATACACGTATGGGATGTGCAGTGAAATGAAAAGTGGCAGTGCTCGTGGACTTTGTGCAAAAAACAAACAAACAAACAACCAACGAACTACAAACAGAATCACATGTTCTTTTCCATAATAAAATATTGTGGGCGGTATTTTGGTACAGTAACTGTTGTAGAGTTAGTCCCTGGTGAGATAGGAGTTTAGACAGAGAGTCCTAGACTCTCCCACGAATTGCTGTCTTTATTTCTTTACTATCCCAACATTTAAGAAACAGTTAGACAGGTACATGGATAGGACAAATTTGGAGAGATATGGACCAAATGTTGGCAGGTGGGACTAGTGCAGCTGGGAGATGTTGGCCGGAGTGGGCAAGTTGGGTCGAAGGGCCTGTTTCAACACTATATCACTCTATGACTAGTGGAAACATCCTCTCCACATCCATTCTACCCAAGGCTTTCACTTGATTGGAATGAATGCAAAACAATGCTCTTCACTGTTCCTCAGTGCACATGACAATAATAAACCTGAACCTGTACCGATGCTGCCCGACCTGCTGAATTATTCCAGTGCTTTGTGGTTTGCTCTAGATCCATTAGAACATTGCTGTACATTGACCTTCCCAGCTCTACAGTTTAATGGAACTACGAACGATTCCCAGAGATACACGGTTGTGAAGCTCGGTGGGCATTTAACATGGTTAACATGGTTTACTTTGGTTCTGAAAACTTGTGCTCACGTTTCTTTTCACCCAATGAGGCAATGAAAATACCCGGTCAGCAAAGGCGATTAACTAAAACTATCTACGGCTACCTCGACTTCCTACAACGACATGGTGACCCCCACCTACAACTGCACCTACGACTACAGGAATATCGATTTTCTTCATGGCGACCAATTTTTGGTCGCAGAAAATGTTTCAACAGGTTGAAAAATTTTCCACGTCCATACTTAGGCCGCGACCCGTTCCCAGAATGCGGGAACTCCTCTTGGCCGTGAAGGAGACTCACCAGAGACCACCAGCGAACATGAGGCGAGCACGTGTCTAAAAAGTCGCCTAAGTGGGACAGGCCCTATAGAAGTATATACTGGCTTTGGAGAAGTTCCTTCAGATTTATACCTGGGCTGAATTAATTCATGGAGTTGGGTTCACATTTCTTGCATGGGCAGTGTTACATATTTAAGCGCATAACGAATTACAGAGATCTTGAAATGTAAAATATGCTCTTGTATTCTCCTAGGATAATTGATGGACGAGACTTGATGCCGTTACTGAAGGGTGATGTACAGAAGTCTGAGCATGAGTTTCTGTTCCATTATTGTGGAAATGCTTTGAACGCAGTGCGATGGCATCCAAAAGACAGTGAGTTTCCGGCAACTGAGCGGCACGGTGGCGCATTGGTAGAGTTACGGCCTTACAGCGTCAGAGACCCGGGTTCGGTTCTGACTATGGGTGCTGTCTGTACGGAGTTTGTACGTTCTCCCCGTGACCTGCGTGCGTTTTGCCCCGGTAGCTCCGGTTTCCTCCCACACTCCTAAGACGTACAGGTTTGTGGGTTAATTGGCTTGGAATAAATGTAAATTGTCCCTAGTGTGTTGGATAGTGCTAGCGTATGGGGCGATCACTGGAAGGTGCGTACTCCGTGGGCGTGTACTCATTGAATCTTTGACCTGCGTGGGTTTTCACCGGGATACTCAGTTTCCTCCCACACTCTTACGACGTACAGGTTTGTAGGTTAATTGGCTTGCAATAAATGTAAATTGTCCCTAGTGTGTGTACGGTAGTGTTAGTGTGCAGGGATCGCTGGTCGGTGTGGACTTGGTGGTAGAAGGGCCTGTTTCCGCTCTGTATCTCTAAACTAAATTGGTAATATACAAAGAGAATTGCCTTACTGCGCCAGGGACCCAGGTTTGATCCTGACCACGGCTACTTTCTGTACAGAGTTTGTGCCACCCTCGGTCGTATTTCCTTGGGAGAGGTTCAGCGTTGGCACTTTCTGTTGGAACTGATGACAACAGCCTGTTTAATTCAGCTACTTTCTTTCTGAAGCTTAAGCTTCCTTTCGAGAGCGGCACAGTGGCACAGCTGGTAGAGCTACTGCCTCACCGTGCCCGGGACTCGGGTTCGATACTGACCTTGGGTGCTGTCTGAATGGAGTTTGCGTGTTCTCCCTGTGACCACGCGGGTTTCCTCCGGGCGCTCCAGTTTCTTCCCACAACCCAAAGATGTGTGGATTCATAGGATCATAGAGTCGTACAGCGTGGAAACAGGCCCAAATACAATAGGCCCAACATGCCTATGCCTACCAACAGGCCCCATCTACGCTAGTCCTACCTGCCTATACAATAGGCCCAACATGCCTATGCCTACCAACAGGCCCCATCTACACTAGTCCTACCTGCCTGTGTTTTAATAGACAATAGACAATAGGTGCAGGAGTAGGCCATTCGACCCTTCGAGCCAGCACCGCCATTCAATGTGATCATGGCTGATCATTCCCAATCAGTACCGTGTTCCTGCCTTCTCCCCATATCCCCTGACTCCGCTATTTTTAAGAGCCCTATCTAGCTCTCTCTTGAAAGCATCCAGAGAACCAGACTCCACCGCCATCTGAGGCAGAGAATTCCACAGACTCACCACTCTCTGTGAGAAAAAAGTGTTTCCTCGTCTCCGTTCTAAATGGCTTACTCCTTATTCTTAAACTGTGGCCCCTGATTCTGGACTCCCCCAACATCGGGAACATGTTTCCTGCCTCTAGTGTGTCCAAGCCCTTAACAGTGTACATGCCCAGCTGCTCCATTCTCTCAGCATATGACAGTGCCACCATCCCGGGAATTAACCTTGTAAACCTACGCTGCACTCCCTCAATAGCAAGAATGTCCTTCCTCAAATTAGGGGACCAAAACGGCACACAATTCTCCAGGTGTGGTCTCACTAGGGCTCTGTACAACTGCAGAAGGACCTCTTTGCTCCTATATTCGATTCCTCGTGTTATAAAGACCAACATGCCATTCGCTTTCTTCACTGCCTGCTGTACCTGCATGCTTACTTTCATACACTGATGTACAAGGACCCCCAGATCCCATTGTACTTCCCCTTTTCCCAACTTGACGCCATTTAGATAATAATCTGCCTTCCTGTTTTTGCTACCAAAGTGGATAACCTCAAATTTATCCGCATTAAACTTCATCTGCCATGCATCTGCCCACTCCCCCAACCTGTCCAAGTCACCCTGTATTCTCATAGCATCCTCCTCACAGTTCACACTGCTACCCAGCTTTGTGTCATCTGCAAATTTGCTAATGTTACTTTGAATCCTTTCATCCAAATCATATGATGTATATTGTAAATAGCTGGGGTACCAGCACCGAGTCTTGCGGTACCCCACTAGTCACTGCCTGCCATTCTGAAAGGGACCCGTTAATCCCTACCCTTTGTTTCCTGTCTGCCAACCACTTATCTATCCATGTCAGCACTCTACCCACCCAATACCATGTGCCCTAATTTTGCTCACTAATCTCCTCTGTGGGACGTTATCAAATGCTTTCTGAAAGTCCAGGTACACTACATCCACTGGCTCTCCCTTGTCCATTTTCCTAGTTACATCTTCAAAAAATTCCTGAGGATTAGTCAAGCCCATTTTGACTAATTGAATATCCTATTCATGTTCCTGTCCATTTTTTTTTTTTTTTACCATTGTGATAGTACCTGCCTCAATTACCTCCTCTGGCAGCTTGATCCAGATACTCATCATTCTTTGTGTGTGCTTAAAATCAAAAGTTGCCTCTCGGGTTTATATTAAATCTTTCCCCCCTCACCTTAAACATATGTCATCTGGTTCTTGATTCTCCTACTCTGGCTAAAACCTTGTTTTGGTGTGTAGATGGTTTTGCATGCAACCAATAACATAGTTACCTCAGTACCATTAACCCCGCCTAGTCAACATCAATCATAACGCCCTCCCCTTCCTGGGTACGGTTCACTAGAAGAATGTAGCCAGTACTTGAGGATGTATGTAATACCTTGTGCTATCATCAAAATGTGTTGAACACTCTTAGAGTTTGTAAATTGCTTATTTACATGGTGTCGGAGCTGGAAGATACTTGCGCCTACCTGTCTATCGGGTTTTATTTCTTTTTTTTGATTTGTGCCTTTTGTGCTTTATCTCTCTGACCATGGCATCCTCGTGCAGAAAGCCCGCGCAGCTTGTCTTTGATGCTGATATTTCTGAGCGCTGGGCTACGTTTGAAATTGACTTCACCCACTTTGTCAACGTGGCTCACTGCAATGATCCTGATTCCCTCAAAGCCTCCCTCCTACTCAACCTTGTCGGACCTGATGCCATGAAGAGAGCCAGAACATTCGTGTACGCTCCAGCGGTCTTGGACGACAACAACGTGGTGGTTACCCCTGCAGAATCTGCCAGTGACCCCGCTTGCCTGCTACGTAAGTTCAGGGAGATTTGTGACCTGCCCTCGAACCGCATTCTAGAGAGGGCACGGTTCTTTACAAGGAGACAGCTGCCGGAGGAACCTGTTGAATGTTTTATTGCCGATTTGCGTTATCTCGCCCAGCGGTGCCGTTTCGGTGACATGACAGACCAGCTCACTAGAGACATTTTAGTAACTGGCATGCGTGACCAGAAGCTGCGATGTGAGCTTCTTAGGGATCCGGATCTAACGCTAGAAAAAGCCATGCATGCCTGCAGATTGTCTGAGGTCGTTGTATTGCCAGATGATCACCGGGACTCGGGTGATAAATCTGTCAACCTGGCTGAGTTTAGGAGGCCACAGCCTCGGAAAGGAAACAATGCTTTTCTGCCGCGTGCCAACCCTGGTCCGGATGATGTGCCCCCAAAAAGGTGCCCAAACTGTAACTACATGCATCACAGACTGTCGACGTGCCCTGCCTATGGCAAGGCCTGTAATTTTTGTAAAAAACTGAATCATTTCACTGCCGCCTGCCGATCATTCCGTTCTCGTGGGAGACAGGTACAGATTTCCAGACCCAGTCGAAACATGCTAAAGCAATCTGATAGCTGTTACAACCCACAGCCCAACGTTGCTGAATCGTATGATGCAGATCCAATTAATTCTCCCGAGGATTCGAATGTGTTTACCCTCCTCCAGGCACCTGGCCAACGTCTCGATCCCTCCGTGTCTGTGACTGTCAACAATGTAACCTTCCTTGTTAAGTTAGATACGGGGGCAAAGGTCAACGTTTTGTCAATAAATCTGTTCAACAAGATAAGGAATGATGAGGCCTTGGTCGCTGACAATGCTACTCTGCTGCCTATGGTGGAGAAATTCTCAGGCCTGTGGGGAGGGCCACTTTAACTTGCATGCTGCAAAAGGCCACAAGAAACCTGGTTTTCTATGTTTTGAACTCTGACTGTGTTACCCTGCTGGGAAACCGTGCGTGCCAAGATCTTGGCCTGGTGTCCTTCGACCGCACGGTCCACAAAGTGCAACTGTCGTTTAACCCGCTTGCAGAATACCAAGACCTGTTCAACGATGACCTGGGAAAGTTACCACTGACATACCATATTTCCATTGACCCAAGTGTACAACCCGTGGTCCGCGCACCTCACAGGGTGTCCCACGCCATGAAAGACAGGGTCGAGGCGATGCTTAACAACATGGTCGACAAGGGGGTGCTAGAAGCGGTCAGCGAGCCCACCGATTGGGTCTCCACCATGGTTGCCACGATAAAGAAAGACAAGAATGAAATACGTGTGTGTATCAACCCCAAGGACTTAAACCTTGCCATCAGGCGACCACACTACCCCATGCGTTCTGTTGAGGATGTGGCGGCTCAGATCGGGCAAGCCACCATCTTTTCGGTCCTAGACGCCAAGAACTCGTTCTGGCAGATCCCGCTGGACAAAGCATCTTCTGACCTGACAACCTTCGCCACACCATTCGGCAGATTCAAATTCCTGCGAATGCCATTCGGCATCAATTCCGCTAGCGAGGTGTTTCAGCGAACGATGGAGCAGATATTCTCGGACTTGCCATGTGCCATCATCGTGGATGATATACTGGTCTATGGGAAGGACATTGCCGAACACGACCAGAACCTCCGCCGCGTCCTGGATCGGGCGCGAAAGGCCAACCTGAAGCTGAATCCAAAGAAGTGCCGGTTTCGTGTCTCAGAAGTCACGTATGTTGGACACGTTTTCACCTCCAACGGACTAAAACCCGACCCTTTGAAGGCAGCTGCCATCTCCGAGATGGCAGCCCCCACCGACGTGCCAGGTCTACAACGATTCTTGGGCATGGTGAACTACCTTGGGAAGTTTGTACCAAATCTCAGTGAGCTGAGTGCTCCCCTGCGGCAGCTAACAAAAAAGGATATCGCCTGGGTCTGGCTCCCACAGCACCAGCAGGCGTTTGACTGTCTCAAGTCGAAACTGATTGACACTCCGACGTTGCGATTCTTTGATGCGAGTCGCCCCATCACCGTCACCTGTGACGCTTCTAGGTTCGGTCTGGGCACGGCCTGCCTCCAATCTGTCGATGGATCGTTACATCCTGTCTCCTATGCCTCCCGCACCATGACGGACACCGAGCAGCGGTACGCTCAAATCGAGAAGGAGCTGCTCGCGGTGGTGTTTGCCTGCTCCAAGTTCAGAGACTTCCTGTTTGGCAGCAGATTTACAGTCGAAACCGACCACCAGCCACTGGTGACAATCCTGAACAAGCCGATTCACGCTGCCCCTGCCAGGCTGCAGCGTATGATGCTGCAGCTCCAGCGCTTTGATTTCGACGTCGTCTACAAGAAAGGCACCGAGATGCACATTGCGGACACCTTATCGCGCGCCCCGCGGGCCTCCTGTGCTCGCCACCCCTACGAAACAGAGGACTTGTTCGTACTGGGCGTCAATTTTATTCCCACCAAGCAGCTGCAGCTTTTGGCCGAGCACACCGCTGCTGATCCAGTCTTGCAGCGGCTTGCGTCTGTGATTAAATCAGGGTGGCCAACAAAGCGTTCCGCTGCGCC